>OZ010738.1:40678673-41223673 GCA_963932295.1 Tipula lateralis
TTAAACCTATAGCCGTACGCCTTTAATTTGGTTATGTGATGGCATAAAGTGGCGAATGAGTGGACTCCCCCAAAACAGATTGCAAAGCTAGAAACAGACAGATAGAAGTTATAAATTTGCATTTAGTTCCTCACGGATAATACCAAGCCCAGTTTTACAGCAAAATGTATAAATTTGTATAAGGTTTGGTCTGCAGGGGGTGTAAAAACGAAACTGTCATTCGAAAGATGCTGCAGTCGATATGATAGATATGGCAAGAATACTAATACCCTCGATCTAGGGTTGATAAAGTCTTTACGTTTCAAAATACTTTTTTCTTATCATGACTTTCCGAAAGGTATGGAAAAAGGTTGTTCATACCTACCACTAAAGTATACCACCATCAGTGCTTCCTGTGATTTTTCGGTCATTTCCTCTCGGCTGCTGAAACGGGTTCTCCGTATTGGTTTTTTAACTCGATTGGGAAGAAAGTAGTCACAAGGAGCCAAATCACTATCAGGTGAATTTTTTGGCTGTTGGATGGTATTTGTTGCATTTTTCGCAAGAAAGGTTGTGCGACGGTGCGTTATCATAGTGAAAATTGCACGAGTATTCTGCCTACAATTCTGGTCGTTTTCGGCGAATTGCTTCCACGACCAAACTAATACTCTATTACAAACGACCAACTAATACTCTATGTTAACGGTCTGGCATAAATTCACGATGCACTACACCGTTGTAATCCATGAAAACCGTGAGCATTGCTTTCTCATTTCGTGAACGCCATTCCCTTGCCTGATGTAATGATCATTTTGATGAGGGTGGGATCGGATTCAGCCTCACAAATCATGTCTTTTGCGACGTCAACACGGTTTTTTTCACATGCATGTTGAGGTCTTTTGGCACCAACTTTGCTGCTACACGATGGAAACCCAAATCATTAAATTGTTGAAATTCATATTAAGAATTTCTCTAATGTGTGACTTATTCCACTTTTAAATTCAATCAAATAAAATTTGATATTATAAGTTCAAAAATATTCCTTATAGTGGATTTTTATTTTTATATTATAAATATATTTCGGCAATCAAGTTGCCATCTTCAGTATTTATCATGAGTTCATGATAAATACTGAAGATGGCAACTTGATTGCCGAAATATATTTATAATATAAAAATAAAAATCCACTATAAGGAATATTTTTGAACGTATAATATCAAATTTTATTTGATTGAACCAAATCATTAACCAAAACGTCTTGAACGGATCAATCGGCAATGTTCAAGTCTTCCGCTATCTCTCTGATGGTTAATTTGCGGTTATTGACTAGCATTTCTTGTGCTCGATCAATGTTTTCGTCGGTTTTCGATGTCGCAAAAAACAGAACTCAAATCAAACCGATGGGAGCGACACACGGTGGTTATTCTGCGAACTTTTTGATCGAGCTATTATACCGGCATTAGTTTTTCCTAGTCCCGGTTTCGATTGCTCATTCAATTTAGTACAATGATGTTTTGTCCATAATTAGAGGAAATAGGTTTGTTCCTTATACCGGCCAAAAATGTTTCATGAAATGAGAACATCTCACGAACGACTGGCGACATGAAGCCAAATAAGAGATTATTTTGTCAAACGTCTCTTACTTTAGACTCAAACCCAAATGTGATTCTTCTATACAAATGTACGATAACGCCCGTAAGAACTCTAATAATAACTATAATTACCGCCCAGGTGGCGCAGTAGTTAAACCTGCGGCAGTTGGAGCGGGAGGTACCGGGTTCGAATCCCGATAGGGGCAGGATGGTAAAGGGATTTTTCAACGTACGATTACGATCGGTGGTGTAAATAAACACATCTATGACCCTCCGTTGGAGTGCAGAATTCATGGGCCAACCCATCTTCCATGTCAGTACTATAGGCTGGCATGGAGCTATGCAATGTGCAGATGGTTATCGGACCTATAGCCGTACGTCCTCGATTTGGCTGTAATGGCGTAAGGTAAGGACGTATATAAGCGAACCGTGAAAGAGTTGGACGTGCCCCGAGCCCCGAAACAGATTGTAGAGATAAAAACAAACAAACAAACAAACAAAACTATAATTCCTACTAATTATTGCTAATTGATTTTCTAGCGATACACTCTGTAAAAAAAACATAAGCAGTAAACCATCATCCGACATCCACCACTAAAGTAAAATAAAAAATTACATAAAATGGCAATAAAATTAAAAACGCAAACATAAACATATATGTTTATGTTATGTATTAATACAGATTTTTTGTGTACTTAATCTTGAATAAATAAATTCCATTCTTCGGATTGTGCAGATACCCAAACTCTCTTCATCTCTCCCCTTTCCATCCATTTATTTATTTACATATGTAGGTATACGTGTATCATCACCATGTGGTGCGAGGTGAAGCTAACAATGTGTTACATATAAAAAAATTATTTATTTGTACTCGGTTGGCAATCCCTGGTATGGCAAGAAGCTGATATCTTTGTGAAGAAGTAAATCGAACTTACCTAATTAAATACTTAATAAATCTCGTCACATCATAAAGTTTTCATTTAGTGTCAGGGTCACCATATATAATCAAGGAGCGGCACATGATTTCACACACACACACTGACTATTCAAAATTACGCCGGAAATTCAAGGAAAAGCGTAAAGAACTTCGGAAAGTAATCGCTCATAGCAAGAGCCAATCGTTTAACCTACTCAGAGATGAAGTACAGAACAATCCATAGGGCAGTGCATATAGGATTATGTTAACCAGAGTCAAGAGGATACTGGCAGTAGCACCAGTATGCCCGCATATTATGGCCAGGTTAGTGTCTGGTCTCTTTCCCCAACATGAACTCTCTCTGGATACCTGCGTGATGCAAGTGTGCGACAAAAGTATTCCTGTGGTCACTGTTGATGAGGTCCTACAAGCAGCCTCAAAAAATAACTACAAATAACTACAAAAATAACTACAAATATTCAAGTCGGAAATCAAGCGATACAATCGAGTCCATACCTGAAATAAATTGGTGTCATTTTGGATCACATGTATGGTAGTGACAAAGCCAAACGAGTTGGAGCTGCGCTTGCAGCCCAAACATTTATTGATCCCAAACATTGGTGGACCGAAAAACCCGATAAGGTAAGAGCTACCAGAATGCCATCTTACGTCAGAGAAACATCCACAGTCTTCAGGTTGACATCATTACGAATCTTTTGTGCATTTCGTACCGTGTCTGATAAGGTTGTCTATGTTATAGCGAGCAGGATGCCAATCGATATAGCGGTAAGAGTAGCTCAACCACTCAGAGCAATAAAACTTAGGGAAAACCAATACACACGCGAGGACGTTCAAGCATCTAGCATCAGAGAATGGCAAGATAGATGGAGGACGTCCATGAAAGGATGATGGACTTTTGCGATGATCTCTGATATATTGGACTGGACGTTAAACACGGTGATGTTAAGAAAACACGGTGTTGTTAATTCAGTTGCTATCAGGACATGGTTGTTTTCGGGAGTACTTGTACAAGTGAACGACCCAAATTGCCTCTTCTGTTAAGGTAGAACGGAATCTGGAGAATATGTTCTGATGGAATCCATTCGATTCGAAGAAGCACGTCACTTGACCGAACAGCACACACGTGTGCCAAAAACGCCACATGGCCTCGTACAATATATGCTTCGCTCTAAAGAAAACTAGAATAATCTGTCTGTAACAATGTGACACCAGAGGAATACCCAATGAACCGATCGTGACTTGTCTATGCGTAAGTTTTAAACTCTACCCTGCTCTGCGAAAGAATGCCTTGTTTGGTGCTACCGTAGGTGTCGTTTGGAAACACGGGTTTCCAAATATTTTTATTAAAACTTCCATCTTCCTGATCAAACAAAACACACACACACACACACACACACACACACTCGTAAAGACAACTTTTCATTTCGTTGCCAAACAAATCGCTTATATAAATATAAGACAATATAATCTTGACATTGACATAATATGAATGCAAACAACTGTAAAAATATACTTATTTCATGGTTCTTATATACAATTTCTTATATAATCCGCATCCAGTCCAAATCATATAATACAGAATTTACATTTAAAAAAAATTATTTTTCTCATTTAAATCAACATTCTGGTTTTCCAGCGGACAAAACTATTTCATTTCATTGTCTTGGGTGTTTGCCTGTCAGATGTTTCATATCCACAACATTATATTTACATATTCCGGAGATAATAAAATGTTAAAAATAGAAAAATCTTATAGTTTGAACGTGTACTGATGTTTCGTATTCAATTCCGTCGGGTAACTTAAATTGACAGTTGCGATTCGAACTAGACGTACGAGCTTCTGTTTTGTCGACGTGACATAGAAAACCATTGTACATTATAAACACGATCAGAAAGTCCTTTCCATAATGACTCGATTAGTTTGGTGTGGTCGAAACGCATATTTGGTCCAAACAGAATGCCATTAACAGAAATGTTCATCGACGATTGATCACCGTTCCAAAATGGAAACGATCTAAGGAATACACACACACTTGCAAAATGTAAAATCAAAATTTCGAAGAGAGGCAAAGATCTTCTCTTGTCCCGAAGAGTGTCAAAATGCATTCAATTAGCTCAAACGTAAATTGGCTGACATCTACGACTTACACCGACCATAAAACTCTGACAAGGGAATCAATTCAGTTTAAAAAGGAAATCACCTAATAACCGACAATATCAGAGTGCGAATAAAATTTTCCAATTTTCCTTCTAGATGTACTCTCTGCCATTAGAAAGACAGGGAGTGGTTATACATTGTAACATTGTTATAGACAAAATTAAACCTTTAGTTGAATAGTTAAAAGCAACAGGGTCAGAGAACTAATTAGCAGACCCCACCTATTTGCATATATGTGTTAATTTCGACAGTGCTTTCGACACCATTACAAGATGATGCTGATGATCACTGAAAAGTAGTAACTATATTGATGCTAAACCTTCATCAGGCCCCTCTATAGAAATTAGTATGTTTCATTTCACTGAAGAGAGGCCAGTAAAGTTTTAAGATTCTGAGTTGTAAATCGTACCAAGGTCATGGGCATATGGTGAAACAAAACGAAACTGAATTTCGTCTGAACTCATGCTAAAACATGAGGAACACCTTTTTTTCATGTGCAAAGAACTGATCTACAGACAAACTTCAACTAACTCAGGATTTGTTTGCATTGAATCGTGACACTATGAAACCAACAGATAACCCAACGAACAGAAAAACGTAGGGTAAGCATGATAGGATTGGAGTTTGGAGTGATCTACTATGGTTACTTGAGCCTAACGAAACAACCACTGAAGAACTTTATCAACCACAATTGATGCAATTAAGCCAAGCATTGATGCTCAAAAGCCTAGAATATGCCAAAAATAACACATAGTGATCCATGCAGCACGCAAATGCTCGGCCACATGTCATAAAAGTAGTAGAGGAACTTTAAAGTAACCGGCGTCTCACTGCACTTAATCCAGTTTCGCATCATCCACAATTCATGAAACACGAATATGAGAGATGGCTTAGAATATTCAAGAGAAGTATAATGCGTGACCTGATGGCACATACATAGTGCTTTTCTATTAGAGATTGGAATCATTGAGTTTAAATAGTGGTAACCATACGTTAGACAGAGTGATGAGATTCAAATATCTTCGATCTGTCATAATTGTTGACACATTACGGGCCACTTTATCAAAATAAAATTATGGCCACGAGCATAACTGCTTCGAAAGTTAGTTTGTGTTCATTTAATTGGATTTGACTTAAGAAAAGTTTTTGTAATCCGATTTAATATGAGTCAGATATACTTTTGCTATTGATTGCCAGATGATCAAGCTTGACTCAAAGGTAAAGTATTTTATATACAGTTTTATATCTTAAACCCAAATCCGGTGAAATAAAGTCGATATAGTAGTCTACAGTATGTTTCTATCTTTGCAATCTTTTTCGCGGATCAAAGCACTTTCAACTATTTTGCCGTTCGCTTAGTTACGTCTACGCTATTACAAAGCCAAATCGAGGACGTACGATTATAGGTCGGATTTACGTAGAACTATCTGCACTTTACATAGCTCCTTGCCTGCCTATATAACTGCCATGGAAGATGGGTCGGCTCTTAAATTCAGCACTCCATAACAAGGAGTCATAGATGTGTTCATTCACTCCACCGACCGTACTCAGATAGTGAAAATCCCTTTTGCATCCTGCCTCTATCGCGATTCTTACCCGGTACCTCCCACTCCAATTGCCACAGCTATAAGAACTGCACCATTTTGTCGGTACGATCCGCGTGCTACTCGAATTATATGCTTCCCACTTCTGTTTGCGTAGCAAAACAAAGACTAGATCAAATGTATGGAAAGAGTAAGCTTCGTAGCAGATGGAAAAACCACATTTGCCAGATATTCACTATGTAGAGATATTGTTAACTATGTAGAGAGAGGGAGAGAAACCATTTTGTGAGGCGAATATTACCAATTTTTCCACTCTAGTTTTCTTTAACAAAGGAAATAAAACTCTCTGCCATTACAAAGACGAAGAGTTGCTTCAAATCATAACATTGATATAGACAAAGAGCAGGGTCAGTAACCGTACCAGCAGGCCCCACCTACTTTCATATATGTGTTGATTTCGACAGTTCTTGTGACACAATTACAAGACCTGCGCTATTGGGAAGCACTCCGAAACTACGGAGTACGGTTTTTATAGAGATGCCACATACAATACAAAAACCATCTTAAATCCAGAGTTAGTAAAAATTTAGGATGCTGGTGCTTTTAATATGAAAGTAACACAAACGTCAAACAAAAGACCAAAACTCTGGTTTATAACTTCTTTAACGGCATTAAAACGTCCGTGGGTTGGCCTCCAATATTGAAAAAAATCTATTTCGAAAATGAATTTCAAATCGGATCCGGCCAGATTCTGAAAACGTGGTAGCCAACTATTGACATAGATGAGATGAATGGGTGGAAATTATTGGGGTACAAGTCAGTTTTGGAGGACTTACAAGCATAGTGTTAAATCGCATCGGACCATCAAAAAGATTGGAACATTTCCCTGAGCTCTAAACAACATATTGGTTTTTATACTCTCACCATGTCAATCTTTATGCCAACAAACTACAATTTCTGAGAAGCGCTACTATTTATGTATGTTTTAATTTGAAGAAAAATGCAGCTGATGGGTATCAATTGCTGGATGATATGGAAAACATACTCCATGGATAACAACTGGTTCCAGCGTTTTAAAAGCGTTTGCGATTATGACACCAGTGACATAGAACGCGAAAAGAGGTCAGTATAGTTTGAAGACCAGTTGGAGATGTCATGGCACCAAGATTAATGCCATTTTGGAGAGAAACTACCTGCGTGAGGTCTTAAAATTGGGTTTCATCTAAACTCAAACCAAAAGACGTCGAACACTATTTTATCAAAGAGTAGAGAGGTAGGCGAGGTCATTCATCAATTTCAGCTACTAAACCAAATATTCATGATTTGAAACTAATGATGAGCATCTGGTGGGATCAGTTCGGAGGGATAAACTGAGACTATTATGAGCTACTTCAGACTAAGAGTCTAAAGATGGTCAACAACAAATGATTTCACTGAGCATTGAAACTCAATAACCGAAAGATTTCAGCACATTAACGATCGGACAGATTTTGGAGACGCTTCAATAGGATGTCCTTTCCCACTTGCTGTATTCACCAGACATTGCTTCTTTCGATCATACTACATGTTCAGGTTGATGAATCATTACCTGGTTGAGCAGTACTGCACTGCTTACGAATAATACAAAAATTAGGCAGATTCTTAGAAAGTCTCAAAAGACGAGGAATCTGAAAGGCAGCCTGAATAAAGCTTCGAAGTTATAAAAAATTCCTTCAAACCGCATTTGTATACTACCAAAGTACAAGTCGGTTGTTGGAATCTCCTGCTTTATAAATTGTAATACTGGCCTGGCCACTAGTAAATGGTAACCTCACACATTTAAATGGTTCATCAGATTAAAATCTCTCAAATTTAAAGTTAGCGGCGTCTCACCGGACTTAACGCATTGTCCACGATCATTTTCGAAATTCTTAATAGCTTACTAAAGTTGTACAGATGTTGGTCAGACTCGTTGACATATATTAGTGTGAGTCTACACTTGACGTGACAGCACATATCTAGTGCTTGTCAATCACGACAATTAGTTAAAATAGAACTGTCGCAATATAGCTTTCCTTTGAACAGCATACAGTTACTCTCTTACATTATATTGGGAAAAATCAGACTTAGGATAGGAAATTATCGGGTACTACCTATGAGGATTCCGTACAAACCAACATAACACGATCAACCGAGAGATATCTGGGAAATATGAAACATATACATATATAATTTTAAGTTGAGAGCAGACTATTAATGCTGGAGTTCGCGACAATCTCAAAATCATTGAGTCATTACCTAGATATCTGATTTTTTATAGACCAAAAGGAAAACCACAATAAGTCTAAGTTGTGGTAACCACATGTTTGACAGAGTGATGATGTCATTACTCATAACAATAGTTAACAGAACAGTTTTTGTTGATCAGCCACACTTTCATATTTATGGTCGTGAGCTTTTAACTTTCGATGCCTGATATCCATGGCATCAAACAACAGCGAGTACGATGGTCAATGGATTCAAAATTGCTTTAAAAATCAGCCTCCTTTCATGGTTGCTTTTGACTATCAGATTAAGACTTAAGTCGTATATATAAAAAAAAACTAAGGTTTTTAATGATTTGGCCATAACTATGTGAAGGTGGAATTATCGTCCTATTCAAATCAGAACATACAGAGTTTTCCATACGATCAACGTCATTAGAATAACTTGACGTAAGTCGATCATTGAAACGAAGGTTATTTTGTCTCGTGGAGTAAAAAGTAGGAAAACAACCAGAACTACCACCAACTGGTTATACCCGAAAGCTCGTCTGTATAATTATAAATTAAATTCAGTGCTGACTCAAGATTTAAGTCATTATTAATTCTCATCCCTCGTTGTTCAACATCTACTTCTAGCCTGAGTTCTAGCCTGGGTTGTAAACTTTGGTCGTCAGTACGTCCAAATAATCTTATCAACAAGTCGATTGTTATAGGTTTCAGTCCGAAATACAGTGAACCTACCAACAACCAAATATACTAGTCAACATATATAAATGTGTATATAATCGACGATACACAGTAACACAATTCTTATGATATCCGCATATGTACGTATCACCCTTTTTCGATTTCGTTGAACAATAACAAAAACAAAAAATCGTCCAAAGCATCACATGCAGACATAACAACCTAAATAAATCGTCCTCGCGCATTTGCCCTTTCATCCCCATTTGTATCCGGACGAGGTTCATCACTCGTTCCAAAGTATTATGGACAAACGAGTACACGTTTGGCGGTTGAAAAGAACACGTGTGTCAAACGTCTATATAACAATTGAATATCTGGTTTCGCGCGCCCGCTCGACATGATTCAAACTCGATTCGAACTCAATATGGTGTATACATATTATTAATCCAATCTATATACGCTATTATTTATTAATATTTCGACTATTTATTATTAATTTTTTAAGTATATTTTTGGTCTACACACACACACATAAAAATGAAAAGCTGGAAAATTAAATTGATTTCCAATCTACTTATGTATATAATTATTAAATCCATATCAATAATGAATATGTACACAATGCTTTTTCATGCTTTCGCTTTTTTTTGTGTATTAATTTTTACTACCCCTTCCTCCCCCCGCCTTCCCCACCCCTTCATCTCTCGATTCCCGATTCCCGTTTATTTACTCGTTCTCCAATACTACGATAATAATGTACATACATTATAATGTGAACCAGTGGTGCTGCTGTTGTTGTTGTTGTTATTGTTGATTGTAATATAAATGGAGTCTATTAAGTGAAAAGCCGCACCCCTAAAAATACAAATTTTGATCAATACAATAAAATACAACAAAACATCAATTTTTTTCCATCATGCACACATAAAAAGGGAGCTTTAGCGAATCGCAGTGTTACTTTCGTTCCTATTCTCAATTTTTTTTTTGTTCTGTTTGCTCTATAGCGAACATTTTTTTCTACTCTCAGATACGAAAATGGAAAAAAATCCACTCATATAAAAAATAAATAAAAAAAAGCAACAACTAAGAGGGATGAATAAAAACACCGCCTTAAAAAAAACGAGGCAGATTTTTTTTTTGCTTGTATATAATTTTTATTTTTCCAATTAGATAGGAAAATATATAATAGTACATTGAATCCATTCCAACCTCATACCTCGGCTCGACACACACACACACACACATACACACATACATGCACACTATCGACGAAAACAACAATCACGAGTATTTAACCACCCTCATTTCCTCTTCTATCTGTATACACACTCTCTGTATATGTGGATATAAACCATGCGGCTCAAATATAATCATAATACTGTTATTGAGTGGAGGAAATGGGGGTCGCTTCGATGGGACGATGATCATCATTATCATCAATATACTGATGATGATGATGATTGAACAAAAATCGAGAATGGTGGATTGAAAATGGTTTGTGTCACAATACATATCGAAGCAAATATATACAAGCACACGGAAAACAGGAAAACAAAATAAAGAAGAAAAACCAAAGAAATGAGAGAGCATTCAGAAAAAAAATTATTTTGTGAGTGGACAGATTTTTAATTTTCTTTTTATAAATTTTATTGATTTACAACAAAAACTCTAAAGGTGTGGGACGGGGGGGTGGCAAGGAGGTTGTTGGAAAAACCAACGAAACTAAGTACACACAAATAAATAAATTGGAAAATTCTTATAAAATAAATGGTTGAGGGAGATGGATTGATGTAAGAACATTGAAAAAGGAATCGAAATACTTTGTTTTATATTTATGTGGTGGAAAACACAATACAACAACAAAATGTGTATTTTAATTATAATAGGGGAGATTCGGGTTGATTGAGATATGTAACAGAAATTTTAGTACATATTTGACAGTTACAATATGGCGTGGAGAATTGTTCAGTTTATCAATATGTCATATCAGTATGTTGGGTCCGTATATATAGCATTAGAAACGGAACAGGACAGATAAGATGGGTTTTCAGGACGAAAACCTTTAATTAATATAGTAAGTCGTGCAACCAGAATAATAGCCAGAATAATCGACTGGAAAGCAGTATAGTATATTTCCTACCGCATTATTGTTGAGGATGGATTCTCTGCTGCAATAGTATATAACAAATCTTAGTCAGCTTTTTGAAAGAATTCGTGTTCAAACAAAACAGAATATACCGGACTTTGAGGTATTTTAAAAATATAGCAACGTAGATTTATGGCCTCTGACATTGCTAATCCACCTTCCATAAAAAATATAGGAGAAAATCAGTGAAAGGTGTGTGCTCATTTATCACCTCTGTAACGCGTACTAAGAAATCCGGAAGTGACGAATTTATAGCCGTGCATACCAAACAAGAGGGTGCTACAATTATATTGCTTTCATCGTGATTTGAGCAGATTTGTGAGACGATTAAAATAGAAGACTTCTATTTTCCAAATATCATCTGGAATTTGAATTCACAATTGAATTGCATCCTTACATATAATATAAAGTCAAACGCTGAATCCTTATTCGTTGATGCTAAACCAAATTAACAATATTGTCAATGATCTGGAGACATTTTTCAGTATTGTCTTTCCTAATGAACGTTCCAACACGACTTCACAGCTGCCGCAGAAGACGTCATTCAATTCTTAACCCACTCGAATGTCTCCTAAGAAGCGCACTTAAGTGTACTAAGTCAAGGCCTTTGCATACACAGTAAAAAATTTCGGTTGAATATTACGTGAATTTACTTGTGGGCAAAATTGCCAAGCTTTATCACGTAAAATTACATTCATATACAAATAAAAAATAATTATTAAAATTAAATACTATAAGTCATAAATTTGCTAGCAAGATCATGTATTATTTAAATAACAAAGCTTATAATTTTGCAGGAAGTTTGCAGATTTATGGTTAAAAGAATGTAATTAAGCATTAAACCCCTGTAATATTATAAACTTCTAAAATTTGTACATATAGCAAAACGTACAACTTATCTTAACTATTGCGTAATTTTAATAAATCAATACAAATGAAAATACTAATGTGCATATGGTAGGCATAGAGCTTCTAAAATGCCCAGCCAAACCTACAAAACGGTGATTCAGACATTTCTCTCCGACCACGATTATTATTCTAGGTTCTTGAGATATCCGACAAATCATACGATGGCTTTGATAATAATACTTTATATATAATAACGTTGTAATAGACTAGCAAAGTTTATCGCGACGAATAAAATCAATTATTTGTGGTTTTGGTTTGTAAACTTACGGAATTCACACAATTTTCATGAAATATTTTTTGGTTACATTAATTTCTCTCAAATTTAAAAAAAATAGGAATAATAATAGAATAGGTATGTAATTTTACTATAAATATCTTCCAATTTTAATGTCCTGTTGAATAATACAAGAATAATAGATTTTACATTAGAATGTGTGTAAAAATACTATTATCTTGCTTTAATATAGAAAATTTTTAAATTTACGCTACAAAATCACCAAAATTTCTATTGAAAATTCAATTTATTTTTTACTGTGTACTTAGTGCCACTTTTAGGGCTGGAAAAGAAATTCCTGCACCTTCCTCTTCCAGTATGAAATGATTGACAATTCAAGATCACCTTAGACGTATAAGTGAAACTGATTCGAGTGCTTGAATGGCGATTGACTGTCAACCAGATCATTTGTAGCAGAAGACTTCTCAATTTTTAGCAGATCCTCATTCGCGATTAAATTATAATCGGATGTCATGTCGGAATAAATTTCTCTTAATCTATACTGCGGAATGTTCTTACGTCCATATAAAAATCTTCTTAAACGTAAACAAGCCATCTTTTGTACTACCTCCAGTATTCCCTGTTTGTTACTTTACTAAAATGCCACCATACGCTTGCTCTACACATAAGTAAGGGTCTTGCTACGGCAGCATAAAGACAAAGCAACCCTATTTCCTACCAATGATGCTTCTACACGACTGCAAAGCTGTAGTGGTCTCGGTCACTCTTCCTTAATTTGACATGGAGTTTAGCTTTCTATTCAAGATGATTGACCTAATATCTCGCTTTGTCAATAAATACTGGTGTACGTTCATAGTAATAAGAGAAGCTAATGAAACTTCATCAAGAGTATAACCTATATCAATTGACACAGTCTGCTGAACCATTTATATTAATTGGGAAAGAATTTTGGTCAAATATCATAAAAGCGTTAAATATACGCAACACCATAGAAAATAATAAACCCGCGAACTATTTGGTGACAAAACCACCTGGAATCGTATCAAAAAATTAAAATCTTTTATTCGATTATCAATAAACTTTGTATTATATAAAATATCGCCACTTAAAGATCACCAGACCACAACGAGTACAAATTAATTCCATTTGATCGACAAAAACCAACGTTCTCAAGTTAAGGGCCACCTATAAGAGATGTTGTAAAAGATAAGTGAATAGACCAAACAATTTCAAACAGGTGAAAGACAGATATATGCCTATACGATCCAAAAAAACGAAACCTTAGCCATTCTCAGAACTGAAGACGTTTAGGAGATATACACAATCCAAAATAGTGTATACTAAGCCTATTTTTCAAACCCTGTAGAACCTGACATTAATAGAATTGAAAAAAATATTTATCCCAAAAGACTGCCCTAAATTTCATAAATACCTATCATAAATACCTTATCTGTAACGGATAGTGAAAAAGTTTGGCCGTACTAGATAACCAACTGAAATTCGCCGGCACACACAGACAACAACAGCGAATTATAACCGAAATTAGTTAGGACGATAACTCTGTTCTACCAATGCGCCCAGAACTAAGCCACCATCCGTCCACAACAATTTCAATTTGCAAGATATTTATTTATGATCGTTCATGATCCTACAGCACGTTAACCTTTGGCTAGACTTGATTATATTAGAAAAAACTGATCAGTTATCAACCTACTTGAGAGGTTATATTCTTGTAAGTCATCGACAGTTTTCTTCACTAGAGTTGTTTCTAACAGTATGAAAGAACCGGCAGGAATCAAATGCCTGGAGCAATCAGTTAGCACACGTGATCGTTAAAATGACGAACAGTAAAACCTCTTTACCGAACAATATACCAGATGAAATATTCAAAGTACAGGTACAAGCTGAAAGGGTTCAACACCAATAGCTCAATGAATTAGCAATGATCACTCTGAAAATAACTTCACCAACAGAGCACGAATTATCATTAAGCAACCCAATAATGGTATTCTCCACTGTACTTATACTCTTTGTTTCACCATTTCTGTTCCTAATAGAATTAGACGGTGTCATAAGAAATCCGGGTAGAAATATCGGAAAATTCTATAAGGTTAACACACAAACATACTGGCAAGTAACAGAAAGCACATAGGGTTATTAGGTTAAGCAAACAGTTTGAGCCTTAAAATAAATATCAAAACGATTAACGTAATACACCAATTACCACATCGATGTCAACTCAATGTTCAACAGCCTGGGAGGTACCTCTTTTATCCTCATCTACACCAAGCTAAGCATATTCAATTCATTTTTTAAAATTAGTGTTGCTGTATGGGAGTGAAACCTGGATAGATACTGAAAAAATTAACAGTTATCTACAGGTGTTTGTAAATAAATGACTTTTCGTTTTTCAGGCTCGATTGATCCATTATGACATCCCTTCCCAGACGTACACTCTCAGTACCAAAATCTGTTTGTACTTCGAATGAAGTCCATCCGGTATACTCAAGGTCGTTAGTTAATAATCGTGGTCCAAAACATTGCAGTCTATCGGAAGTGTACGAACGACAGGAACACAAGAAGTGCTCAACAGGTTCTTTTTCTCCTCCGTCACACTGTTTATTATACCGTCACCGAAGAAGGAAGATGGACTGTTCTATGTGTAGTCCTATTTGTGCTAGAAGTAACCCCATATAAGTGTCTGGTTGTGATGTAGTGTGTATGAATTCCAAACAGTGTTTCTTGGGTTGCTAAACTCTCTAACTTCAGGTTTATCGCTGGTTAGATGTAACAATGGTCAGAGTGAGTAACGTATTCTAGGGACATTCAAGATGATACCCCGAATTATATGAGAAATAAGCAGAACCGAATGTCTAAATGATTCACATGGACAAGTCCTAACTACATACGACCACTAACTTAATAGATAGAAGGAGTTCTTCCAGAACAATGACATAAATAGAGAACCAATTGAGGAGCTTCCAGATGAAAACTATAATGAAACCATAAGTACCCATCCACCAACGGAGCGGGAAGTTACAAGTTCCATAATGAAGCTAAAAAATAACAAAGCCGGTGGAACCGACGCATTTACAACGCATTTACAACTGCAGGAGCACTAACACCACTATTAGTAGAAGTGTGGAATAGAATTCCGCAAAAATGGAAAGAGGGCTTAACGATAACGATCCCAAAGAAAGGCGACTTGAGAATGCAAAAACGGGCGAGGCATCTCCCTGCTCAACAGAACAATGAAAGTATTAGCAATGGTCATCCTAGAACAAATCTCACCAACTATGAACCAATACATAAGAAACGAATAAGCTGGTTTCAGACCAAGAAACCTTTTACAGACCACATCAACACAGTCCGAATCATCGTCGAACAATCCAACGAATGGAACTCGCCACTATATCTACTCTTCGTGGACTTCGAGCGCGCATTCGTTTTCATCAAGAGAAGCGTAATCTGGAAAGAACTCTGTGAAATAGGCATCCCAAGGAAAATAACCGAACTCATCCGAGAAATGTACCGGGACGCTGGAAATAAAGTGCAACACAAAGGTAAGCAGAGTGGCACATACTACAATACACGAAGAGTTAGACAAAGATGTGTACTATCTCCACTACTGCTCCTCATAGTACTGGATAATGTCAAGCGTAAGTTAGACATCGCATCATCAAACGGAATTCAGTGGGATCCAATTAGAAAACTCAATGATCTCGACTACTCAGATGATATATGCCTGCTAGCACACAAATACACAGACATGCAGCAAAAGCTATACAAAACTTATCAGAAATAGCACATGATGTCGGTCTTAAGATAAACATAAGAAAGACAAAGACCCTGAGACTGAACACAAGCATTAGTACACCACTTCGCATCAACCAAGACACAATAGAAGATGTCGAAAAATTCGTTTACCTTTGCTGTACCATATCAAAAACAGGCGGAACCGACGAAGACATTAACCAACGCATCGACAAAGCAAGAAACACTTTCAACATGCTCCATAAGATCTGGAATAAGATCCTGTTAAGAAACACCAAGATTCGAATGTTTAATGCCTGTGTAAAATCAGTACTGCTGTATGGATGTGAAACGTGGAAACTTACGCAGAAAATCACAAGAAAACTCCAAGTGTTTGCGAATAAATGCCGTAGGCGATTGATCAAATGTTTCTTGCCAAATACGACCACAAATGATGAATTACTGCGACAAACAAACCAAGTGGACATTGAGGAGGAGATCAGGAAGCGGAAATGGAGATGGATAGGACACGCACGCTGAGCAAGATATCAAATGACATAATTAGGATGAAAAATAACGGAAAATAACGGTGCTAGCTGAAGCAAAATTTTGGAAAAACATGGGGGAACTAAAGAAAATAGCCCCAAACAGAGTTCGATGATCCAGTCTAGTAGACGCCCTATGCTCCTAAGAACAAAGATAAGGTTAGGTTAGGTTAGGTTATCGTAGCTGCTAACGCACACTTAGACCGTTGCCGGTCCGTTGTGATACGACAGGATCTTAGTCCCCTAATACCCGTAACACTCTATTGGAACCATCCTGAGCTACTAGTGTAGCGTAAAATGTCCCGCACCTTACTGTTTGCAAGATCTGAAATGTTGTGCATTACATACCTACCCAAGTGTAAATGTCTTCTTAGTGCCAGTGCAGGACAAGAGCAGAGGAAGTGAACAAGCGTCTCTTCCTCCTCCTCGTCCATGTAGCTTCTACAGAAGTCATTTGTTTCTACAACCAGCCTTCTCGCATGTTCACCGAAAAGGCAGTGTACCGTTAATATTCCTACTATTCTTCTTAGATCTCTCCTCTCCAGAGAGATTAAGGCTCTGGAGCGATTCAAATCTAGCCTTGGCCACATCTGTCTCGTTCTCTCGCATGTGAGGGTAATTGACTACCTCTCCAGTGCTGAAGCTTCTGCCTTTTCCATCAAAGCCAGTCTAAGCTCCGCTGTAGGCCTCCCCACATTGGCCCTTTCAGGCTTCAGCTGAAGAGTTGTACCTTGCCTAGCTAGTTCGTCTGCCCTGCAGTTACCCTTGACATCAGAGTTGCCGGAGACCCAGATAATCTTAATATTGAAATGCTCACTCATCTCGTTAAGAGACAAGTGGCAACCCAATGCCACCCTAGACTTTTAACAGCGCTGCTTTCAGCGACTTGATAGCCGCCTGACTGTCCACATAAATCTTGATATCCCTCTTGGATATCACGTTATGCCTCAACCAGCTCAAGGCCTACTCAATCGCTATTATCTCCGCCTGGTACACGCTGCAGTGGTCAGAGAGGCGAACGAAAGTGCTTATATTTAATGCTCCACGGAGCAGCCCAGCTCCGACCTTACCATCTAGCTTCAAGCCGTCCGTGTAGAATTGTATAGCTTCGGTTTCCAGTGCAAGCTTATTCCCCTCAGAATTCGCTTGAAGGGATGAAGGTTTGAAAACCCTTTTCGAATCATAATATCGGCGTAATATAGTCAAGGTTCGTCATTTCCTTCGTCATTTCATTACACCAAGAAGGTGTAACATGACCTCTAAGGCCTGAGTAGGCGTTGTTCTCAGTGCCCCGCTTATGGGCAAACAGGTCATCCTTTTGCCTTCTCTAACTTCTTTCTATAGGTTACTCTATCCAGTGCTGGCCACCAAACACTCACTCCATACATAAGAACGGGTCTTACTACGGCCGTGTAGAGCCAGTGTACCAGCTCAGGTCTGAGACCCCAACGTCTGCCTATTGCATTCCTACACGAATACATCGCCGTCGTAGCTTTGCTGATTCTCTCCAAGATGTTCGGCTTCCACCTTCGTTTACTGTTTAAGATTAAACCAAGAAATCTCGCTTTGGAGATAAAGGAAAACAAAAAAAAACTCTAATACTATCTTCCTTTACATCAACGACGACTGCTGGTCATTGCAACAGATTTCATATCTGTTGGAGTCTGTAATTTATGTTACTAACAAAAATGAGAAATATGAAAAAGTGCAATGCATGTCTAACTTGTTTAATAAGGTGCTTCTATACCTTCCAGTCATTGGGGCCGAAATAAGTAAGTGCAAACGACGATCGATTTGTCATATGGTATTGTCATACCTAATAATTAATCATAACATAATAATAAAAAAGCTTTTTGAATGGAACCGAACTTCTTTAGAGTTATAGATGTCCAGCCCAATAGACGCCGTTAAAATACACAAACCTCTAATCTTTTTAACATTTCATTCATGTGATAAGGTCAACAGCTCATATTTCGGATACACTATTTGAACCGGTGATGAAAAAACTGCATAATTATGCCGCACGACTAGCCACCGAAATGATCGCAGCTCTTCATCCACCATTTTGTTGAACAACTATAATAAATACAAAATGCGATTTGGTCGAACAACTTATTTAATATTTTACGAATGGCTGCAGTATCTTATCATATATGATTTATGCTAATAAGTAATAACAAGATTCAATAGGTACATAAGAGATGGATATGGTTCGTTACAATCTCGATATACACTTATATTATTTCTTAGCATTTTATAATGACATAATTATCATAATTATTTATTATACTAATATGATTATTGCACATACGTACATATATAGATTTCAGCCACTTATATCATTCCACCATTAGCAGGTATGTATATACCTTGATGTTTTCATTCCTATATATTAATATGCAGTTTATGCTGGTTCGTATATGTATGTACTCGTTATGTACATAATTTGTAGGTAAAAAGAGTGACGGCATATAGAAATATTTTATTCATTCGTATACATATATCGGAGAGAAGCATATAATCGGGGGAGGAAAAATGCATTCATCCGACTATTTTGTTGAAATGTGCATGCAAAAGATTTCCATTTTTTTTTTATCAACGAAAAAGCAGCCATCATTAAAGACAGCATATATTATACATAGCTCTCTATAATATTAATATGTATGTATCTTCCGCAGATTATTAATATTTTTAATGTTCGAAATATGTTGGTTTTTAATTTCATGTATAGGTATGTGAAAATTTCAGCAACAAACAAAATCCTAAAAATAAAATCCAACGAAAAGAGAATTTCAAACGAAATAACCACATAAATTGGTAATGGCATTTAGCGCAACATATAGCGCATATACATAATAATGATGAACGGTTGCTTTTAATTTGAAATGCAATACTCTTTTGTACAATTAACAGCGTAAAACTTACAAAATAACTACTTTGAATGCGGAAAAGAAACGATATTTGTGGGATGAAAGTACTTAGTCGGGTGTAATTTTCATTTCACTTTATGTATTGTGTTGGGCATCCAGGATGGTGTTATCCTGTTGTGAATATAATGCATTAGTTTTCAAAAACTACTAAAAAACAAATGATGAGTGGAGTAAGGTTACTGTCATCACTGACACCAATTACAGAATGCTTTTATCATTTATACACCTCATCCTGATTACCGAAGTTCTATTCTTGTTCACACTGCATAACAGACAAGTTTCACAACATCACATATAACGTTTTTGTACTTATTGACCACTCAGACGCAACCACCCAGGTGGCGCAGTGGTTAAATCTGCGGCAGTTGGAGCGGGAGGTACCGAATTCGAATGTCGATAGTGACAGAATGCACAAGAGATTTTTCACCATGAGATTACGATCTGGTGTGCAGAACTCATGGGTCGACCCATCTTCCATGTCAGCACTATAGGCTGGCATGCAGCTATGCAATGTGCAGATGGTTAGGGAAATCGGAACTATAGCCGTCGTCCTCGAATTGGCTGTAATGGCGTAAAAGCAAGGACGTAAATAAGTGAACCGCGAACAAGTAGCCTCGAGTCCTAAAACAGATTAGAGACTAGAAAAAAAAGGCTCTGACCCAGATCAAAATTCAAACGACCAGAACTTCAGTCAACTTTGTTTCGCGCAAATATCTCTATAAGTTGTCACAGATTAGCCGCTTGCCACTGGTGGACACTATGGCACAGTCTTCACAGCACTTTTAACACTTCAACACTTGTCTAGTTTTTCGATTCTCCGGGATGTCGACTGGTTTCGATCCACTATCTGCATTCACATATAATGTCGATTCACTCGTTGTATAAAGTGTTATCTCTTGATTCACTTTGTTACTACTTCTCAAGGTGGAAGCTATAATGATTACTGCTTGAGGCGTCGAAGAGATAACAATATAGAACAAAACTGAGCTCCAACACAAAATATTTCATTTTTCGTTGGATTCGAGCCAACTTATCTTTTGATCACTGCTATACTCGTATATACCACGTACGTACTGGTGAAGTGGCATCCTTTTAGTTATTATTGGTTCTAGATGGAATATAAACACTGACCAGAGTTATGTATTATACCTTCAATCCATTGGAGGGTGAACTCTCACCCAGCTTTTATACTCTTCCCAAGGCTTTCGATAAGAAATTGTATGTCTTCTTGGGTTACATCACAGTTGCATTAAAATCATTTCATCAGAATTTAGTAAATGTTTGGTTTATTTCTGGTTACAGATATCCGATTTGTCTTTAACAAAGTCATCTTTTATCTTGGTACGCGACGAACTGATTATCGAAGTTGAGCAAGAGGCAACTACTGATTTGATAAATATATAAGACAAAACCCCAATAACAATCCAGGCCATTAAAATGGTTTCTACAAACACTGTGCTTACTGCATGTCTGAATCCATTGTTTCGCATTTGTTTCAGTTTCTTCAATTTACTTCAGGGTGGTCAAAGACACCAAGTCTTACTTTATTGATGTTAGCAATATCGATATTGTTAAGATAAACTCAAACTTACCATGAATTGTTGAGATGTAATATTCCATTTCATGTGGTTGAATAGAATCATTTTAAAGTCTGAACATGACCGGCATATTGTTGAACCGAAAAAATTATTTCATCAGAATTCACCACTATAGCGAGTAGATTATAAGCTCTGGCGCGTTATATTTAGTTGGGCACAATCAGATTTTTAACCAATTTCGTTTCTGTATAGCGAAAATCTCTTAGAATTCGATCATTCATTTCGGATACATTCATTATATTTCTTTAGCTGTATGTCTTACAAGTCTTTGCAATCTAAACTTCTAAAACACTTTTACAGCTACCGAAAATCTATCTCAATTGTTCTTTTATCTAACATCTACGAATGTTCGAGGAAATAACAAAAGTTTCGAAATTTTAAAGGTTCAATTTGAAACATCTTCTGAGGATATTTTTTTTTAAAATCTACATATGTTCCAATGTACGTTCGTTTGCAGGCTAGAAACACAATCCTGAAGAACGAGCATATCGGTAGCAAACAATTTAAGACAAGCTTCACAATCTATCAGAATAACATTGGAAAAGAGTAAGCAGTTACAAAATTTTGCTGCTACAATTTCTCTTTGATCATTGAACTGTACACAATCCCAATGTCGCCGATTGTAGCTTAATGGTCAAGAGAGTTTCATGCCACGGTCTCGATTACGATTCTCGCCGTTGTCCTAAATTTAACATGCATCAGATTGAAATAAAAACAGCGATTGTGTGTAAAAACATTCGTTGGGCTGACCACCTCCAAAGTGCAGGAATCGTTAAAATGGTTCGTAAGGTCTCTAAGCCATTTTTTACACAATTAAATGCAATGACCACAATAAATGGTAATGATCGGGAATATACAAGAATTAAGTGATCGATTTTGCCGAAAGATTTGATACATCAACATATAGACAATATTTAATGTTTAGAAATAATCTTACTAGATGCATTAGGTACACAAAGGAGTTTTTTAATCATTGTTCAGCGCGGCACTTCACACTTAATCAAACCAGTAATTGTTTGTCTCCTAAATTTGTCTCTGTAAGCTATCTAGTTGTCTGTATAGAAATCGGTTTATAATAGAATTCTATCGCAATTAGCAGATGCGCACTACGTCATTGGAAAATTGTACAAATTTAGACCAAGCGAACTCTATGTCAGCTGTCGTCGACTAGCGTTAACTGACCTAGAGTTTGAACTTTATCGAAAGTCAGATAGCTACAAACGAAGTGGTTTTAGTCAACATCATCTTTCAATCAGGGCTCGCATGTAACATGGTGAGTCAGTACAAATCACCATCAAGACACTTATTACTATACTACACTAACATATCTTCAAGATGGGTTCATTAAAACACATTTTTGACTTACGGCAGGTAGAAAGGGTAGCAACCCACTTCAGCATAAAACTGTCAGAGCAAGTTTCTTCATTATTTTCATGCCATCGTATAGGAATACAACTGGTTCAGGGCCAATCTAGGTTAATCGTAAATCATCTTCGATGTCACAATGAGCATGCATCCACATGTCTGTCTCTATACTAATAATATTAATAAAATAATTACAGTCCTTAACCAGTTTTGTATAATAATATTTATGAATTATGTAAAGAATTAAGTACAACCCTACTATCCAGATTATAGCTTCACTGGCACTATATGTTCTAGCTATTAGTTCTTCGGAAAACAGTGCATTGTTGGTAAATCTCTTCGTACCTGTTGCTGTTATACATGTTAACATATTTCTAAAATGATAAATCACCATAATTCAAAGAAGCAGCACCCAGTTTCAGAGACGAACCAATTTATGTTCTCACTACAATAACATTTTTATTGTCAAATCGACCCAAGTTATTGGAGCCAGTGCCAAAAAAAAAAAAAAAAAAAAAATCGACCCAAGTTACCTTTTATATTCCCGCGTGTAACTTCGATGAATCAGTTTTTACTCAAAAATACAAATTTTAAAATCAAAATTAGGTCAACATTTAGGCGATTTGAAAAATTTCCCCTTTTCAAAAATATTTTCTCGTATTCATGTAGTGCGCAGGTGAGGTTGAATTAATTTAAGTATCTCGCTTGTTATTGGCTGTCACGAGATTCACGAGTGTTTCTCCTATTTTGTGATTCGTTTTCAATTTTTTTGAACCATTTACCTTTTGTGTATTTTATTCAGTCGACCAAAATCATTGGTATGCAATTGATGTGTGATGTTATGTAAAGGATTTCATTTTCAGTGGAAAATTTATTGAGTGATATTTTATGAATGTGATTGAGTGAATTATATTTGTATGTGTTGTTAAATGTGAAAAATTAACCGGCGGAAAAAGTTGTTAGTACTCGATGCGTACATTAGGTACCGTAGGGAGTGTGTTCTAAATATTTGAACAACATTCTGTTTTACTATATTATTGTGTAGGTTGTGATTTATGATTGTGTTGCAAATATTCCACTATGATGCATCTGTTGATCTGATCTTATGTATGAGTTTTAAATACCGAATGTATTTTTTTGGTAAAGTGGTGGTTTTTGACATTTTATGATCACTTAAGATGGCAAGAATAGTTCATAATTTCTTTACATATATATACGCCTCAAAAGAAATTGACTCTTATTTACTCCAACTAAACTATGTTATGACTGATTATGTCTCGACCAGAATCGACACTAAATGTGGAATACCAGTGAAGTGTAATGTTTTAAATTAAAACTTGTTTGTTTGTTTGTTTTTATCTTTTCAATCTTTTTTGGGGCTCAAGGCACTCCCAACTCTTTCCCGATTTGCTTATTTACGGCAGAGTTTCATTCCATGAAAAACGATGACAATCATGCATGAACTTCGATTTCAACTGATCAACTGTTGTAAACAGATTTATCGTCCATGGATTCCTTACGTGTTGTTGCCTTGAATCATTGCCTTTTATCAATCCAGAACTACCATTTAAAGTCATATATGATACATATATCTACCAAATTTTAAAAGCGGCTATTGATTTTTTTTATGGATTTTGCAAAATATAGAAGCTGCAGTACCAATGTTCAATCGTTGGATTTTAACCAGAAAAAAACACGTCTTCCTGACAGGCAAGTCAAAGTTATTTCAGATGATACAGTTGCATAACTAATCTTCAAAGGATCCATTTCCCTGGGTTCTTTCAACCATTACCTGCAAAATTGTTGCTCATCTTACCGACATACAATTTATTTTTAAAAAAAACTCATCAATAAGAAATCCAGAGATGCTAAATCACACAATCATGTTGCTGGTTTAGTAAATGTTTGTCAAGAGTAAATAAGGCTTCTATACCCTTTTGTTCTTGTACCAACACCATTAAGTGGATATGCGGTTCAAAACTCTAAGATTACGTTTTATTTTAATCTAGTTAAGTTCATCAGGACTCCATCTTTGAGAAGGTTTTGAAATTGTTTAAATGTTATTTGGTATCCACAATCGTTGGATGTCATATGATCTAGTTTTAGCAGTCTGCTTTTATTGAAGATTTAGCAAAGTTCTTTATTAATAAGCACCACTGTATACCTTGTCTAGTTTTCGACAGCTTTTTTAATAAATTGTATGTGCGGTTTAATACAACCCCAAATTGATCTGGATGTAAACCAATTGATTCCCTAATTTAATATAATACTCCCTTAAAATATGACCATTTTTTTTTTGTTTTGATATTATATTAAAATTATTCAACCTACATAAAATTATATTATGTACAAACCGAAGTCCTACATACACCCCGCCATCCACACATAATCCCAAAATTCCTATCCGTTTGTTATTTTTATTTTAATCCACACAAAAGCATTTCGAATTATAAAAAAAATATCGACAGGCAACATTATGGAAAAAAAATTCCAGGAGAACCTTAAAATATGGCCTCTTTTCCGCTATATTTCCTCTTTGTTTTTGATTAAATTAATTTTAATATATAATTTTATTTTGTTCCTTAAATAAAAATTTTATCCGTCTAAAAACCAAAAACAACAAATTCCACCAACATTTTTTTTTTATTTAATTAATTAATTTTTTTTTCTGTCAGGATTTGCTTTCGGATACCGGCTACGTACATAATTTTTTTTTCAACTTTCAAGGGATGTTTTTTTTTGTGTGATGGAATATTGAAATTAGATTTTATATTTATAAAAAGCCATGTACATATATTATAATGAAAATGGAAAATATTTAATTTGGTAGATTTTGCTTTTAAGCTATAAAAAAATGAAAATTATTGATCTAATATTGGGATTGGAAAGGTTGTTTTTTTGATGATGTTCATTGGAGGATGTATCGGTTCGATAGGTTTATTCCTATGTTGTTCAATATTGTGATATAGTTGAGGTTCTAAATCTGAAATTATCCATTGTGGAATGGATAGCTCAAAACCAGCTTGGACATAACGTCGAAGCAGTTCTGGAAACCCAATTATAGTATTAGAGTTTTATAAATATTGTCTATCAACGCCATATTTTCGATATATTGTGTTTCATAGAGAAAAGTATTCGATTCCTTAAACTTTTATTTTTTTGAACATAGCTTTCAGAGTGAAAGCTCTGTGTAATTTTGTAGCATTACTGTAACAAATTCAAAAAAAAAAATTTATGAAAAATACTGTATAAACATTCGACAAACTGAATACTTAACCAAAAAAGGGGGTTTGCGCTTATTTCAGGGCCTACTTGATGCTACGAGGGGAATAACAAAAATTCACTTAGTAGGCGATTTTTACATACCTTAAAAAAAATTGTACACAGTTAATTGTTTCACAAATTTTTTTCGTAAAATAGTTAGAAGATTTTATAATAGATGGTGCTTTAGTTACAATTAGATTTGATAAAAGATGGCGTTCCCGTTCTTATACAGGAAATCATTTTTTACATATAGAATGTAAAAAATAACCTTATGTAAATTATACATTGTTTAAATGTAAAAAAAAAACCCGTCCAATTACGCTTCCACGAATTTTAAGTGCGGCCCAAAACGAGTGCATTTTGCTTATATCAAAATAAATACGAAAATGGGCAATCTATCAAATTTGGTAGAGTCGTTAGTGGTGACGTGTTTTGGTTCAATCCGGAGAATAGGCCGGAAACCAAACAGCATCCATGGTATGGAGCCCAACAAGAGCAAACCCACCCATAAAAGCTTAGCAACAAAAATCAGCGACAAAAATTATTACTTTACCCGATCAAATATTGTAGTTGCTATTTCTCTGGCAAAAATTTGATCACAAACCGGAAGATCGAGGTTATGAGGCGCTAAGACAATTACCCTTATTGTGATCTCTGGTCGAGGAATTATAACCAGCACTTTATTCCCCGGATCTAGCGTTTTTGATTAATGGTGATGTTGATAAGCTTAAAAAGCAAGATTCTGAAAACTATTTTGAGAAGTGGACCTATAAACTTAAGAAACGATTATGTGATTATGTAGAGAAGATAAAAAAGATGAAGATTAAGAATAAATACGAAGAGAATTTTTTTTCAGGTCACATAAGCGAACTTTTGTTACTCCCCTCGTATTACAATACAATTTGATAAAACAAAATGTAATCGAAATCAACGCTTACTATTGTCTTATTTTATGGATCTATTAAGTTTTGATGATATCGTGTCCAAGTAATATTTGTTCCAAGTGATTTTTGAAGGTTAAGTCTTTCCGTTTAAAAAATTGTATAGAGCCTTCAACAAGTAATAGTCTCAAGGTGCCAAATCTGGAAAATAAGATGGGTATGGTAGTACATCCCTTTTCTATTAATCTATAAATTCTGACCTGTTTTGTTTGAGCGAATCATTGAATTTGTCCAGTTGATCACAGTACACTTCAGAATCAATCGTGGTTTTGTCCACATGATCCAAATGATTCATTTTCTTCACGTTCGAGAAACAAATCACAGTCGATGATGCGACGAGGCAAATTTCGTTCTGTAAGATCATGTTCAAATCATACATTAAGTTTTTTAAACTAAACTATGAAGTTTATCGTGATTATGAACGGTTAAATTCGACAAATGTATAACATCCCAGCAATGCCTTTATTTTGTCTTCATCGGCTTCAATTATGACCTTCCGTAGTGCATCTTGAACATCGATATTGTCGGAACGAAATTTTGGAATTTCATTGATCTTCCCCATACACATTCCTCAATTTTTGCCTTGCTTGAATTGCATTTTTGCCTTTTCGATAGTAATGTTGCTAGATTGGTAACTAAACTAATTCCAACGCATAGCTTTGCTCAGCGGTTGTGAGATAATTTGTCCTTCAGGTTCTTCTTATTCTGATACTTAATTTGCACATGGACGTTAATTTAAAGTATGTACTCCAGTTTTAAGTGTTGAAGAAACACGATTCAATGTTGACAAGCATGCAGGTTCCGAACCCACTTAATTCTGGATGTTAGTTCCTGGCATACCATCCAAGGTTTTGACAGTTTTAATGGATGATTCCAAAATCGTATGTGAAGTTTTCTGACCACTGCAGCGGTTTTCAAGCCGAACCAATTGCAATAATCGAAACTGTGAACTGGTTGAGATACAATGGTATACTTGCTAAGGATATTCTTATTTTTCAGACAAACGCTTCAATCACTTTCTTTAATCGAAGGTAGCATAGATTTGCCTTTCATCTACAAATAAAATAACAGATCAGTTAAACAACCACTTGTTAGGGGTGCCGGTGCACTTAAGTATGACCGGAAATGAAAAGTTGGACAAGCTGGCATCTCTTACAAGAGGGAACATTGCTATTTCAGATATCAGAAGAAAGCTAGTTGAGCTATATATGAACCACGCGTGTGTATAACTATAGACAAATTTGTTCAAAACTGAATCGGTCAATTTCCAGCTGAAATTTTTTTTGACAAAATTTTGTACCTGCTTCATCAAAAGCTCGCAGGATGGCTTTAGAAACAAACATTACTTGTAATTAATAACAACCCATCTAGTATGGCTATACTAACCAAAATATCCTTATGTCGGTTCTTCAGGATAGTCACCTTAACCTAACAAAGATGGCTCTTTCTATTATATTTTTCATAACACTGTGACACATTTTATTGATTTCGTCACAAACGTTTTGTTTAATCTTGTCAAATGTTGCCATATACCTAGAGATTCCTACACAATTTAGTCCAGAGATGTTTAATTTAGAAACCGTTAAAACTATTCAGCATCATCATAACGTTCTTATTCAATAATTGATGATAGTTCTGCCAGACCTTATATAGTACTGTCCTTTTTGATGAATCCGAAGGTGGTTTAGGAATAATTTGTTTAGGACTCAGAACCGACTAATTTATATATCATGTTTATACCCAAATGATTTTCTAAGAAATTTAGTAACCCTTAAGCTCGCTCAGAAATACTAAACGGCTCTCCTATACAAATCTTTAATGATACACAACAACCATAATTAAGGCACGTCTGTTAGCTGCAGGAACTCAATTCTACACTCAAACAATTTAATGAGAGATTATATAGCAAAGGCAAAGAGAATAAATATAAAGAGGAACATCTTATATGAACCGCCGTTGCATATAAACTAAAGATATATTTTCATATCTATTCCATTTCACAATCGAATTATAATATGAAATAGTAAGCGAAGTTTTGAAATAATTAAATTGTTTTTTTTTGCTGTCGTTCGAAAGAGAAAACGAAATACAAAATATATGTTTATCCTATTTCGTTTACCATCACCAACTAACTCAGAAATATTTTAAAATTTTTAGTTTATATGCAACCGAGGTTCATATAATATATTCCTCTTTATATTTATTCTCTTTGGCAAAGGTATGTGTGTCAGCCAGTAAAGGTTTGATAAATGTTATTGTGACTCTGTTAAATAATGGTGCAATAATTGTTTGTTCTAATCGCCTGTTTGTTATGATCGTCCGAATCCGGCAGTTGTTCCAGAAAAATGAATGAAAATATCGCAGGATCGTAACGCAAAGTTCCGTGATCAGAAGGCATATTTTACATGGACATTTGTCAATGACAAAGCTATGTTCTAAATAGATTAGCCATTTTTCATCGTGAATTAAAATCAACAACACGTCGTTGGCTTAAAATGCTGACTAAACCTGTTTAACCATAGTAAATAGGACTTTTAGCATATTTACGTGACAAAATATCCTCCACTACAGGCCGAAATGATATCGTTAGTCAGCTGAGTGGGCATCAACCAGTGAAAGCGAAGGTGTTTATTCGTCACCTATCTTCTAAAGGTCGATAGTAGCTTAGTGGTCTCGAGATCGATTCGCAATGTAAAAAGGCTATTTTGTGGACACTTACCCTGGCTACAATACAATGTTCGAATATTCAAATGGTTCGAAAGCTTTAGATTATGATCTTCATATATTAAGACAGCAACTACAAAAAATGGTGCCAAATCCAAAAGATAAAAGTGATCTTTCGCTAAGGTAAAACATCGTGTTACAAAACATTGGTTCCGTTGGCATAATTAAACGATTTGAATTTATTGCATCCCCAATGACCATATTCTCCAAATACTTCTTGTTCGAAGGCCTCAATAAAATATTCCATGTAAACAGATTATCATCAAACACTGAAGTTATACCCGAAAAGATTTTTAAGCCAAATTGTTCTCCAAAAAAGGTATCGAAATGGTATAGAACCGATGGAATGAATGTGTCACTCTTGAAGGAGACCTTGTTAATGAGGAAAGTAGAATGTTACAGTAATAAACATTTTAAGTTGCTTCATTGTGTAGTAAGTATGGTATACAGAGATTGGTGATATGATATGAGGTGGTGTGGCTACGGTCTAATCATCCTATTCTTCGTGTTTGCACAACCCCGATAACCTTAAAATCTGTTGTTGTATATTTTGACATGGGTTATAACTTTCAAATGCTGCGCAATTCATGGGTCATCCCGACTTATAAGTATAAGTAATATAGAGATGGAGCCATGCAGTGAACAGATGGTTTACGTTAATGAGATATATAGCAGTACGTTGTCCATATATCTGGCAACGGCGTAAGGTAAGTTTGAATTCGTATATTAATCAACATCTAGCGACCTAGTGACTTTGAATACACATATATTAACTTGTTTTGTGTCCTTCCGTCAATCAGGTTTGCAGAATAGTGATAAGTGATGCTGGAGAGCCGTAATCGTGACAGTAAATGATGAATGGTGGGGAGTTGAACTTCAACTCCACAGAGTGGCATAGATTGACAGCTAGGGAGTTTCTTCAACCAACCGATGAAAACGTTTTTGTCTTATGAAATGTTTGGCATCTTTTGTATGTATTCTGTAATCTTCGTTCACTCGAAGCCGGCCTCGATCTGATGTTGTGTGATTGAAAAGATCAAATCCATCTCATCAGACATATGCGACCGAACATGATGTTTGTTGCATTTCGTTTATATATATATTGTGAAGCTATGTTGCAACAGTTCTAGCGAGTTTGAATCGAAATCTTTTTTCGATTAATTTGTTACTACTTCACTATTGTGGCGTGACTATTCGTCGTATTTGTGCTTCAACCATTGTGCCATTTGGGTGCTCAAATAATATTAACTTAGACTGAAAGTTGTTGACCTCAGATCATCAAAATTAATTTCTAATGCCATTAAAGTTTTTCTCGGGCGGCCTGTAACAAGGGTTGTAACATATTTGTGAGATATGTGTGCGAGGTTTTTTTAGTTTTATTACAGGCATAGTTCCTCCATTTAACATCCAACGACGTAAAGTAGGAATTTCACGCCCAAGCAGCAAAGCAATTGGAGTACTTCAACCACAAGAAGGGTCGTATTTATAACTTCAATTTAATCTTGTCGGTTTTTAATAAAGCTGCAGCTTTATGAGCTTTTGTGTCAACATTGGAAAACCATGTAATCTAATAATCCTCCGATTATCCCGTCGAATCGATACACAATTTAATGATTTATAATTATTGGTTAATCGAAAATAATTTAAATTTTGAAAAGAGAAAAAATTAGCGTTTAGATGAAGCGATTCCCATGGATGACTATTCCGAAATTCCACACAAATCCGTTCCATCCTTTTGCACACGAGAACCAAAGTAGGATCGTCATAATATTTTATTTTATCTATGTACATATTTTTTGATTGAATCTCCATTTTTTTCTCGTTAGTTAAGAAAATAAATAATCTTTATTCCCTTTCAATAATGTATAAAATACCAATAATTTTTTATGTACACATTTATTCCGACATGTATTCAGACAAATCATCCCTCGTATATTATACCAACCCGATTTCTGTTTTTTTTTTTTTTTTTTGTTTCCCGGCGAGAACATACCAAAGTAGAATCCTCAATATTTTAATTTTTCTATTTCTGATTGGCAGTTCAATAAATTTTTTTTTTTTATACTTTCAATAGAACGGCAACACAATCGAGTCGAGTACAAAAAAAAATTAAATCCGTCGAAGTACTACACCGCACTATCTTGATAAGGATTCTGGTCCAATGTACAGCTTATATTCACATGTTGTTGTCGATCTATTGTGTTCGATACGTGCTCTTGTTTGCATCTGTGTGTTTGAGAATAGAAACCGAATATATATTAGCCATTTGTACTTTTCTCGGAATGTGTACCGAGCAAATAAGTGGCCGAATATGAAGTGGAATGGGATGGAGGAATTTCGTTTTTTTTTGCTAATTTACGTTGATGTTTTGGTTGTTCAAATCGTTTGCTTGAATAATCTGCTATTTAGATAGCACACACAATGTATCTCTGCAGAAAAAGTTACTCAAACGCCTTCTAATCAACTTTAGCTCTAATATAGTTTTTTAAACATCAGTCACGAGCGAGAACTCATACAATTTCAACTTATCCACATTTTCCAAATATTCAGATTTAAGAAATAAAAGCACTTGCCTGGTGTGGCGCAGCGATTAAAACTGTGCAATTGGAGCGGGAGGTACGGGGTTCGAATCCCGATAGGAGCAGGATACAAAACGGCATTTTTCACCATTTGATTTTACGATCAGTGTGGTGTGAATAAACACATCCATGGCCCCCTATTGGAATGAAGAGTTCATGGTCCAACCCATCTTCCAGTACTATAGGCTAGCAAAGTCTCGAGCTCCAAAACTGATTGCAGAGATAGAAACAGACAGACAGAAGATATCAACTCGTGTTAAAAATGAGAGATCCAAGATATTTGAATCGTATTAATCCATTCAATGTATAGTGGTCACTATTTTTGAGTGAATTATGAAACCTCTACGAACGTTGGATTTTGTTTAAATATGTCAAGTTAACTCTATGGGCACAGGTATCTCATGTATGTGCGTAACCTTATGTTCATTTGACCATTGATTTGTTCACTTAGGCTCATTTGGCCTATTATGACACCTCTCAACAAGTATATTGATCACAAGTGCTTTTCTTCTATAATCCTTCCGTACAGATTGCACTCAAACAACAATGGTCCTTCAAGACCCTCAAAGTATACGTTTATCATAATTTAAGAAAACTCTGGATCTTTTATGGTTCCAAAATAGATTTTGGATATACGACATGAGATTAGATTGTTCCATCTCTTCTGGTGCAGACCGTTAAAGTATTTTTCGATATCACTCTTAAGCGATGCTCGTCAATCAAAGTGAAATTTATACCGGCCAGTACAAGATCTAACTAAATCTCCAGAGACTTTTGAAGAAACTAGGATGCATGATTCCCACTATTTTGGAATCATACCATCCTGGTACAAAACTGTATCTAAAGATAGTTAGGAGATGGTCAAAAATGATATCCTTGCCCTCCTGTAGGAAGGAATCGAGTTATGTCTTTTATCACCATCTTAGTCACCAGGTTCAGATCACTGTTTCTCGACAGCTTGTTTGTGAGATAATTTCTATCTGGACTGTGATCATCACTTCCGGGAAAATTCTCTGTAATTAAAACCTCTAGGGCTAACTAGTTTGCACTCATATACAGTGCGAGTCCCGTCTGGCTTCTAGCCAATAGCATTTATTATTCTATCAATCACTGGTAAATGAATTCTTGGCAATCTTGTGGTTTCCAGGTTATTTTATAGTAAATTTCGTTTCCGATTTCATTCCAGTAACTTCATGGTTGAATTGAACTATATATGTGCTAGAATTTTACCCACCGTAGATCCATGTTACACTTTTACGAAAGATATCGATCGAAATTTGTGTTATTTTCCGAACTAAAGTCAATTTGTGATCCAGATCAATCTGGTTTATAGATAGAATATTCGCAGGACACAACACAAGAAGTGCTCGAGAGTTTCTGCTTATTTTCCTCTACAATGCTCGCAGTTTGCATTATTTTGAATTTTCATTCGGAACATATGATTACTTAAAGAACAGTCATCCTACAAGACCCTCAAGGCATACAACTATCATAATCCAATCAAACCTTGGATCTTTTGTTCCAAGAATTTTTTGGATAAACGACGTGTGCTAAGGTTGTTCCATCTCTTGTGGTTCAAACCGTAAAGTGTTTGTCGATATCTCTCTTAAGTGATACTTCACAAACAAGGTAGAATATATACCTGCCCGGGCCATCTTATTTGTTTACACATTTATGCTGACATTCATGTGGCTGCAGTTATCCAGTGAAGTCCGTCTTCATTCAGACTGCAAAGGCGATCTAAGATAATTTCTGTTTCTCAAATAAATTTTGAAGAAAATGTGTTAGAGTCAATTGCCATTAATGCAGCTTGACTGTCAAAGAAGATCTTCTCGGACGCATTAGTGTTGCTCTCAAAATTACAGCATTTTCGTCTGTATAATAGAGACGTTCCTACCAGAGAAAATAAATAAATCATATCACAATCCTAAAGATTACTATATCTCTATGTGGAATGGCTTACGAAAAAAAATTTGGCACCATTGTGTCAATGGGCATATGGAGTAATGTGACCTCTCTTAATATTTAACCGTACCCAGCAAGTCCTTGGTTAATTATTTGGTACACATTTTTTGTTTTAAAGATCAAGCAACAAAAACCTCATCATAATGTTGCTGGGAGTGTAGTTTGCTTATAGCTCCTCTATGGATCTTATAATCGAAACCTACATAGCCTATTTATCAAATTTCCAGAGACTTTTTAAGAGACAAGGGTGCTATGATTCTTACTTTTTTGGAACCATACCATCCTGGTAAAATCCCGAAGAGATAACTGGCTCTAAAGAGAGATGGTCTTAAATGATATTCTGTTCCTCCTGTATGAGGAATCGAAATCTGTATTTTATCACCACCTTGGTTCAGATCACAAAGTTTCGTTTGTGACATAACTTCCTATATATACTGAGTTTGAATTATCACTTCAGGCAAAATGAATTTTCTTAAAACCTCTAGGACTACCTGGTTTGTACTCATATACCGTGCGAGGCCCATCTGGCTTCAAGCCAAAAAACATTATAATTCTATCAATCACTGGCAAACTAATTCTAGGTAATCTGGTGGTTTCCGGGCAATTTTATAGTAAACTATATTTCTGATTTCATTCCAGCCACTTCAACTTTTCTTCAAGGTTCTGTTTCCTTGTTCTGTGTTTCGTTTATTATTATAAACAAAATTAAGAATAATGCAAACTGCGAGCATTGTAGAGGAAGTAGAAACAGTCAAGCACTTACTGTACTCTTGTCAAGCGCATATTTATATCTAGACTGGATTGATATGGATCATGGTTGCTTGATTTGTATTAAAGATCAGAAACAATCAACCAAAATTCGTTTTCTCAATTTCACCTGGATTTGCTGTTAGGTTAGGTTAGGGTCTTGTGGCTGCTATCGCACACTTAGACCGGCGATCGGTCCGTTGTGATACCACTCTATGTACGGCTATATAGATCCGAGTCTTTTCGTAATACCATCTGCGCATTGCATAGCTCCATGTCAGCCTATAGTACTAACATGGAAGATGGGTCAGCCCATGGATTCTAAACACGACAGGGGATCCAGATATATGTTCATTTTTCACACCGATTGCACCGCCCAAACGATCGAAGGTGAAAAACCCATTTGAATTTTGCCTTAAATCGGGATTTGAACCTGGTACCTCCCGCTCTAACTTCCGCAGCTTTAACCACTGCGCCACCTGGGCGGTTGGATTTGCTGTTACATAAGATAAAACTTCCAATCACCAACTCGTGTCAGATACCAGTACTACTATACGGAATAAGACTCTTTGTTTTTATCTTTGTAATTTTGAGGCTCAAGGTACTCTTAACACTTTCGTGGTTCGCTTATGTAGGTCCTACTTTACACCGTTACAGCCAAATCGATGAATGGCTATATGTCTGATTTACCATTGCTCCAGGCCAGTTTATAGTAATGGCATGGAAATAGGTAGGTCTATGAATTCTGCACACCACCAATCGTATTCAAATGGTTTAAATTTTGCTGCTCCTATCGGTATTACACCTCAACTGCCACAACTTTAACGATCGCGCCACTAATAACATAGCTCTAAGTTATTAAAGTCACAGGTTTAAACCCGAGTGAAATTTACTTTAAAATCTAATCTAGAATATGAAGTGCAGTCGGTACTCATGGGGTGACCAATCTATAATTTCTATTCTATAGACTAGCATTAAGCTATATAGACTCATCGTATACAGAAATCGGATCTATAGCTACATCCTCGATTGAACTGACAACGGCGACACGTAGTACAATTACGCACCCACACGCAAAACTTTTAAGTATTGTAATCCAACAAATTCAAATGTAAAATATAATCTTCTTGCTTCATCAGGATCTAGATAAAATTACAGCTGAAAATTCTTCAACTATTTTTATGCATTTTGCCACCGTTTCACGAAAAACAACAACAACCAAAATTGTATCGATACCAACGACATCTATTTTAATACACATAAAACTCGAGTTAAAATTCGCCTCAATGTCGACTTTTAGTGTTTGTTCTATTTCTTTGAGCAAAAAGTGAATAATTTTAGCTCATTTATTATTAAGTTATTTTCCAATCACATTCCACATTCCAACTTTTGACATTTCTCTCAGCTGTTTTCATCTTTTCCACAAAAAATTTCGTCCACAAAAAAAAATAATTACAAATTATGTTTTCTCATAAATATTTGAAATCCGTTTTGCGATTAAATACCAAATAAGAGTATTATGTGATAATAAATAGAAAACTAACAAAGGTTTGAGTGTGTTTATATAAAATCCAACATTACGCGATTTTTGACAGTCGTCGAGTGTTGTGAGACAAAAAGCGAACAAAAATATTTAAAAAAAAAACAAGTGTAGTGAAAAATGTACATGGATGCAAGTATTTTGCCGTCAGAATTGATAGCAACACCACAGCCATTGATTGGATTTTGTGGTCTCGATGTTAACGTTAGTGCCGTACACAAAACAATTTGGGATGCATTTAGTAATAATCGTAAAGCTGATAGGTAAGATTACGTAGTAAAAAAAACATACATTGTTGGTCAGGCAACCATAACCTCACTATTTTTTTTGTGTCATCACAAAATATAGAGTCGCTGTTCAGTTTAAGCTGCTTCCACCCACCTATGATTTTCCTGTACTAAAACCAAAACGGCAATCGTACGAATGGTATCATCCGCGCGGCATATTAAAGCGTAATTGGATGCTTAAACATTTACATGTTCTTCCATCGGTGGTCGTGCTATTCCAGGAAATCGAATGGAACGATCCGCAATGGACCGAAAAGCAATTACAATGTGCCTCACTAGTTCAATCACTAAAAAATTCACTGCAAGGCCGTAATACTCGTATAGCTGTTGTATTGCTGCAAAAATTATCACAATTACCAGCAAATGAAGATTCGTTAGCACTGGAACGGGCGGCAAATATCACCAATAAGTGTGATATATCGGCCAAAATGTTATTTGTGCTTCCATATAATGATCATCTGATTGGTTATACAATTCGATTGGAATCGGCGTTCCTAGAGCTGGCCCAATCGTATTATGCCCAAATGGCGCGACAGGTGCGATTGCATCGTGATCAATTAACCGATTCACATCAGAACCTTAAAATTCGGCATCTCTTTAAGCTGGGTTTTATTTCGGAAATGAGAATGGATTTTAGTAATGCGCTTAAACACTATTCCATGGCGTATTCAACGTTAGAGGATATCCGAATTGTGGATACAAATTGTTTAGAAATAAAAGTGATTGCGGGTTTTCTAAATTATAAGATCTGTAAGCTAATGTTTAAATCTAATTTACCTAAGGATAGTATAACACAATTTAAAATCCATATCGATAAATATAAACATCGAGTTGGTTTTAAGGAATTAAGCTTTGAACATTATGCATGGCTAAGTGTGCAGTAAGTATATAATAACCCTAATTGTGGGCGTTTATGTATATATTTTACTATTTTGTATTGTAGACATAACGCATTTGCCGAACTATTTTGCGAAGCAATCAAAAATGGATTGGCGGCATCACAAACCCAACATCCTGGTATTTACTATCAAAAGGCAGCTGAATATATAGCAAAAAGAAAAGAAGCTTTTTTGGAATGTTGTGGTAAATTTACTTATAAATTCGTATATTCCGATATGTTTTGACACTTTTGTCTTTTCAGCCCTTTCACTTTCACCGACCGAAGTAATTCCACCCGCGCCATCTGGCCTATTGTATAGTGACTTTTTTGGTGTGCGCGGTGCAAAAACCACCGAACCAATTACCGAACAACAAATAATCTCACAAGTTCAAGAAAATGAAAAAACCTATAATCATTCTAGTGCTATTATCACCCTAATGGGCCTGTCGATGGCACAGTTCAAAGCGAATAAATGTTTGCGATTTCGTAAAAAATTAGCAATCGATATGGCTGATGAATATCTAAAGAGTGGCGACCATTCGAAAGCTTTAACACTATACTCACTTATGCTGCCCGACTATCGAGTCGATCGATGGTATAATATATTTACCGAAGTATTAATGAAAACATTACGATCGGCTTATTTATCAGCTTCGGTAGCTGATTTTATTACGTGTAGCACGGAATCAATATCACCTCAAATAAATATTCCACTATCGGAACGGAAAATAATTTTAGAAAATTTATGGAAAGTATTTCAAATGATACCACCCGTATCGCCGTCACAAATTACCCCCGAACTAAAACAAATGTGGGAACATATGTTGAATAATTTTAAAACGCCAATCGTTATAGATCTCGATAAAATATGTTCGCTTTTCGAGGTGAAAATATCGTTTGCCAAGCCGCAAGTGAAATACGACAACGTTATAGAGACATTTGTGTATTTACGTTTAATAACCGAAGTTCCGTTTAAAATTAAAAATATTTCGATTATTTTGAACGAAACGGCATCGAAGAATAATTATAAATTTTCTTCGAAGCACTATAAAGAAATATTGAACAAAATCGAATTACTCGAATGTGATGGCGATGCGAAGAAATTGGAAATGGGTGAACATTTATTACTAGAACCGCATAAACTGTATAAATTCTATTTTAATTGTGAAAAATATCAGTTTATGGAAAATATTGAATTGAATATCGTTAAATTGGAGATTGAAATGGGAACTTCCAAGCAATATGTGATATTGGCACAAAATACCACGCTGAACCAAACGAAGCTGTTTAAAAATCATTATCAATCGAATGATTTGATGGAGAATATTGAGATTAACCCGTTGTGCTATATTATACCAACGTAAGTGACTCGTATGCCTACACTTTGCAATATCTTAAATTAATTTTGATTTCAGATTTCATTTGGCAACTCAAATAAATCAAACATCTCAGCCAATGTTGGTTAACGAATATTTTAAAGTTGTTACAAACTTTTCGAATGCCTTTAATGTGTGTCTGCAGAATGTGGGGATTTGTATATCGGTACCTCCGAATCTACGTAATAAAGGTGAGATATTGATTTTATTTGTCCTGAAGTTTGTCTTTGCATCTAGTATATGTTTTGGGGCCGAAACTCCCTGTTTTATAGCAGTCTTTCATAGCAATTACTACCTAATGGTTAAATCAATTCTTTCTCTACCAGATTATAATCGTTTAGATATCTATAGCTAATTATACTATTAAAGGCTTCTACTAAATAGCTAGAACGTTGAAAAGATCTTGAAATTAATAGAATCCTCGGGCCAACGCGTTGATTTTGGTTCTATGGTGAAATATTTTCAAACATTCCTAATCGGTGACAGAAGACATAGATCGGTGGAACAAACATGAAAGTAGGTTTGATAAGGATTTACAACAATATTTGAGTACAATTAGGTGAATACCATCCGGACCGGCTGACTTTTGGGGTTAATGTTTGCAAGAACTTTGGCGACAACTCTAGGTCGTAATCTAATGCGGCGCATCGACGAACTGGCTTGCGAGATAACAAGTAGTGTTGAATTAGATTGAGCTAAGTTAGAGCTAGCAGCAAATTTTCGAGCGAAGAGATTGGCCTTTTCATGGGCAGTGGAAAAAATACTGACTCCATCTTTGTGAAGCGGTATAGACGATTTCCTACTTTTCAAAAAATTTTCCTCGACTTTACGAGCAAATGACCAAAACTTCGATTGCTGTTGGTGGTATCTAAAATCTGCCGCAACTCTGCTCTAACTTTCTTTTCGTATTCAAGTTTAGCTTTGGATATCGTTCGTGTTGCTAGGTTTCTAGCCACCTTGAGTTCGGATAGATGTTCAGCTGTCGGGCTTTGGAGATACTTGCGGTGACAGGCTTCTTTAAGGGCAGTTGCTTTCCTGTAGTCGTGATTGTGCCAAGAATTGTTCAACTTTTTTGGCTTAGAGAAACTGGAAGGAATAAACTGTTCCATTCCTGTGAGAATGACAGTAGACACCAGAATGGCTGCCCAGAACGCCATTCGAACTCTTGAAAGAACTTGTTCATTCCTAACCAGTTAGCATTTTCAAAGTGCCACAATCGCCGTTTTGGTGGAACCCTCTTTTGACAAGTCCACGACGTTGGAAATTCCGCTGTCAGAATTTCCCAAAGGAGAACCGACATAGACATAGTATTTCTCCGCATGAGATGTTAAAAATAGATCCAGGAGATGACCTGTATCGTTGACCCGATCTGGAATTCTGGTAGGTTGATCCACACGCTGTATAAGATGGTTTAAAGCTGCAAACGTTTCGGCCACCTCACAAGCCGATGTAACGGATTTCGAATATGGAAGCCAATTGTCATTGTGAACGTTGAAATCACCTGCCACACCGATTTCAGCATTTGGTGAGTTCTAACGGATGTGTTCAATGGAATCTGACAGAATATCAAATCCATAATGAGCTGCGCTGTTTGAAATATTTGGGCTTCGATAAAGGTCACACAGGAAGAGAGTGTGTTTCGTGATATGGATTTCAACCCAAAAAAAGTTAGAATCAGTATTCGCACTTTGGCCTAAAAAACTTGTGAATGTAAATGACCAACCCTCTTTGGCGAATGAACCGATAGATTAAGGAGTAACCTACCTTATACCAATGACTGAAGAGTCACCCGAGTCCAAAATGTGGAGACAATATGGTGTTCTACGGTTGCGAAGTTTATCCGCAGTCCACGAATGTTGCAGAACTGAAGAGAGAACATTCGCCCCATAACGCAAAAAATACAGATAATTAAACTTAAAGAGCGAAAGACCAGCGTTGAGTTCAACCAAAGATGTGCTCACTATAGCGCACCCAGGTCGTAGTGTGTTAAACTTCCGCCTGACTACACTAAATGGTAACCTTGTATGAATAGCATGTTTATTTCGAACAGTTAACATAGGCTGCGTATTAACCACAATACGACGAATAGTCACGCCACAATAGTGAAGTATAAACAAAAATAATCGAAAAAAGATTTCGAGTCAAATTCTGTAAATTCGCTAGAACTGTTGCAACATAGCCTCACAATATATATAGAAACGAAATGCAACATACATTAAGTTCGGTCGCATATGCCTGATGGGATGGATTTGATCTTTTCGATCACACAACGAGTCAATGACGTCATCAGATCGAAACCGGCCTAGCGAAATGAATATTATAGACCACATACTAAAGATGCCATACATTTCAAGACAAACGTGTCTTCATCGGCTGGTTGAAGAAGCGCCCTAGCTGTCAATCAATGCCACTCTGTGGAGTTCAAAGTTTAACTCCCGCCATATTCATCATTAGTTGTCACAATTACAGCACCCTGCATCAATTATCACACTTCAACACTTAGCACAATTGGCAAATGTGTCAAAGATCTCACCACGATATTAACATACCCTAAGTCAGCTAAAGTAGGCTGTAGGCTGACTATCGATATTATTGTAACAAAATAGTATTGTGAATTTACCTCATATCTAAAGAGAATTTATTTTTCAAACCTGGTAGAATTTTCGAAGCTACTGACTCGCTCTAAAAGTCGTCAGACCAATAGATACTTCCTACAAGAAGAGAATGGTCTAGCAATAACATTCTTTCCCACAATCGAACATTTCTTAAAAAACACCACATCCACGTTAAATTAACCGCTGAAAAATTTGGTTGTCGAAACTATAATTGGGTTGGTGAGAAGTATCGCCTTTTTGCTAAGCAACAAAATGTAGCATTTAATCAAACTCAAACCCGTTTGTCAATTGCAAATAAAAATTAAACTGTTCACGCAATCTCGCTGTCTTCAGATGTCAAATATTTGGGGATCTGGGAATATTACCTGGCAAAAACACATAGAAGAGAAATCCTATATCGGGAAATCCAAACGAAACGGGAAATGTAAATCATGAAACCCAGTCACGTGTACTGGCTATACGTTTCGGTTATCATACCCATAATCTCATTTGCCGTACTTATTTGTTGGTCTAGAACATTGAGTACGGTTGGAGGGAAACCTATAAACCGACTTGTTTGTCTAGGTATTGTGGAAGCTATCCACTGCAGCTCTTGAAATGGCTGCGGGTCTGCTGCTGCTTGATCTTTGGATGGATTATGGCATGCAGCGCAAACATCTGATTTTCTAGAAGGCAGAGCACAATCAAGTTAGCCCTTCTGGGCATTGTCAGATATGGAGGGAGGTGGGTCGACACATAAATGCTTACATGCCCTCGACACCATGGTGCCGAAGCCGTTTTCGGGAAATTATTTCTCGTAATTATTACCGAAAAGCACAAATTTACTACAACCGCCCATTTTACCTTTCCAGTGACGGTGTGATGATCTTTACCGATGGGTAAATATCCATGAATGTGAAGTTATCCTAGATTTCATGCCAGGAAACAATGATGGCAATACTAATCTCAAGTATCATGACACTTTTTGCTCTCAGCCCAAAAAAATTAACTGTCATAAAAGTTTTCATTTACTCAACCCAGAAAAATTTACTCTCATCATAGCTTTCTTATACTCAGCCCAGAAATTGGACTGTCACTATTAGTAAACTACTTTGAATAATGGCTATAGTGACTACTATAAAATATAAACATAAAATAGTTAGTTTTGTGCATGCAATCTAAGAGACTGCTGTTTTAAAGAATTTGTTTATGGGGCACTTTGTTTGATAGTTGACTGTTTTAGGAACACAAGATTTGACGTCTATTATAATGAAATGTCGTTAAAGTATAAACGGAATTAAACGGTATTGCCATACGCACCTTTTTATTTTCGGGGCTGTAATTTCGGGTATCTTCACAAAGGTTAAGTGTCCTGTAATCTGGCTGGTGCCGGGTTATACATTCTAAATCCTGAGGTGAAATTATCTATTCCCTTAGAAGGTACGCTACTGTCTTTCAGACGGAAATTTCTTCTAATTTGAGATCAAAAGAGTTGAATTGCAGATATTTTTGTGGCAGATCCTTTCTGACTGTTAGGATACTGTAAAAGCGATTAACTCAAATACTATTTCACCGAAACTTGTTTTAGAGACGATAATTGCCTTGAATCTAGGCAATCTGAATGAAGGTAAACTTCACTGGATATCATTGCAAATGTATTGGCTCGTTTGACTGTGAGTACCAGAGAAGTTTTTTTCTCACGAGAGAGATATCTAATATCACTTTTGTGATGTGCATCATAGAAATGAGACAACATTATCTGTTTTAGTCTATCCAAAATCTTCTTTAGAATAATAAATCCGAAAAGTACTTGAATTATGGACGCCTATTAAGGATCCTGATAGGAATTCTCACGTTACATTGGTGCCAACCCGAAATGCGAACAGCGATGGAAGAAAAAAAGAAACTGTTGAGGACTCCTTGTGCTCCTGCCCTTTATACTCTGCCTATAGACTGCACTGTTTTGGATTACGATTCATATTTATAGCCAATATTTCTATTTAACTAATATTAACTGACGTTCTTGATGATACTGGATATTTTCATCTTTACTCGAAGAAAAAACAGATTTTGTGACTGAAAGTTTACGTCTGGAAAGGGATGTCACAATGAGCCTGTGAAACGGGAAAACCCTGTTCTTGCTAGCATATCAGCTATTGTATACCATCGAATGTAGACCACAGAAAATTCGATTGATAATGCGAAATGCAGTGCCCGAGAAGAAGGCAGTAAAATTTGGTCTCTTGGTATTGCATAAAAATTGCATTCTTTTAAGAAGTATCACCTCTTTCAAATCGCTCAGTCACCAATTAATTTTGTCCACACCATTCTAAGCAAGATTTTTAACTACCTTGTGAACTGATCAATCCTTACGATTAACTACTATCTCTCTAATATTCGTACAGGTTTGTATAAACGTTATTGGTACAATAACAAAATTGTATTATTTTCTTTCTAGTCTTCTTAGCAACAGATTTGACTCCGCAGACCCAAAAGCTTTTATCACACATTCAAATCGATATAGGGGATTTACAAAGTCAATCAGCATCCGATGTAATTTACTATATAACGAGTTTAATCGATGGCAACATAGAATTACAACAGAAAATTTGGTATCAAACAGAAAATCTAAATCTAATCAATCAACCTCAATCGTCTCCAATCAACAACAATAGTCCAAACCATGAATCACCGCCACCGACAAAACTGCTTAGTAAACGCAAAAATACTCAATCGAGTACCAATAATACGAACACGAATAATAACGTGAATAACAACAGTCATAATATAAAAATTGAATACATCAACGATAATATAAAAAAAATTAAGGACGATATAATAATTATATCGTGCTGCGATGAAGTTCTGTTGACGGGGAAATACTTTACCCTGTCCCACCAGGCGTTGATGCGGGCCTACCGAAACGAAGATTTCATCTTGAAAATTAATAGCGAAATCAAATCTAAAAATTCTAGTATCCAAATATTAGAAACAAAATTTTTATGTGATTATAATATAAAACGGAAACACTACAGTGGCGAAAAATTAAATTTCCTAGGAAAAAATCTGCAATTTGGCGATAAAATTGAAGAAATTTTAATTCTATCATCAAATTCGCAAACCGTCGAATGGGTAACGAAAGAAAATTATAACAAAAATAAATTTAATTTAATATTTAATAATAACAATAATGATAATAGTAATAAAAATAAAATTAGTAGTCAAATGACTAGTAGCGATACGGGTAGTGAAATAATACCATCTGCCACCCAACCGTATGACAACAATTATGATCCTTCGTCGTCGTTACTCTATAACAAAAATCTACTATCAAAGCTACCAACCAATTCGACAATAATCGGGACGACAATGTCACAAAGTCAAATGTATAATTTAAATATTGCCATTCAATCGGATCCCCAGCAAATTCACCAACAGCAACGATTAATAATTTCGGATGATAATAATTTAATGACGATAACATCGGGAAATCAAACAAATCAAATGGCACTATCGAACAGTACTGCGGATCAGAATAGTGTAAATCGTGTAAGAAGTATTTACAATAGTACGACGGATGCAATCGAGATGGTGGCGAATACGGAAAATGATATTGATGGCGATAATGATGATGATTACGATGATGGTTATAGTAAAAACGATCGAGGATTTTTTAAAAATTTAAATAGTTTTCTTGTCACAAACAATGGTCAGACGAACGATGCTGCAACTATTTTACCAATATTTGGTGTTTATTGTGTTAAATGGAAACGATCGGATGGACAGGATGTGAATGAGTCAAAATTTATTATTAACGGAATTGGTGGGTATTATATAAATAAATTACTTATATAAATAAATTATTTATATAAAAATATATTTATTTAGAAATAATTGAGCCAGTTTTGAACATGTACTGTTATTTCGATGAAAAAATGTACGTCCGTACACCGATGACACTAAAAATTGTATTAAAAAATCCTTCGAGTAAAATACTTCATCTCCACGCTTCCTTAAATAATTCGGATAGTTTTATGTTTGCTGGACACAAACAGGTAAAATAAACGTAATCTAACCGATCGAGTCGCAAATTAATGTCGCGCTTAATTTACAGGTTAATATATCGTTATTTTCACATTCCAAATATATTCTATCGTATAACTTGTATCCGTTAAAATTGGGTTGGCAACCACTACCAGAACTGCTGTTAGAATATAATACACAATATGATCCGGAGAAAAAGGACGAATTGCAGCAAATCGAACTCAATAATTTGGTGAAACGATGGATGCCCAAATTTGTGTTCATTCATGTAAGCTAGCGTTTTTATAATTTTATTAATTAAATAATATTGTATTGTTGTATTTTAGCCGCTTACAAAGTCAACAGTAAAATAAGTTTGGTTTAAATATAAATTTTATAATTAATTACTAAATTTAGAAATTTCAAAAAATTAGTTCAAATGTAAATATAATAAATTTTTATGTTAATTTAATATCAGCAAAACAGATCGAAACTGTTGTCAATCGATGAATTAATACAATTAATTTTTATTTTATATAAGTTCTTACAATCATAAAAGTTTTTTTTTTCTTGTCGTCTTCTTTAAATTGACTTTAGTATTTATATAATAAAATGACAGCTTCACGGCCCCCGTACAATAATTTTCAGTTTTCAAATTAATTAAATAAGATAATAAAATAATAAAGTTTTACGCACGTTTTGTTGTTGTTTTTTTAAAAGAAAAAGAATTTGTTTTTATTTATTATTGTGTACAGGCGTTACAAAAGTATATCAAACGCTTAACTATTTTATTTTAATTAAACACAAAATTATAAATATTAATTTTTAAATAACTTTAATCAAAAAAAAAAATTAAAATAAAAAAAATCTTTATTCAAAAAATTTATTTCAATTAATAAACAAAAATTATATTATAATTATTTATTAGTATTATTATAACAAAACCATAAAATAAAAATATTTTATCAAAAATTTATATATATATATATATATTATATATTTCAAATAAAACAATTATAGAAATTAACATTTATTTAAAAAAAAAAATTAAAATGAATTTTTAGTGGCATTAAAACTATTTTTTGTCCCAATTTATTCGGCGATAATATAAGCAATCATATCAGCCTGGCATGGAGCTATGCAATGTCCAGATAGTTCTATGTAAATCAGACCTAAAGCTGTGCATCCTCGATTTTGCTGTAATGCCGTAAGGTAGGACGTTTTTTTTTTTTACTGCCTATGGCTTTTATTCTTGAATCTTTCCTACATAGGAAACTAACAATATGTAATCAAATCTTAAAGGCTAATATAAATTCAATTAATAAGACTTAACCTATGTTAGTTCTTAATATTAATGTGCACTCGGTAAAATCTGAATTACCTAGCTAGATCCAAAGGATTCATTTTTTTTAGTCGCCTATTTCTTGGCCTATTTAATAGTTTCCTGGCTAATTCGTTGGGATGACAAACAAGTTTTAACTGGTATTTTTTGCTGTACTGATGAATTGTATCGTTTACGGTATCGATGAGTAAATCACGTCGAAGGTTTACATTGCGTACATACCAGGGTGCGTTCACCATTGTTCGAAGTATTCGTGACTGCACTCTTTCCAGTTTTATTATATTGGAAGCACACGCGGAGCCCCACAACTGAATAACATATGTCCAGATGGGCTTAGTTATCATTTTATACAGCAAGACCTTACCTTGACGTTAAGCTTCAATGTGTTTTTTCCACGTGAGTCTTCTATCTAAATGAAGTCCAAGATATTTAACACTTTCGTGTTGTGGGAGAGTGATGTTATTTAGTCTGACAGGCTGACAGGTTAGTTTAGGGGAGTGTAAATGTTATGTGCGCCGATTTACGCTCGATGGCCTCAATTCTCCATTTTATTAGCCATTTTTCGATTTTGTCTAACTGTTCTTGTAGAATTCTTGTTGCTATCGTAGGATTTTGATGGGCAGCTAGGATTGCAGTATCATCCGCGAAAGTAGAGATTTTCACGTAATTTGAAGATGGTAAGTCTGCTGTATAGATCAAGTACAACACTGGCCCAGTACACTGCCTTAAGGTACTCCTGCATGAATATCATATAAATCTGTGGATGCGGTATTATATTTCACCAAAAACTTTCGATTGAGCAAATAATTTTCAATAATTTTACAGAAACTTGACGGTAATTGTGCTCTAATTTTATGTAGAAGTCCTTTATGCCATACCTTATCGAAAGCTTGGGCTATATCTAGGAACGCTGCAGAGCAATATTTTTTTTGTTCAAGGAAGTTCCTGATTTAAGAAACGACTCTGTGAACTTGTTCCACGGTTCCGTGATCTTCTCTAAATCCAAATTGATGATCCGGTATGATGTTTTTCTTGTTCAAAATTGGCTTAAGTTTTTGCAAAAACATTTTTTCGAAAAGCTTTGAGAGAGTTGGTAATAAGCTAATTGGGCGATATGAGTTAACTTTTGTTTCATCTTTGCCAGGTTTTGAAATCATTATAATAACTGAAGTTTTCCAGATTTCTGGATAATGGCCTGTTTTCATTATAGCGTTGAATATATAAGTTATTAGTTTGATACATTTATCCGGTAGATTTGACATCATTTTGCCACTTATCAGATCATGTCCGGGTGCCTTTTTTACATCGATGTTGTCCTTGATCGTTTGTTTGACTTTGCGCCACTTGTATTTGATTGGTTTGCTTTCAGACGTGTCTGCAAAATTGATTAGATTTTCTTGATATCCAACCTGCTCGTTAGGTGTAAACACTTCGCTAAGGTGTTTTGCAAATATATTTGCTTTATCTGCATCACTTCTTGCCCAGCTTCCGTCAGAGAGTCGTATTGGATGGAATGAGAGTGTTGGTCGTTTCAGCTTACGTGTAGCTTTCATTAATGAGAAATCCGTTGCTTCAGTAGCTGTAAGTCCCTTGAGATAATGTTGAAGCTCTTCGTCATGTTTATTTAACAAAGCGATTTTCACCGTTTTAGTCGCTTTATTTAACCTTGATTTAAGAGTAGGTGACCTGTAGAGTTGCCATTGCCTGCGTATTGAGCGCTTCGTCATTAGTAGTTGTTGAATATTCGGAGAAAGTTTACGTTTCTTAAAATTAGCAGACTTGATCAGCGTAGCATTAATCGGGGTAGCGATCTTAGCGGCTTGTTGTAGAATACTAGTTAGTTGTTGAACCGCTACGTCAATTTCATAGTTTGTCTTTAATGGAATATTTAACGAACACTTCCAGCTTATTGTAGACTTAAATAGAGACCAATTAGTATATTGATTCGTCAGGAATCTAGATGGCTCTAGTTGTAGAACCTGCGTGTTAAGAGTTATTAATACCGGAGAGTGATCAGAAGACAAATCGTAGCACGTTTCGGCCTTTACTAATGTTCTAGGTATACCCTTTGTTACACAAAAGTCAAGTAAATCGGGGATTTTTTGCCTGTCAGTTGGCCAGTAGGTTGGGTGGCCAGAAGATATGTGATCCATCTTTTCATTCTATATACAGTCCCACAGTTGTTTTCCTTTCGTAGAAGTTAATCTCGAACCCCATTGGATATGCTTTGCGTTGTAGTCACCTCCTGCTATGAACTTATCTCCCAGAGTTTTAAAGTAATTCGCAAATTGTTCGCTTTTAATTGAGTGTCTCGGCGGGCAGTAAACCGCAGATATGATGCATTTCCCTGACCACTCTTCTAGACAGATGCTGGTTGCTTGAATATGTTCTTCCCTATATTTTTAGAGTTCATAGTGGTTTATTCTGTTTTTAATAAGAATAGCAGTTCCACCATGTGATTTTCCGCTAGGATGTTTAGTATCGTAGATACTGTATCCTGAGATCTTGAGGTAACTCGTATTTGTAAAGTGAGTTTCGGAAATCAGCATAATATCGATATCGTTTTCAATAAGAAACTTTTGTACTTCAAGTTTATGTTGCGCTAGTCCATTGGCATTCCATGCAACTATCTTAATTGCATTCATTTTTGGTTTTTGCGTAGGACGGTAGGACGGACGTATGTAAATAAGCGAATCGTGAAAGAGTTGGGAGTGTCTTGAGTCTCAAAAAGGATTACCATTAATTATTATTAATATTACGACTGAGTTTTGTACCCATTTAGTAATTTACATTGCATAACAATGTATTTTGATCCGTCGGCATAATAACATGACTATCCGCAGTTTCGTGATATTTCCACCACCGACAGTCTACGGTCTTTTTCAGTTGGAGTAGTAGACAGCATATGTCTAGATTTTCATGTTGGTGCAGACGTTTTGGATGTTATGTTGCGTGATGCTTAATTTCACTCGCGTCAAGCTCAATCTTTAGATCTCGATGGAGGTTGTAATTTCGAATGCACTAACAGCAGTTTGTTGTGGATCGCTAGTTCAGATTGATATTTAGTTCATCCCTCTTCTTTTTTATGTGTTCTTTCCATCTAAGTGTTTGCATGCGATAGACACACATTTATATTGCAAATATTGCCGTGTCATTGTTGTTTCTGTAATTGGTATATTTCTAGTGTTAGGAGGTAAAGAATTGGTTCAAGAACACTCTCTTGTGGAAGTCCTGCTGTTATTATTTTTAGTAATTGTCATATTTTACTCAGAAGTGACTCTATGATATGTATGATTTTAAAATTTGAAAAAATTTCTTCGATGAATTTTGAATTCTAGCCCCTGGTGCCATACTTTGTCAAAAGCTTGCGCTTCATCAAGGAATATAGTTGAGCGTATTCGTTTGCTTTCTAGAAATTTTTCGATTACATCAGTAATTCGATGTATTGATTTCCCTAAATCGAAACTTATGTGAAGGGATAAGATTCCTTTATTTAATAATTATTTTTAATATTTTAAGAAGAACGTTTTCAAATAGTTTCGATAGTGTTGGTAGCATAGAAATAAGTATCATAAATACTTCTCGAACTTTTTATTGTCTTGATACATATCTTAGTGGAAATGCTACATTAATTATATGCACTAGTTTCCTCAACGCCTTCTTCGGTAACACTTTTATTATCTGACCGGTTATAAGATCATATCTTATGCGCATTCAAATTATTCTTGATTTCCCATTTTAGTTACAAGTGTAATTTTCATTTGATCCCGTTTATTTATCGAAGTAATTTTTTTCCAATTGGTCCATTGTTTGATTAAGGATCATAATTACTGTAGAATGATTTGATGATAGACTTTCACTGTTCTCGACATGAATATAATTTCCTGAAATAACTCTTGTTATAAAGAAATCTATAAGATCGGAAGACTTATTTATACCCGTAGGACAATAGGTTGGTGTACCGCCTGAGTAAAACTCGCATTTTAGTTGTTTATCTGCTGCCGTTAATCGTGATTCCCAATAGGTGGTTTTTGCATTATAGTCACCCCCAGTTAAAAAGACATTTCCTAGTGTTTTAAGTAGATTAGTATAATCTATTTGTTCACGATTGTATCTAAGGGGCAATATATTGCTGAGATAAGTTTTAAATTGTTTAATTATATTTTGATTATTGTTACTTGCATGGAAAACTTCTCAACTTTAAGTTCTTCATTAGGATTTATGTAATCTTTTATTAGGATAGCTGATCCAATTCTAGCTTTGTTCTCTGGATGTAATGCATACTAGCAATTATATCCTTTTATTTTACAGAATGTTATGAAGCGACGATAATAGTGTGGGGCGTGGGCGAGGATATCAAGGTCCGCCTTGCCGCTGGCAATCGGGCTTTGTATCCTCTACGTCCACTTCTGAAATCAAAATATCTTGCAAATACGGATAAGCTGAAACTGTACAGAGTGTTGATCAGACCCGTTGTCATGTATGGATGTGAGAGTTGGACCTTGACGGATGAGTACGAAAGATGGCTTCTAACATTCGAGAGAAGAATCATGCGTGTGATATATGATCAAAAACGCGACGTCGATGGTACCGAGTTCTTTTCAATCACGAGATCAGGAATTTAATGCAAATTCCTGATATCGTGCATGAAATTAAAGGACAGCGAGTACGCTGGCTCGGACACGTTCTGCGTGCTCATCCGAACCGAATGATACAGCGAACCTTTAAGTGAGAACCGACTTTCGGTAGGCGAAGAGGTCGCTGTTGGCGACGATGGCTCCACGGCGTAGAGAGCGATCTGGCATCTTCCAACTGCTTGCAACGGTTGAAGAGCTGGCTCGTGATCGAAACCGATGGAGTCAGATTGTTGACACGGTACGGGCCAATAATGGTCTGTCCAACTAGTAATTATATAACAATAGATTTCAGTTTGAGATGTGTAAGGTCTAATTCACGTGTACAACGACGAATTGACGTCAGAGCATTTGGACTTTAGGATTAGTTGCCGCTCTATATCATTCAGTCCAATTACCGATGCATCATTCCGCAATTTGTTCTCGTCGATGAAAAAATCCTGGTGAGTAAATCATTGCTACTAAGTCTGAATTATGATAATTTGTAAACAACTTCAAAGTTCTAAGAATCCTTATATTTTTGAAGCGTTTTTTCTCTTGAGTAGTAATCAAATTTCAAAATAACCACAAAATTCTATAAACATGTCCTGGAAAAAACTCCCTAAATTTAAAAATATTTAGGAAGTTATTCGATAGATTTATCAGACAACATCCACAAATAATAGTCAAATCCTGCGTCCAAGTTCAAAAACTTATCGTGACCTTCTCCTCCGTACTTAAACATAATGGAGAATATATAACAGAGTCGCCGTTTCAACTAACCCACCATTTCTTCTGTGTTGAATGATCTAACACTTATGAGCCATTTGTAAATTTTCATAATCTAATAAAAAACATTGATCTCACCAATCCTTGCGAGAAAATATTGCGTATGTTACTGAATGAATCGATCTCCCAACGAATGTATATTTTGAAGAAAAAAAACTTTGAGCTAAAATTAGCAAGCTGTGAATGAATTCCTGTGAAGATTTGGCCTTGTGATATGTGGGACGAACATATAATGGAAAAGAAATATTTTATATTCGATATTGCGTACATACAATTTTTCTTTTCCATTTATCCTTCGTATGAAACCCCAAACGGGGTAGTCTTTTCTTTCAGCTCTAATTTGAAGAAGTAAAATTTTTTGTTTTGATCCATTTTCCTTAAAAAGCTGGATTCTTATTGTTTGCAATGTTAATTATCAATAAAACTATATTGTTCAATGCACTTATCAACTCTAGAGTCCTTACCCTAGAGATGTTCAAGCTTAACACAATCAAGAAAATCGTTTGAGGTCTTATGTGCCCTTCCATAAGACCTCAAATGAATTTAAAGTTAAAAAGCTTTGCTTGTTATATTGTAAGTAGTTGACAGCTATGTGGACAGCTTTCACAAAATACACGCCACTGCATTGGGTTTTCATGCAATATCTGTTTTAAACATTAAAAATCGAAAGCATAACAACATCCATAGAGAAACGTTAAAAAAAGAACAGGCCAATATAGTGTATAAAGTGCCAGAAATAGCCTATTGAACGTTTAATGATGTCTGTTTCTGAAACGAGTTCATTATCCGACATAACATCAACAAAACTTATACTGAAGCTTCGACAGAAGTATTAATCCAGAACAGTAAGCAGAATAACACATGTTTAGGTTACTTCCTTCAACTAAACCAGAAGAAAAAATCCAGTAAATAATAATATGAATCCTGATAGTATATACAATACTTAAGTATGCTTAAAAGTAGTATAGCTAAAGTATCTGCCTGGAGTAAAGGTTTCGAAACATCGTAATATTAGTAATATTTGTGCCCTTCTAAACTGGATTAAGTTAGTCAGATTGGTAATTCCTTGTGGTTTTGTTTTCGTGACTACGAAGAGGTAAACAACTTTACTAAGCTACGAAGGGCCATTGTTTAGATTATGTATCATACTGACCAAAAGCATTATATCACGCATCAACGTTCCGGCTACTGATTGTTATGATCTATCATCCGATCACTTGCCAGCAATTATAACAGTAAGAACTTAGCATCCAAACTCACGAACTGGGATCATTATAGAACACATTATTAGTTAGATATGGCTCTTCAGATACTAGCAGATCTTGCGGCGAAAGCACAAGGCGTAAATCATGCTCTTAAAGCTGCGGCAATTTATGTTACAGCAATGTTTCTGAAAACCTTGTCCTTATAATATTCAGGAACTTAATCAAAAAGAAAGATAGATTTTAAAGAAGTACTTAAGGGTCCAACAATACTTAAGTGAACTCTCCGCAACAAACACAACAGGTTACTAACTATGGCAAGCAGAACGACAATTAAAGATACTAAGAGAGCAGGAACATACCCACTATAGATTGTCAGATGGATACAGGGCTAGAAGTTATGTCGAGATAAACAATGTATTTCCTTCTCATCTTTGGTATTTCGACCACCTTTATATTATCAAATCAATCTAGTTTGAATTCAAAGACTATAAAGTTTAAGTGGAACTGCATAAACCCCTGAAAAAAAAACAAGACATGATGACATAACTATTATAAAATGGTAAAATAGTTGCTAGACAAATGTATAAAACTATTAACTTATATTTTTAAGGTGATTATGTGAATAGAATGTAAGTAACAGATTATCAAATCTAGGTCCTGCCACATTCCCAATGTAGAAGATTATTAGGCAAAGTAATATTAGTCATAGAAACGACTACAGCAATAATCGACAACAGAGTCTAACTACCAAGTAAGATATAATATGATTTACCTACAACCTCAGCAAACTGGAGTAGTTTGAACTAGGGCAGAAAAAACACTAGATGTTCAGGAATATTCCAGGAATTGAATACAAGGCATCTGATCATCACGTCATTCGTCATATACGGCATCACTGGCAAGTCCAATGCGATGAAGATTTCTTTTGAAACGATCATGGCTAACTAAATATTGCAAACAATATTCTCAAGTTGTCCTTTTGCAATAAACGAACGTTGTTGGTCAGCTTCGGGTTAGATCCTCTGACAAAGTATTTCACCTTAATTGTTTGTTTAACTGTGTGTAACTTTGTTTAACACCTTAATTGTTTTTACCCACATGAAAGGGCACCCACATGACCGTTACCTTGGTACAACCAGAGGGTTACGATTTTTGCAAAAAATAATCTCTTCACCGTCAAAAAATAACCGGCATATTACTCATCGAATAAAGAAAGCTGACTAATGCTCTCCCATTGTTTAGGCTACTTGTTTAACATTTGTTCAAACATGGGCTAAGTTATTCATATTTATGATATTGAATAAGCTAATATTTACATATGGTCCTCGTTAATGAACGATGACTAGCTCCACTATTTATTTTCATAATGATCTGGCTTACTATTATATAGGATATCTAGGCCTTGCCTGATGTATATATAGATCAACCGGAAAGCATAGAATCGGCCACTGTTGGCGTTTGTATCAGTATCATTATGTTGCATCGTGTCTGCACAATTTTCGTCATCACTTTTTGCCAGACAAATTTCCAAATAAAATTTATGTTTTATATAGTTTATGATTTATTCACCAATATCCTTTAAATAAACAAGTAATGCTTCACACAATCTACTAGCAGCCGATTGTAGATTGTGCAGTTCATGAAATGCGATCGATAAGCGAATAAAATTACCAAAATTACCTTCGATTGAAAATTTCGTGCCAACATTAACGAACACTTTGTATTTATCGAGAAGATATTGGTTAAAATTCTCGGCATTCACAGACCGTGGCATTTCTACCCAAATGAAGTAGCCTCCATTTGGTTTTATAAAACGACATGATTTCGGCAGTTTTTCATTAAAAATGTCTACCACTCCGTTCATCCGCTCCTCGAGACATTGCCTTGTAATATTTAGATGTTCCTTAGCAAATCCAAGTTCGATCATGCTTGCTATAATGCCCGATGTATACGTATTTGCACCACCACTACTCTTTAGAACTCCCGTGTTATTAAAAGCTCGTACGACGCGTGGTGGGCATTCCATCCAACCGAGACGAAGTCCAGGACCTAAAATTTTCGAAAATGTTCCATTCGAAATGACATTACCCCGATAGTTCGGATCATCCATTTTATCAAGCGTATATAATCGTTTTGGCTGTTTCACGGTGTTGTAATGAAGAAAGTTGTAAACATCTTCTGTCACAATCAAAATGTCTTCCTCCCGGGCGATTTTAATCAGCCTCTTACAAATATCTGTAAAACGCGTTATGCCATATAACACAGATTTTAAAACAAACCACTAATGAATCAATTACCTTCGGAAAATGTGATGCCAGTAGGATTATGAAAAATAGGCACGGTCACGTAAACAGCCCAAAATTTATTTAATTTCGAATTAAATTTATATTGGCTTATACTTTCTCGCAGTTTACTCACGTCCGTACCTTGTGGTGTCAACGGTATTGGAACAATTTTTAAATGTGAGAATTCTGATATTAATTGTAAGGTGCCATGATATGTCAGCTCGTCCACAAACACTATAGCTGAACTATCAACCAATGATGATAAAATCAAATGTAATCCACCCGATGCGCCAGTGGTTAAAACAATGTCAGATTTATGAACAAAATCGTTATTATAGCCTTCTGTTAAAAATTTTGCAATCGTTGTACGATAGTCAACTGGTCCAACCATTGGTCCATATTGGAATAAATAGGAATTTTCCTCCTCAATTTTCTGAAAAAATTTTAAAACGTTAATAAATTGTATTATAATCCCAAAGCACAATAATTACCATTCGATGTTCTGTCGCCATTCTAAATAATTTGGGACATTTCGAAAGTAGATCTGGTCCGGGCGCTCCTGGAGCTAAATTTAGAACTGTTGTATCGTAAACGTTCAACTCACCTTCAAAATTGTGATGTTCATTTTGTTCAAATCTTTCGGTATACAGATTCGACATCATACTGGCTATATATTACGGCAATGCTGGCCAAATACATGTGATTCAATTTAAATGTCAAAAACATGTGAGAAAAAATTTAATTTCAAATACAAATTTCTTATCATACGTGAATTGATATAGCGTTACAAGTGGATGATAGAAAGAAGTCTTAATTGAATTGATAATTTTAAAGTATTCTCAGTATGATAAAATATTACAAAACATTGGCCTCAACAAGTTCAAATTGTTTTTGACTAGATAGATAGGAGAACCGATTGCTAAATTGTTTTTTGGTGCTGTTCTATTTTAAGAATTTTTTCTGATTCAAATCGGGCGCGTTAAAGCTTACTTAAACTAATTATACTTTCGGTATATGTCGTTTATATTTTGAAGCCAAATCCAGAAGGTGACAGTTGGATTTAGTCTAATGTCACTACAGGTCTCGAAAAAATTCCGATTCAAATTAAAGTCATTCTCAGATTCGTTAAATGAATCTAAAACACTCACTCGATTAATGAATCTAGCCTCACTTTGAGTTAAACCTTATTAGTTCAATTAAATATCTCATTTAAGTATTGATCGTTTAACGTCTCAGCTATAACAGTGCTATCTTACCCTATAGACGAATTATGTCCATCATGGTAGTCAAGCCTTAACAAAACGGTAGACATGTTCTCCAAACTGAAATAAAAACAAGAGCAGACATGGATTGGACTCCTATATAAGGAAGCAATTGCAAATGTTTTATGAGATTTCTTTCAAAAATTCAGAAAGATCGGTTAAAATGGAAGCAAGAAAACGCAAAATAGCTGGACGATGCATCAGAAGAAATTCCACCACCAACTTAAATAATCAATGGACACCAAATTGCATATGGAACAATTAATTCATCTCTACAGATTCCAGAAGCCACATTTTTCTGTAGAGGACATGTCCCGAGAAGGTCGACCAAAATCTTCCACTGATGAGGTTCCTATGACTCTGGTGAAGTCCAAAGTAAACGAAGATCCACGATTGACTCAAGAAATTATTGCTGATGAATGCCATGGCTGTATCTCGAATATTAAATAATCATCTGGGATACACGAAAAAATCTGCTCAATGAAGTCCACGAATTTTAAAAATTTAGAAAAATACACTCGAGGGATACATTCGAAAATTGGCAGTCTAGCAGTTTTAGTAAAGTCGTAGGTTACGATTCTTCATAAATCAAACTATCCGGAAACGAAGCAGCAGCCCATATTATGGAGCCCAACAGGAGCAAACACACCCGTAAAATCTAAGCAAAAAAAATATGTCGATCAGTTAAAAAATGATGTCAGTTTACTTCAACCGATTGTAAATCGGTAAAAAATTGTAACTGCCATTCTTCCGAAAAAATGGTCAGACGGTAACTGTAAAGTGGTATACCGAAGACTGCTTACCAAAAGTTTTCTAAAAACTTGTTAAGAAACCGGAAGAAAGAGGATTTGCGACTCTCCTTTTACATCATGGCAACGCGTCAGGTCAAAGGTTTTTCCTCAAAGGAGGAAAGGTTTTATCAAAATGTTCTACCACACCCCATACCTAATAATTTGTAAAGCGCAAATGAAGAACCTCTGGAACTAAAATTCACTCTCGGTTTCAACTTATCTCACACATTTCCAACAAAGTCCCAGAAACTTAAAATTAGTTTACCTTCTACTTTTTTTAGGTTCTCCCAGCTCTTTCGTTTATTTACGTCCTACTTTACGCCATTTCATCGCCAAAACGAGGAAGTACGGATTGGCTTATAGGTCCAATTTACGTATAGTACATGGCATAGCTCCATGCCAGCCTATAGTACTGGAAGATAGGTTGGAACATGAATTATTCATTCCAACAGGGGTCATAGATGTGTTCATTCATACCACCGATCGCAAAATCATATTATGAAAAATCTCGCTACTATCGGGATTCGAACTCGGTACCTCCAACTCCAACTGCCACAGCTTTAACCACTGAAGCACCTGGGCGGCGTTCTACTTTCTTGAAAATTATCGAAAGACAAGTAGTAGCTTACAACAGAAACTCCATCCTACTGTAAAGAGAAATCAGTAACAACTCTTGTCATATTCTCTGCCTATCCTTTAAGAATAAAGGAATACGATTTGGATATCTTCTTTGGTATAGAAACCGCCCAGGTGGCGCAGTGGTTAAAGCTGCGGCAGTTGGAGCGGGAGGTACCGGGTTCGAATCCGATTCGAGGTAGGATGCAAAATGGGTTTTTCACCTTCGATCGTTTGGGCGGTGCGATCGGTGGTGAAAAATGAACATAATCTGGATCCTCTGTCGTGTTTAGAATCCTTGGGCCGACCCATCTTCTTTGTCAGTACTATATAGGACTGACATGGAGCTATGCAATGCGCAGATGGCTCTACGGAAAGACTCGGACCTATAGCCGTATAGAGTGGTATCACAACGGATCAAATTTGGTCTAAGTGTGCGATAGCAGCCACATCAACTTAACTTTAACTTTTTTTTGGTATAGAAAGAGTCTTCAATAATTTTAAACTCGGGCGAACACTCGAAAAAATTTCAGACTTGGGTTCGACGAGTCACTTGAATAAGGTGATAAATTCAAGTGAATACTTACTTGGACCATTTTAATGTCGGTGTCGCAGACAAATATAAACGTACACTGTTGAAGATATGCAAAATAATCGTAGCATCATCTTTAATTGGACCTTCCTCAAGTTGTGGGAGATACAACTTCTACACGCAGATTCTACACGCAGTTGGAATTCGATGGTCACAACTTGCATAGAAAATTGAGCTGGAAATCAAAATTTTTAAAAAAGGTAAAAAAATGTTCAAAATGCAATTGATAAACGATGAGGTGCATAGAACCATCAACTTTATATATCAGTTGTGAAACCAAAGAATATAGCCTGCAAACTTAAGTATATAACGACTAATCAAAATCTTTTATGGAAGTTCCTTCTTGTATATAATGGAGATTTTCACCGTCATCGGAGTACATCCGACCAAACACTAAACTTTCTTACCTTCATACCGTAAACAAACGAATATCTTTAAGAATAAAGCTATATATAGAGTTCTTAGCTATGACTATAGGTACACCTGATATAATTTTGAAACTCATCCAACACTCCTACGACACCCTTTGTCAAAGAAAACTTCGTAACTGCTATCGATTTAGAGAGTTTTGAATTCAAGAGTTTTTAATGTCTACATGAACGATTCGAAAACTAGTAAGAAGGTTGGGTGAGATGTTTTTCGTTAGGAATCAATTGTGAACCTATCTTTTCACCTCGCCAACCACTGCGGAATAACAATAAAAGGAAATCGTCGACTAGATAGGAATATGAGTATAGTTACGGACAGGTAAAAATATAACTTTCACGAGTATGATGCTTGTACTGCAGATAAATTTTTTGGATGAATGAAAGTACTTTAAAAAAATCCAGGTTCTTCCTCCGACAATAAACTTTGACTGCTGAACAGAAATAATTTACAAACCAATGCTCAAAAATTGTAGCCATAACCGAAGCTTTACGATGAGACAACCAAATCACTGATAAACTATTCATAGAAGTTTTTTCATTGACCGAGAGATATTAACGTTATCAGCTTAATCCATATACTTTTGAGATAGCGGCCAATCTTCTCATTCAGTCACTGAAATCATTAGTGGGTCATAACAGTCTAAATTCTAACAAAAGCTCAAACCGGTTCCAACCAGATAGTACTGGAAAAGAGCAATTTGCTTATCCTTATATTTATAAAAATTTGACTCCAGCTAATTTCCAATTTGAGAGCACTTCGGAATTTGAAAGATATAGTGTAAGTCCGTCAGTTGTATCTCGAGTAAAGGGAATAAATTCAAGATTGTGCAAGCATCTTTAATCTAATATAAATGCACAAATTCTATTAACAAATAAAATTAATAAAAAGAATAAATATTATGTTTCCAAATGTGGGACCGCTCTCTATACTACACATTTAATCTTGCAGAAAGTAAACACTTGCTATAAACTTTACAAAGTATAAGAGCAAACAAAACCGTCTCTAAAATTTTTTTCATGTCTAACTTATTTATTTTGCAGTGTGCATAATTTATTGGCTGATTTCTATCTTCTCGTTTTCAAGTAAAATTGGAAGTGTTTGTTGTTTGTGCCGGTGCTTTAGGTTACATAATTATTTATACATATTCTTATTTGATAATGTCTTAAAGGCACAACAAACAAAACATTCCATTATTATATTACAAATATATCATTGAGCTTGATCTTCAGGTAAAAGCTTATATGATGATTCTTAGTTCAAGGTTATCTTCCCTAAACTATATACATATGACCGAAAAATAAGATTCTAATTGATGGGGATGGGATACAAAAGGGAATATTTATCTTATGACTACGATCAGCGGTGTCAAGAATATAGTCTATACGATATAAAGATCAAAGTAACGTATATGTCTGTCTCTTTCTATCTTTGCAATATGTTTTGTGGCCCTCCCAACTCTTTCGCGGTTCGCTTATTTACGTCATACAGATGGTGAAACCTATCGGGATTCGAGAACATGGAACCTCCCGCTCCAATTGCTGCAGCCTTAACCACTGCACCATTAAAGCACCATACATTGAAATGAACGTTCAAACATTTAAAAAATTCAATCAATAAGTAAACTAGTACAATTCTTCGAATTGTTTGTATTTATGTATACAGAACTAACTAAACTATGTATGATTTATAAGTCAAACAAATTTTTATATTTTACCAAACAGCTAACGTAAACATTTATCCAAATACCAATGCGTCATTTGAAAACCCAACAAAACTGTGTACAGTAGCTTTGTACAGATAATTCTTACGAAATTATAATTTGAGATTGATTATCATGATGAAATACAGTATTGGAATTTATAGAGACTTTTATATTTTCGACAGGTAGCCCCTTAAACGCTGTGATATATACAGTGTGCCACAGTAAAGTGAACAGACTTTTTTTACTTGTCACCAAACCTTATCATTGGGTCAAAATTTGTATAGATGGTGTTTGTTACAAAGTTACATATGAGTGTACAGTCTACAGTTTTGGCACTAAAGGTGAACGCACTTCAAGTGGAGCCGTTACTTTAAACAAGATGATGACATAAACCACACATCTGATCAAACAATAAGTATCTTGAGCATGTCAATAATGAAATGTGTGTCAACCCATAAAGTTTCATTTTTGAATCAATTAAATAATCTGATGAAATTTAAACCACAATTCGATTTGAGATTGGCAATTGGTGGCTTTATGATTGGCCTGGCTGAAAGTTGGCCAACATATATCACAACATACTTCCTTACTCTCAACACAAAACTGTGACCAGGTAATGGTGAAAGAATGAAGTACCTATACCTACTTTGAACAGTTTATCCTCACAAACATGAGGACATTTTCGGAAGCCAAATTGGCCACGCCTAAACAAGCCGGCTTGTTAAACGTGAGATTTTATTGACTCGCAAGTGCCACGTAGGCAATGATCATCACATAATCGCAAGTATATATGCAGTATTCTTGCTTGGGTATAGTGAAACAAATCTTGGATTTCATTAATCGTTTAAAAGCGGTGAATAACAATAGGCAATGAGTTTAGTTACTACTGGTTCAAAAATGTTTGAAAATGCTGCTGGTGTAGGTGTTACTGAATAGAATAGAAAAAAATAAATGAAATCAAGTGAGACCAACTCACGATTTAAAAGTTATACTTTCCATCTTCCAGTGGAAATTAAGTGGCAAATAGCAGCATACACGGCTGTCAGCAGTAGGTTTAGTGAACCTGTCATCAGACATAAAATAATTGTGTCATCAGGTGAGGAGCACCAGGCAGTTCTAGGAGGATGAATCAGCATCGGAAAATAACACTTTGCCATTTTACACAGTTAGTTCTAAGTTAGACCTAAAAGTGAATCTGGAGCCACTTGGCACGCTATAGGTGAGAATATCCGTTCGTCTTTCTGATTTCTTCAATTTGTATCGAGCAGAGATGAGAGAGATTCAGTGGTACTTAATTTGGCTGAGACACAATGTCGTATCCTACAGTAAAAATATAGCTATTTACCTTGACTTACTTTCATCCAGAGAAGCGATGAATTGTCACTCACATTTACACGAGTTGGGTGAACATTTCAAAAATCAAGATTCTCTGGGTTTCTGGTCACTCGAACGTTTCTTTTTTTGGAAACTGCAGGGCGGATGAACTAGCATTAATTTGACGCTACAACTGATGCATGGAAAAGATGGGAATTGTGGCACTTAGAAAGAGAGCTAAGACTTTAAAAAAATAAAATGTAAACAAACTCGACCACGTGCAGTATAGAGAGTCAAGTCTGGTCAAAACTTAACTGTCTATAAAGATACCGATATGGTAAGTCATTCAATGTCATCTATTGTCTGTTCACTTTGTTATTTTCACTTTGTTCACTTTGTCTGTTAACTTTGATGTGTGGCCCCATTTCTTGAAATAAGTCCGCTATATATACCTCTGGTGTTTACTGTAAATCCTTGCCAATCACATGAGTCGAGAAATAATAATTTTTTATTCATTCCAATTATTTTTTTCAATCTCATTTGGTTTTTTACATATTTTCCAAAAGTAGTTTTTTATTCGAGTTTTCTTTGAATTTAATTATCCCGCTTACCTAACATCCACATACCATAATGAGTAATGATATTATGGTAATTGATAAAAAAGGCCGTTCCGGAGTTTCTGAAACATCATGCTCGCCTATCCGTAGACCTGGATCCACCACCCTGATTCTGTAAGCACCTTTACTCACTTAATGTTGCTAACAGCGTCAACCTTTTCAATTGGGTTTATTCCAAGAATTTTTTCTGCTTCCCATACAGTTTTCTGGTTCATGTAACAGAATCAGCCTATACTTTGGTCAGCTGCTCCTTTTGAATCTCAACCAATCTGTCGAGCTGCTTATACACAGAAGTCCTGCCTCTGTACCGTTATTTATACTGAGGGACTCGTGAAAATTTTTGGTGTATAAATGAAAATTTTTTGCATTTTTGGTTCGAGTTTCTACTCACTGTTTACTGCGGTTTTTGGAGAGTTGTTTAAATGTGTCTATAATGATCCCACAATCCACATTGCACTAAGGCAATGTACCCACCCTTGTCTTAACTACATATAAGGCTTCAGCAAATCAAAATTGGTTTTCGGTAACGACAGTTGCTCATTCATTCAATTACTGGATTTATTTCTATTCATTTAATCTATAAGAAAAAACTTAAATATCTTTCTCTTGAGAGAAATACTTTTCTCTTTCCATCCTTAACCTGTTTTGGTGTCGTTATTCATTTTTGCACTCAATTCAACAATGGTGTTAATCGAGGATTCTATCCCAATTCGTAAATGCGCACTACGACATTGAAAAGCTGGACAAGTTTAAGAAAAGGACCGTCGCAGGTGACCGTTAATTGAGGGAAAGCCATCCAAAAATACAGACAAGAGATTCAAACAACTCTCTGGGATAGTTTTGCAAAAGTCCTTAAATTTCGAGAAGAATATTTTACTACAAATAAATGCAATAACTCTCCAATACATTTTAAGGGAAATACAGTAGAGCGAAATTAGGAAGAAACATAGAATGGACTCCATAGAAAGTAGTAAAATCGAAGCCCTAATTCGAGTAATCGCTCTATTGAGCTCTGTATTCTGAAGATAATTAAGTTTTCCAGATCAGCTTACTTTTCAATAAAATATCAAAATGTTGAGAAAATCAATTAGATTATAATTTTAGATAGATTTATACTTAAACGCTTCTCAGAGAACCATGTCTCAATGATAAAGAGTACATGTTGTGTTAGCTCTAATAAAATATTGTTTAACAAGTTCATCGGCTTGTCTCTGGATAATGAAGATAAACTGTAGAAATGTAAAAGGAGGTCTTTAATTACCCAGAGCCAAAGCGGAGATGAAATCACATCTTCCTTTGGAGGACTACCTTTGATGACATTAAGAGGCACCAAAACACCTTCTAGCTTCGTCTCAGTCACTCAATCCATTTGACAAAATTAGGATATAAGCCAAAATAGACAAGCATTGAATGAGGTACAAATAAAAGCCCGCTTGATAGATTTTTTTTTTATTTAATGGCATTAGTATCAAATAGCAGGAGCCATTTGGTCCGTTTCTTTAAAATTTTCCGTCTCTTTCGAATTTTAATTTCATTTCGTGTATCGATCCGCTTTCATTTTCTCCACAGATTCATCTGGAACATGCGAAATTCATCTCTTGCATCCATAAAATCAACTGTAGGTGCCAAGGTATTCATTGAAGGACAACTTCACTCCCACCATCGAAGACACTCAAACGACTTAGCCAGCTTGATTGCTTCCAAAATCCATTCGCTATTCATTATACGGATTTGCAGGAGGAACAGTTAGCACCACTTTTTGGAACTTTTCGAATATATTAATACTCTCCAAAATCAAAACTAAAATCAAGAGTTTTTCTAAAGTCTGTTCCTGCCTGCAATCTGTTTATTATTTTATTCACTAACGCGTTATCTTTCATAATCATTCGTACAGATTCACACATGGTGATCCAGCCTTTGGTTAGTTGAGAGGGGAATCATCCATTTCAGACCATAGAGGGTGTATTGAGGTTGAACTAATGTCTAGCACATGAATTCTCAATTTTCATTATTGCGCTTAACCTAACTTTAGAACCATTACTATATACGCTCAGTTGTAGACACTACTACAGTGACAAATATATCTCGAAATATACGACTTAAAAGTTTATGCACTATACTACATGCAGTGAAAACTGGTGTTTTATCCTCCACCAGTGACAGGCGGCTTGTCTTTAATAAAAAGTGGAAAAAAGTCAGTTGTGTAATAAATTTTGTGCCCAAGATTAGTGACAGGCGGCTTAAGTGATAAGGTTGACTAAACATTGATTGTTTTAATTTTGATCTGTGCAATATCTTTCAATCTTAGTAAGAAGCTGATGTAGTTCAGTTTTACATAATTTGTCCACTTCAGAACCATGTTGCATGTTACTGAGTGGGAGGTAGATAAATATTGGCCATATAACAAGACTCTATGGTTTTCGCCACTAGATGGTGTTAATGTCTACATATATCGGGCAATACTACCCGATGGCCTCAAATATACATATGCCTATATATGAGATGACATTTCAGCTTCAATTGTTTGTGAAGACTATTTTATAATTCCATCTTGTGTAAAAAGTAATATTTATTTCAAAATGAGTGAAATAACTGTAGAAATACGCCTTGCGATGTTGTAAAGTGTACGGTGAGAATGCTGTGAGGGACCGAAGAAGTAAGGTGTGGTTTATTTAATTCCGTTCCGGAAATTTAGATGCTAGACACTGAAAAAGTCAATAAAATTTTGCAATTTTTCGGGCAAAACCGGCACGCAAACTGTCTGGGAAAAGCGGAGACACTAAACATAAACCACATGACAGTTTGAAATCATTTGAAAAGAGCAGGCTACAAAACTAATGTTGTGTGAATCACGAGATTATCAAACGTAAGCGCTCTTGGGTCAAAGGCTGGTGACCCTCCACAAACTAGTTTAAAGCCTAGATTGACGGCAAACAAAGTTATATTAAGTGTTTGGTGAAATTGAAAAGAAATTGTCCATTATGAGATACTGCAATGTAGCGAAACCATCAATTCGGTTCTGTACTGTGAAAAACTCAACCTTTAGAACGAAGAAATCAGAATTGGCAAATAGAAAGAGAGCAGTGTTCTATCATGACAATACGCAGCCACACAAATCTTTGATGATCCATAACAAATTGTTCAAAATTCTCTTGATCTGTTTAATCAGACCTACCAGTTTTCGGAATAAAGGCCACTGTGCTTCACTGCTTCGCTTGTCGAACAGTGATTAACGCAATACAAGTCTAAAAAAGACGTTAGCAAATCAACATCCTGGTTGGTTCGTCTTGGATAATCAGTTTACGCGCTGATTCTCAGTTGAGAGATTCCCAAGATGAGAACTGATATTCTCGCAGCCAGTTTTTGAGCGGCTACGAAACAATTCCAATAAGCATCAAGGTTAGTAATTCTAGTTTGAAAGACTATTAATTAGAGAGCCACAAACAACCCAAACATTTTAAGGCGGATAGTATTTCAACCGTTCGACTGTACAGTTATAATAATCGACAAAAATATGATAGACGACGATTTAACATAAAATTGCTGATAAAAAAATTTCGACAACAAACTATAAAAAATAATTTACGTAACACTCTACACGAGTATAACTGAGCGCTCGAACTATACAATTACTCATATCTCCAAACATACCATCGTATCCACTACTCTCAACGTCAATCTTTTGTATATCTTTGCAACAATTTGAACATCTTATAGATTTTAGTTGAAATTTACATCATTCTAACGTTAGTTGATTAGATCGTTCGCTATTTTTATATACACCGCATATAGTTGTTGATCACCGCACAGTGCACAAAACGCGAGAGAGTAAAAAATTAAATAATTATAATTATATTTTGGTGTTTAATCACAAAAAAAATTTTTTATCGAAATAAAAAAAAATTATAAGTTGGCTGATAAGAACACATTCTACTGGAGTGTACTGATACACACACTTTAAATAAAAGTATATAAGTGATAATCAAGCACCTTTGTTGAGGACGTGCATACATATAAATTTATAATTTTTAAATTAACATTTATTTAATTTAGAAACTGAATTATAATAAATTTTTAACGTGAATTAATCAGTCGTTGCACATCCATTAACGTGTTAGGAACGATTTTTAGTTTGTTTTTTTTTTTGAGTGATAGTTGATTTGAAAATCAGTGATCAAATTGATAATTATAATTGTCAACGTGAAATTATTACGAAAATTGTGAAATTGTTTAATTGTGATTTGGGAACAATATATATACATAATTTTTAAGGTAACACACACTCAAAATTAATTATATAAATTAAATTAATATACCAACAAAATTAAGTGTTTATATGAATGAACGAACGAATCAAAGTTCAAGAACGATAAATGAACAAAAAAAAATAAATTTAATTTGTTTAATTTAAACAGAACCCAAAAAATATTCAAATTCACTTCACTCGTTCGTATACATACTCGTATATGTGAAATGTTAAGTTTTATGTTGTTTGGAGGTGGAAAATGAGAAGCGGCAGTATACATATAACCCAATATATATGGAAGCCGCGGTTTATTTATTCTTTTCCATCATTATCGTCTTCAAATTGTATAATTTTTGATGCCCTCGTTAAGGTCATATGTATATATATATACATATATATATATATATATATATACATATATATATATATATATATATATATATATATATATATATATATATATATATATATATATATATATATATATATAAACTGTTTATTTCTAATACCAGTATATATCTATTCCGCTCTAGCGTTTCTAACTAACTATTAAGTATATAGCATTTTATTATATAATGGTTTTTTAATGTGAGCAATGTATGTACATACATATGTGTAATAACTCGCGGCTCTGATGCTTTATTAAAATTTATAATTAATTCCGACAGTAAATACTTCAGCTTGAATTGATTGTGTTAGATACTCGTATTTGTTGAAAATTAAAACAAATCGACTTGATAATTATAAATGCAATCAATTTACAACAATGGCTAGGGTATATTGTACAAATTTAATGATTAATGTTAAACGAATATATGGTTCGGATAGTTTTCGGCTATAATTCGTTGATTGAGAAAATTCTAGATAGAACATGGTTTTAACATTAACATTTTACGACGCTGCGCCAATTGGACGACCCATCTTCCATGTCATTACTAATCCGACTGGCATGGAGCGATGCAATGTGCAGATGGTTTTATGTAAATCGACTCTATAAGCGAATCGAGAAAGAGTTGGGAGTGCCTTGAGCTCCAAAAACGATTGCAAAGCTTAATATACAGTTGAGACATGGTTTGAATCTAGAATTGATGTTGTAAAATATTAACAACGTTTAATATACAATTTTGAACATGTCCCCTCTTTGGAAATAATTGTGTCGACATTTATATGGTAATATCACCATTTATAGTAACAAATCTTCATAAATGCCAAACACAAATAAATCGAGAGTTTTTGAATTAATTTAAATAAGACTGCGTAATCACTGCTTCTCCCAAAACAAAACTGAAGAAACAAGAAAATTGTGCCATCTATTGAGTATATAACCAATTATTGATTATAATCAATAGATGGCACAATTTTCTTGTTTCTTAAGTTTTGTTTTGTGAAGAATTCTGTTCTAGTTTATTTCTTTATGCCCGTCTTACTAGAGAGCAGACCCTATTTATCGAAATCCGATCATATTTTCCGTGCAAATCAAACTCACTTACGAGGGGAGTAACAACAGTTCGCGTAGTTGGCTAGAAAAAAGTCCTTTCGTATTTATTTGTAATCTTGTGATTTCAATGCATTTCTAAGCCTATGGATCCACTTCTAAAAACAGTTCAACATTTACCGCATCAATTATCTCCGCGTTACTGCGTTAAAGAACTTTTCCGTCAAATTTGTTTTAATTTTTGGAAATAACGAGAAATCACAAGATGCTAGATCCGAGGAATATGTGGTGATGTTCGTATTTCTCCGATGCTACTCGTTATTTCAGCAGTGTGTGCTGAAGCGTTGTTATGATGTAAAAAGTAGTGCCGTAAATCCTCTTTCTTCCGGTTTTCCAACACATTTTTCAAAAACTTTTGGTAAGCAGTATTCGGTATTCCATTTTGCAGTGACTATCTGATCTTTTTGATAGGATGAACTAAACTAACATCATTACTTTTAATATTCTTCACCAGTAACGACTTTACTTAAATTGCTAGACTATTCAAATTTATTTAGGAAAAATGCATTTACTCTCTTAATGGTCCTCATTTAAAATCCATGAAACCAATTGAGCAGATTTCTATTTAATATTCGATACAGCCATGGCATTCAAGACCAATCCATCCGCAATAATTCTTTGTTAACTTTGGACTTCACCAGAACACAGCCATCAGTGAAAGATTTCGGTCAACCTTCCCGAGGCTTGTCCTCTACAGTAAAATGTTCTGTCTGGAATCTTCGGAACCACTTGGAAATCGTCTTCAGAGACGGTAGAATCGTTCGATTTGCAATTTAACATTCATTGAATATTTGTAGCGGATTTAGTTAATGACGAAAACCGAAGAGAATCACATGGCGTATTTATGTTTACGTTGGCGGTGGAATTTCGTCTGATGCATCCTCAGCTAGTTTGCGTTTTCTCGTCTCCATTTAAACCGATCGTTATGAATTTTTTAAAAAGTCTCATAAAACTATTGCAAAGAATTTGGTATTTTTTTTTTTTGTTAATATTTAAGTCGCCTACTAAGCCAATTTTTGTTACTGCCCTCGTATTGACCAAGGAAAAGAATAACTTAAAGGTGCCAGCTTTGAATATATTTGTTCAAATTACTTTTTACTTTTTAATTCAGTATTACCCAAGTAGTGACCCGCGTCTAGAAAATCGTCACAATTTGTGTACAAATTGTCATACACTCTGCACCACAACATCTCACGAAATAACAATGTCAATTGGCCGGAGACAATTTACTTGTTAAGGTGAAATACCGTCTTTTATTAGGTCCTGTTTTCACCATATATAGACTATAGCTGGGGAAGTTAAGGTTGCTCTAGTAAGAAGATCGAAGCGGCTTGTTTTAGTACACCTACCAATATTTATTTTTACCTATGCCCACAAATTTAAAGAGGTTGAACAGCGCTGATTTAATTAATAATAAGTACATATATTTCTTTAGGTATTGGAGAAAAATAATCGTTAATTTACCAATATTTAAACAATAGTTATCTTATCTTATAATAAAGTAAAAAACGGATTAGGAATTTAAATTTGGATAGGAGTGAGTTGGAGTGGCTGTATTAGTTAGACAGAAACTTCTTTTATTATAAAGTTATTGTCTTAATTTTATATGTAGAAGTTAAGACTATATTGAGTGGAAGCAGGTTGGGATACCGTTCCAATATGGCGTTACTTCCCAGTTTAGATGCGTCAAACTCATTAATCACCTTCCTTCTAAATGATGCCCAAGACGAGTGCCTTCTGCAGTTTTTGCAATCTTGGGGTAATTGAAAATGGCTATAGGAATCGTATACTTATATCTGCCGTCCAATCATAATAGGTATCAAATGAGTAGCTAACTGTAACGATAAGATGTACAATATTTACCATAAATCTATATTTAGTATATGGCCTTGTTATTGCCTAGTGTGAATTGAGCGGAAAAACTCATTTTTAAGATATGTTTTGATAGTGTATACTCTCAACTACACACTTCAGTTTCGACAAACACACCACTTTGATTAAATGTCAGGTAACTGATAACGACTGCCCATATCTAATCAAATTCATATAGTTGTAAGGCATAATATATATTCGTTATCTCTAGGAACATGTCTTGTCCTGCAACAAGTCGATAAAAAAAAACCAGTTTTGAAGTGCCCACGTTACATATCTTGCAAAGTAAGATTAGATTTATAAATTGAATGAATTTTTGAGGTTGGCATATAAATACAAGATCATTTCAAGTATTTGATGTACTCGTTTAATCGCAATTCGTAGTCTGCCACACAAACGAAATTTTATAATTAGATTCCGATAAGACCGCAAGCGTACGCATATATGTGTAAGTGACGCTTTATCAATTAAGCTTAAGTTGTTGTGCAAAACAACACTTAAGTTTTTATTATGATAAATGTTATCAGTTTGTTTTTATTGTACATAAGACCCAATAATGATATGGCACCATGTTTTTATTTTTTTATCTAAATTATCGTGAACATCAAATTAAAATATGAAATTAATAAAAGAAATTTTTTTGATCAATTTCCAGATATGATGAATGCAAAGGGAAATCATATAAATCTTGAGACGGGCGAATATGAACCGTATCCACTAGACGAGCAGTTGCTGATCAAACAATGTATCAATCATGAGACGGGCGAACCTATAACACCCGTCTACGTTAGAGGCGAGAAGAGGAAGTTTAACGTGCCGAAGACGCATTTTGATGCGCCCAAAGTTAAAATTGAACCGATCCGAATGAAAGAGCCGGGCTGCTGTCTAGTCAACGCCATGGCAAATAACGAAAAAGTCAATCGACTCAAAGAAGTAAATATATTTATTCTATTAATAGGTTTATATATGAATATAATGTTCTTTGTGTGATTTACAGGAAATTATTCTGGGCTACAACAAAACCAGCCACATCCTGTTCTTAATACCATCCCTCTTCTTTTTCTTCAAATTGACATCGTGCTTCATTGTCGTCACCGAAATAATACTACACTTTTATGCGCACAAGAAAAATTTCAAAAATACAAATCCCTACGTCTACTATCGGACCCCATTGCATTTGGTTAGTTCGCAATTTTGTTCGATTTGTCGAACACAGTCCGAAATGGAAAAAGTGTCGAAAATACAAAAGGAACGTCTCATCCATCGCAATCGTTTCCGTATCAAATTTACATTGCAAAATGTGACCAAATCGCTTGGCTGAACGGAACATAATATATATAGTGTGTGGTGCGCGGCCATAGACTCGAAACCGCTGGATCGAAATAACGTTTTTGTTAAATTTTATGTACCATCATTCTTTTGTTTGTCTTATTGTTTCTTTTATTATTTTATATAATGTAATTGTGTTTTCAATATATACGCAAGGTGCCAAAGAATCGTCACAAAATGATGAAACATTTGTTTCGATATTTCGCATTATATGAATGAAAGCCATTTATAAAAATAAATAAAATTCTATTATATAAATATCATCGAACCATCATCCCGCCATCATGGATCAGAGTAAATGGTAGTACTAGTCATGATGGCATTTATGTATTTGTATGACCTGTATATATATAATTATAAGAATGCTGTAAAAGTACTCTTCATCTGACAGAGGTATTTACATACACACATACATATATAGCATGTAATTACATTTATTATAATATATTGAATAAAATAAAATAATTAAACTGTAGAGAATATTAGTTTTGGACAGATTAAATATCATTGGTGCTAAAGGTAAGAATTTTGAACCAGCAATAACCTTAACATTTACTTATGCAACTGATTTCCAAGAGGAATCACGATGTGGCATCTAAAATCTAAATTATTTTAAAACTTAGTCAACTAGTAGATTTAATCCTATTCAGACATTCATTAATAAGTTTGGAGTGATTCGGTTCTAAAACAAATTGGAATGATAAAAAAAACAGTGAGAATGGCTGAGATCGTATCGGTCTTCAACAAAATTCGTAGGAAGTGACCATAATCTGGTCATTGCAAAGTTACGATGGAAATATTCGTACAAGATAGGGATCACAGGTAAATATATATATAACGCGATTCTCCTGTGAAGGTCTAATAAATGAAGTGAACACTGTCTGGATAGTATTGAAAACCTTTGTTGTCGATGCTGCCCAGCACACTCTCAGTACAGTGAAAAGTTCTGCTACTGAGCAACGAAATATAGACCATAATGAAGTGCAAACTCAGTTTACAATCTCAAGGATAATAAAGCGGTTCATGTTAATGCTAAGAAGGACATCTAACTGAAGTTGTAGACACAAGAGTAGTGGAAGGATTAGGTCTTAAAACTACAACTGCCATTCGGGAACAGAATGAAAACCTCTATATTAACGTCGATGTGGTACTAGATACATGACTCGATTCCTCTTATCGAGTCATGTATCCCGAGCCACCTATTTGGCTCGTCTGACACGGCGTTAATCTTATTACGGCTTCTAATTCTAATCCGACAGAAAATTGAAAGATCAACAAAGAATAACTTACCCCCTCTCTAAGACAAATGGAGTTACCAACTTTGGTTTTGAAAATAGTCTGAAATAGTCTGCAGATTTGAAGAGAAAGGAGAACAAGATCTATAAGAGGACGAGTGATGAAAGTGGTTATCAAAAACGTCACTGTTTTAAAACTCAAGGGGCGCAAATGACAACAGTGGTGAACCTTCGGGATATGCCAGTATCTGGTTGTGGATTTAGTGCGAGCAAAGATTCGAAGGAATAGTTTCTTTATAATGTTAAATTACCCTTCATCTAGGGCTGTTTTAGCGGCCTTTTTAATTAAGCTAACAAAAGCCTATTGGTAACCGATAGTGAGATTCTAAACAGGCCTCAAAGTGAAAGGGTATACATTATAGTACCCGAACACTTTTTAGAGGGTGAAATGATGGATTCTTGTGAAGAATAATGTAATTATTTTCCTTCTCTTGCACTTTAGTAATTATGACAGCGGTCACCCTGGAAATAGTCAACGATGTGTTCTAGCTGGTGTCAGTCCACTTGGCTCGAGTGGAAAAGGTTCCATCGGACAATCTAGTGGAACAGATGAAGCTGAGGATGAGAAAGAGAAGAAGGCTTTCTTTGTTCTTGTTCGGCATTAGCATACAGAAGGTGTATTTATTACGTATAGACATACTTTAACCTAACCTGACCTGCATATAGTTTCATGCCAAATATATAGAATAGATTTAGAAGTAGGTTCGGTCGAAGAGTTTTGCATATAGAGAAATCTTTTTATTGACATCTTAAACTAGTTTTTTGAACTTCTTTGAACTCGGCACACAGAATTCGTTATTTATATTCTCGAATTCAAACATAATAGTATAGTATTTATCGCTTTCACCTGTTTATAATTTTACCACTGTTTCACTTTTATAAATTGACTTTCCATTTAAAATAAATTTGCCCGGAGCAGCTTAATCGATTTTGTTACATATACACGATGGGCATAGATAAGTAATGGTTGAATACCCCAAAGCAGTTAATTGGATCTGCCAGAATTCGGTCAAGTAGTGTGATAGTGTTGACATTTTTAACTGTAATTGTTTTTTACGGATGCGGGTCGTCAGCCCAGCGATCCAACCAGATTTAGTCGCCTCCTACGACAAGCTTACCAAGGAGGATTCCGTCCAAATCGGTCAGTCACTGATCAAGTTTTTTCGCTACGGACGATTCTTTCCAAGTACTACGAAACATCTCGCGATGTACACCAGGTATTCCTAGATTTCAAGCGGGCCTATGACTCGCTCAATCGAGAGAGGCTATGGTATGCTCTTGAATATTTAGGAATACCGAAAAAATATGTACATCTGTGTAAAATGACAGTAACACGGTCACAATGCTGTGTCAAAGTTGAGAACAGGCTATCGAGAATTTTTGCTATTACTTCTGGTGTTCGACAAGGAGCTGCACTGTCCCCGATACTTTTTAATCTCATGTTGGAATACATCCTTCGTAAAAATGAAACACCTCAGGACAACTTCTTATTCCGACAATCCAATCAACTTCTTGCATATGCAGATGATATCTGTGTGATTGGATTAAATGGCAACGGAATGAAAGAGATACTTGATTCACTGGAACAGTTTTCAGCTTCCGTTGGTCTCAAAATCAACGAGTCTAAAACCAAATATCTGATCTCTGGTTTTCGAGACCAAGACGCAAGTGATTTCAGTAGTAGAAACCACACGTTTGAAGGAGTAATGAGACTCAAGTATCTTGGATCTCTCATTACTCACGATAATAGTGTGGGAGAGGATATCAAGGTTCGTCTTGCCGCTGGCAATCGGGCTTTGTATCCTCTACGTCCACTTTTGAAATCAAAATATCTTGCAAATACGGATAAGCTGAAACTGTACAGAGTGTTAATCAGACCCGTTGTCATGTATGGATGTGAGAGTTGGACCTTGACGGATGAGTACGAAAGATGGCTTCTAACATTCGAGAGAAGAATCATGCGTGTGATATATGGCCCAAAACGCGACGTTGATGGCACATACCCAGTTCTATTCAATCACGTGATCAGGAATTTAATGCAAATTCCTGATATTGTGCATGAAATCAAAGGACAGCGAATACGCTGGATCGGTCACGTTCTGCGTGCTGATCCGAAACGAATGATACAGCGATCTTTAAACGGAGAACCGCCTTTCGGTAGGCGAAGAGGTCGCTGTCGGCGACGATGGCTCCACGGCGTAGAGAGCCATCTGGCATCTTCAGGTTGCTTGCAACTGTATGAAGATCTGGCTCGTGATAGAAACCGTTGGAGTCAGATTGTTGACACGGTATGAGCTGGCTCGTAATCGAAACCGATGGAGTCAGATTGTTGACATGGATTGTTGCCAACAATGGCCTTTAAAAACCGACAAAAAAAGTATCATTATCTCGCAACTGTGAAAGCTGAGTTATTCTTCTGACCGATTTTGACGAAGGAGAGAACTTTCTTCAAATGATCACCAGAGTAGTCCCAGCTTAATGTTTTAATATAAACTTAAGATGCAATATAAGTATGAACTATTCTGTAACTATTTGATGACCTGTTTCGCAGATGCATTGAATTGGATTTTCCAAGAATTTCCAGAATTTATATTATTTCAAAGAAACACCTACACATTACAATAAAATTCTTTGTTATATGATGTCATGTATTATTACATATGTAACTAACACTATCTATAGATGGACATTCTTTAGATTTATTTATTATCGCATTAATATTGATTCATAAGCAATATATAATGGTTTCTTCTGTTTGCACATACATCATGAAGTGTTCTTAAGAACTTTCGAGTAATAAATGGCGAGAGTGTTTGAACTCATCATCTTTTGTTTGTTCAAATATCTTAAATTTTTTAGTGTTATTCAATTTGCCAATGACGTATGTCATAATCAATTTAACGTTTTCTATTATATCTATGAGTACAAAGATACGATTGAGGACTCACCATGTTCAACACTGGACTGTTACTGATTGATTGCTGACGATCGAAGCAGATGATCCTGATTTGTTGAGGGCAATAATTTTGGAAAATTTCCGATCAATGAGGCAGCAATATAGAGGAGGCTCTGTGTGGGGTGGCTGTGGTGGATGGCGGCAAGGAACACTTTAGTTGTTTCAGAATAACCTTCGTGATAGTAACTAAGCAGCATTAGTTGCCCATCTACTTAAATGATAGAATGGAGTTAAAGGACAGATTTGAATTGAATGCTAAAGTAAATCGAGAGTTACATTCAAAATCCTAAAAGTAACTTACCTATATCTGGGTAGGATACGTTTGGGAATTTTCTAGCTAATTCACGATCAGAATCTGATGCGAAAAAGACTTATATTAGCATAAGAAATTGATGACTCGGTAGACTAGTTATCGGCCACCTTGCTGATCAATTAAAACCAAAAAACCAAAACAAATACAGTTTGTGGTAAAATACATGAGACTTTCCGGTAGATTTGTTTCGTAGCGTACTATTTCCAGTCCAACGTTTTGTCTAACGACTAGATCCTGGACCGCAAGCAGTAACGATTAATGGTAATAATTTCCCTGAAAGGATTTTTTTGAAAACCAATAAATTAATACAGTTTTAGGCTTAAAATAAGCAATTTTAAGCCAATAGGTAACTGGTATTATCTTCAAAGGAAGTCTAGTACTTTGTGACTTACAAAGCAAGGATACAAGCTTCTTCAAAGAAAAGGGGCGTAAATAGCTCTCCTTTACCTTATCGGTCATATTGAGAAATTCCTTGATCATTAATGGCGTCTTAATGCAATGTTCGGTTAATAAACCTGGATCTTGAGTGAACACATGTAATACGTGTTCAACACTCTTCCCTAAGCTGGAATCCTAATAAAATGAAAAGATTAAAGAAAACGATTTTTTAGCTTTCTACTCGTGTATAAGAACGAAATTGGTTAAAAAGTGTTTGAGGTTACACAGTTTATACATTGACCATATACAGTCATTCGACTAATATTTTGAGTATGGTATTGTGACACCTTTCACTCATATTCTGTACAACAAAATATAATGTCACCATCTGTTGTGATAATGTTTCTAAATGATCTTGGGGTTGTGTATAACTCAATTATTCCAACAGAACTTAATGCCATGAAGGTCACGGTTCAATCCACATACACTTACACATTAAATACACGACCGGGAATCAAACCCGAAACCCTCGAATGACAGAACACGCACGCTACTTTCTCTTCATCGAGGGTGACAAAACTTTCGAGGGTGACAAAAGTAAGAACAATAACCTCTCTTACTATCTGAACTGATATTGTAGAAATTTTTTAAGCTATCAGAGATTTGTCTTTCATCTAATTTAAGAAGTAATTAGGTTAAGGCCGTCTGCAGGCTAGCCAATTAGGTGGCTCAAATTCTCAATCTGCTATGGATTTCCTCGCTGTTCACATCCGCTAGACCAAACCTTCTCTAATATTGCTGTTTCTTTCTTATTCCTCGAGATCCCTGCTTCCAGATTTAAAAGTGAGACCCTCAAAAATATAGTCATTTGTAGTTTTTGGAGAGTGCCACTCTCGCTGTTTTTCTAAAGAAGTGGTCGACCTCCACAGAGGTTCGTACACTCAGGTTTTTTTTTTATTTTTAATTTATATTATTGAAACTAGTCTTTCCAGACTAACCATCAATTTACAACTGAATTCTTACAAACTAAAATATAATGTGGTCACTGTTGATCCAGCGATGCACAGTGCCTGTTCGTTGGTACGTAGCTGCTCACATACTAACGAGCTCGAACGGTTTGGTTCTTTTAAGTCTCCTAACCAAATGTTCATTATCCAGTAGCCGAGAGGTTCCGCATTGACATGCTCCATTAGTCTTGATTCATGCTTCGATGCAAATCGTTTTATTTCGAGTTTTATATCTGGAATCTCCAAATCACGATGCAAATCACTATTACGAATGTACCAGGGTGCATTGACTATACTCCGAAGTACCTTATTCTGGAAGTTTTGTATAAGTTTAATGTTTTTAGTACATTCCCAAAGCTGAATGCCATATAGCCAGATCGGCTTAAGAACCTGATTGTAAATCAGTATTTTGTTGTATATATGCTTAATTTTGACCTTCGCCCAATTAGCCAGTACAATTGTCTATATTTAAGATCAAGCTCTTTTCTTTTCTTCTTCACATGCTCTTTTCATTTAACATCCAGAGTCATACCCAACTATTTAGCAGAGTTCACGTTCGGCACCATGACATCGTTTAAGCTGATTGTCGGCGGATTAACCAATGATTTATGTAAAGTTGACATGCGCAGATTTTAATTTATTAAGTTTGATTTTCCATCGCTTGGTCCACTGGCGAATTTCATCACTTGCACATTGAAGTTTATTCGCCGCTTCTTCCACAGTTTACTCTGTTGATAGTATCGCGGTGCCGTCAGTAAACGTTGCCATGCTTATGTGGTCGGGCTGTGGTATATCACTTGTATATAGTAGGTAAAGGACTGGACCTAGAACGCTGCCTTGTGGAACACCTGCCCTTATCTCTCTCAGTCCAGAATACTCATCTTCTTGTCTTACTCTAAAAAGCCTTTCAGATAAATATGATCTCATAAGATCAATATATGGCCCCGGAAGCATAGCATTAAGTTTATGTATTAAACCCTCGTGCCATACCTTATCGAAAGCTGCTGCCACAGCCAGAAATAAGGTCGAACAAATTTGTTTTTCTTCTAACGTCTTTTCTATAATGTCTGTCATTCTGTGAACCTGATCAATTGTAGAATGTTTGCATCTAAACCCAAATTGGTGACCCGGTATTAGGTCTCTACTTTCTATTATTGGCTTCATTCTCTTCAAGAGTATAGTTTTTCCATTAGCTTTGAAATGATAGCGAGCAGTGATATCGGGAGATACGATTTAGCTTCACTAGGCGGTTTACCTGGTTTCGGTAACATAATAACTTCCGCAACTTTCCAGGCCGAAGGAACATGTCTTAATCTAATAACAGCATTAAAAAAGTAAGTTAGTTTAGAGATAGCTTTCTTTGGTAGTTGCTTTAAAATTTCTCCCGTTATAAGGTCATATCCAGGTGCCTTTGCTGACTTCAGATTGAATTGTATTTCACTGGTAACTTCTTTTTGGGTTGTTAGAGGAATTCCACCCTCATAATTGCTGCTTTCATTTTCGATTATAATATCCGATTCAATCTCATTCGGTTTGAAAATATCAGCCAAATGGTTAGCAAATTCTTCAGCTTTTGCTTTGTTATCCCTAGCCCACGAGCCATCATTTTCTCCTAGCTTTTCTTTTTTCTAAGACAAGATTCCGAATTTCTCTTGGGTAACTTTTACCAGTGGTTTTTGATACTGTTCCATTAGTATTATTCCAAGCGGTAATCTGAATGATATCGGTGAAATTTTCTACCTCTTCTTCTAGGTCCTGAATAGTTATTAGTCGTGTTTGTAAGTTAATCTTGTTTTCTACTTCAGATCTAAAGCTCGCCCAATCAGTTGTTTTATTGGCAAGAGTTCGTCTCGTTTCCTTTCTAATTATCTTGTCGCTTAAGGAAAGTATCACTGCAGAGTGATCAGAGTCCATATCTGAATTATCCTCTACTTCAATAAAATTTGATGAAACTTGTTTTGATATAAAGAAATCCAGTAGATCAGGAATTTTACCTGCATCCGTGGGCCAATATGTTGGCTTGCCAGTGGAATGGACGTTACATCCCATTTCTACTATTGCATTTTTAAGTTCGTTACCTTTGGTTGTTGTAAGCCTAGAGCCAAAGTCAACATGCTTTGCATTAAAATCACCCCCTAGTATAAATCTACCATCGAACTGTTGTAGGATATTCAAATAGTTCGGTTTCTTCAGGTTATATCTAGGTGGACAATACACTGATCCTATCTGAAGGCGTTGTTTGGTAGATGTAATTTCTACTATGGTAAGCTGGGTTTCGGGTAATTAATAGAGCTTTTTTAATGGGCTCCTGAACTAGATGATCATCGAACCAGGTTTTAGAAACCTTAATTCGGCGCAAACCCTTTCCAGTTATGCCTATAGCATGACGTAAATTAGGACGCCTATCGTAAACCTAGAAATGAGTAAGAAATGCTTCGATTCTAAAACAGGATAAAATAAACCAATAACCCACTATTACGACAAGTAAAGTGATGTATCGACCACGTCACCTTAACTACACTCTGGTTAGCAACATGTTAACCAATAGTACGTAGATATACTTATTAATTCTATATATAAACTGAAGAATACATATAAATTCTCCAACATCAACTCACACAATCAACTAGTTTGTTGTGATAAAACCGACAAATATTGACACTCGACTTTATTACGAATTTTGACATTCACTGCATGTGTTGACTTTCAAAACAAGTGCTTACCACCGAAACCTGGATAGTATCGCTTAAAATTGAATGCTGAGATTACGAAATATCGCTCACAAATTACAGTGGGGTGTTATAAGTAGGAACATGTCATTGACAGAACGTCGCGAATGGGAACAAAAACATCAATTCGAAGTTGGTGATATAAATCCATATGGCAGTGAAATCATAAATCTAATCGCTGGAGCACCCGGACCTCATTTACTAAAGCCATGTTGTGATGTACTCAAAATAGCAACAGACCATCGGATGGTTAGTATATATAGTCGCTTGAAAAATATTTTAAGTGCTAATTATTGTTTAATTGATTTTCCAGAAATTTGAGTATGACAACGATGCTTTTCTATTACAATATGGGCCGCCAGTTGGTACTAACGAGCTCCGTACAAAACTATCAAAATTTCTGTCAAAATATTACGATAATTTTGTGCATCCGTCCGACTTGATAGCAACAAGTGGTGCAACCGTTGGCTTACATGTAATTTTAACATCGCTTGTCAACATGTCCGGCATAATATTTGTCGACGAAGTCACATATATGATTGCATTGGTTTCAATGCAACAATATACAAACATGACGATTGTGCCAGTGCCGCTAACCAAAAATGGAACTGATCTTGCAAAACTGGAGGAATTAATTGTTGAGCATAAATTTAAGTCAAAAAGTAAATTATTTTGGGGCATGTACTATACAATACCGAACTTTCATAATCCCACGGGGATTTCATTTTCGCCCGAAACATGCACTAATCTGGTAAAATTGGCGCGCAAACATGATCTACTGATTGCGTGTGATGATGTCTATAATTTATTGTACTACACTGGCCAACCACCAAAACGTCTATACGCGTATGATAATATAAATGATATAGAGTATAAAGGGAATGTGATATCAAATGGATCGTTTTCAAAATTTTTAGCACCCGGCTTGCGTATAGGTTGGATGGAGGCGCCACCACGTTGTGTTGAAATTGTAAGAAAGGATGGATTGTTAAGGAGTGGTGGGTGTTTAAATGGCTTTGCTACAGGCATAATCTCAAGCCTAATCGAATTGGGACTGCTGCATACACAATTATTGAGGCACTTGGACAATTATAGGCAAAATATGGAAGCGGCTTGTAACATTTTAGAAGAGAACTTGCCTAAAAGTTGTACGTTTATAGCACCGGGTGGTGGATATTTTATATGGATTCAATTGCCTAAAGATATTAATGGCCATGATTTTAATAAGTTTTCTAAAGACAAGTATAAATTGGTCAGTATTGTTGGAGATGCGTTTTCGATTAGAAAAGAGTTCAAGAATCATTTAAGGATTTCGATCGCATTCTATCCACTCGATAGCCTGACGAATGGTGTAAGAACGTTGTGCACCGCACTTAACCATTTTATAAGTAAAGATTTAGATTAAGAACTATGAAATGTTTTATTTAGTTTATGTATTGGTTATCGAAAGGTTATCAAATGTCCTAGAAACGTATTGCATTACTTCGACCGAACCTATTGCTTTGAGAAGTTGTTGAATCGCAGTCCAAGGCTTCTAGCATGTTCCCCCAGAAGGATGTACTTTGCATAAGGCTTGAAGCCGTTACAAAATGACAGTTCAGCTTTTAAGACATATCAAAGGTGGATTAATAACACCGTTATCTGTATAAATTTTACAACTTGTAATTGAAAGTGTCATATCTACAAGTGTAGTCAACATGTTAACGTTATAAATATATACAGACAATATTGTTGTATACACATATATAAAAATAAACTACTTAAGACATGTTTGTCACTCGGATCGTAAAATATTCTCAGTGTTCAATTCGACACAATCGAATTCATATCACCACACAGGCAAAGAAAATGTCGTATAACGATCCCAAATTAAATCACTTGTTTGACTTGGGGGCACTTAATGTGTATGAAAAAAATGTTATTAATTTGTCAGCTGGTACTCCAGGACCTGATCTACTAGAAAAATGTGGGGATATCTTCCGTAAAGCGACCGAACATCGAATGGTAAGTGCCTTTACAATTTCGCTGAATTACTAAACTAATTAGACGTACAATTACAGAAATATGAAGCTGATCACAATTTCTTCCTCTTTCAATATGGCCCAACAGTCGGAATGTACGATTTTCGCAAAACACTGGCCGAATTTTTAACAAAACAATACAATGATTATGTTAATCCAGCGAGCTTGGTACTCACAAATGGTGCAACAGGTGGATTGCATATAATACTAACTACCTTGGTCGATATGTCCGCTGTAATTTTTGTCGATGATGTAACATATATGATTGCACTGGAGACAATGGCACATTTTTCACATATGAAAATGATTCCGATCAAAATGACAGCAGATGGTGTCGATACCAATCATTTAGAACGTGAGATCGAGAAGTATAAATTCACTTCGACGGATAAATTGTTTTGGGGACTTTACTACACGATCCCGGTATTTCATAATCCAACTGGAATTGTATTCTCAGAAAGTATATATAAGTTCTTTGTCATTGAAATGTGAACGAATCTAATTATTTATTTTTGTTGTGTAGTGGTCTGCCAGAATCTCGTCCAAATAGCACGAAAACACCATATACTTATAGCTTGCGATGATGTTTACAACGTACTCAATTATTCTGAAACCAAAACAATAAAACGTTTATTTGCCTATGATAATTCAACCGATTCGGATTATAAAGGCAACATTATTTCGAATGGTTCATTTTCGAAAATTTTATCGCCTGGAGTGCGTCTCGGATGGATGGAGGTGCCACCACGGTGTGTTGACGTACTACAAACAGCTGGTGTTCTAAAGAGTGGTGGGGCTGTCAACAATTATACATCTGGTTTGATAACTAGTTTAATTCAAACTGGTTTGATGGATACCCACTTGAAACTGTACCATGCAACGTACAAGGCCCGAATGGATCGAGTAAATCAACTACTCGTGGATAATTTACCAACTGAATGTAAATATTCTCCTTCATATGGTGGCTATTTTGTCTGGATCGAATTGCCACGCCATGTGGATGGAAATGAATTTAATCAATTCATTCGGGAAACGTATAAAGTTGTGGCGATTGTAGGTGATAAGTTTTCAGTGAAAAAAGAGTTCAAGCATTGTATACGATTGACGGTTGGATTCCATTCAGTGGAAGTGTTAGAAAAAGCTGTGCTACTTTTATGCAAAGCCATAAAGGAGTATATTCAAATAAAGTAAACCATTGAAATCTATTTACTTGAGTTTTAAGCGCTTATGCAGGCCATTGTTGGCCCGTACCGTCTGAACTATCTGCCAGATCTCTCTCTACGCCGTGGAAACATCGACGTCGATAGAGTCCTATTCGCCTATCGAAAAGCGGCTCTTCCTTCAAACAAGCCCGATTGCCAGCGGCAAGGTGAACCTTGATTTCCTCTCACACTCTATTATCGCGAGTAATGAGATATCCAAGATACTTGAATCTCATCACTCCTTCAAACGGTGCGTTACCACACTGAAATCAATTGCGTCTTGGTTTCGAAAACCAGAGGCCAACTATCTCTTACACTCCGTTGCCATTTAATTCAATCACACAGATATCATCTGCATATGCAAAACTTGATTGGATTGTCGGAATAAGATATTGTCTTGAGGTGTTTCACTTTACAAAAGTTGTATTCCAACATGAGATTCAAAAGTATCAGGGACAGCACATCTTGTGGAATAAATTGCAAAAGTTCTCGATAGCCTATTCTCAACATTAGCACAGCATTGTCTGTCATTTTACACAGATGTACGTATTTTTTTGGTATTCCTAAATATTCAAGCGCACACATGGTGTACATCGCGAAATGTTTCGTAGTATTTGGAAAGCATTATCAGTAGCAAGAAAACTTGATCAGTGACTGACCGATTTGGATGGAATCCTCTTGTCAGCTATCGATAATTTCCTCCGCCAAAGGAGAGCTATACTACGGAAGTTCTCGCATTTCAAGCGATCACCCTACTTGAATATTGGACATGACGCGGCCACTTTCGACTTTCGATTCTTCAGGCATAACTTCATTTCGCCATACCAATCGAACAAGGTTGAAAAGACTGTTCCACAAAGTTAGCCCTCCAAATATCAAGAGCTCTGAATCAATGTAATCAACTCCTGGTGAACGATTTATTTACTTGAGATATCTTAGCTTTATTTTTAAATTGGGGAGTGTGGTCACCTTATTTCATTACCAGTTCGAATACGCCATCTATTAATAAACATTTTTATAAAGCACTGTTTGGTACCAACTTGAAGAAATTAAAAAGCAGTACAAAGTTTTCGAAGTGTGTTTTAGCTGCGGAGTTAAAAAAACAAACCAAAAATTAGAAAACAATAACAGAAAATAAGAGTTATAATTAAAAAAATTACATAAATAAGAGTGAAAGTTTGACTAGCTACATTTATAATAATTTAATAAGGTATAATCTAGCAATAGTTATAAAATAAAGGTATTTTATTTGAGGTTATGTTTTATTCTAGGAACAACAAATTTAACATGGCATTGGGATTAAAATATTCGAACTATTATCTATACGTAGAGTTTCATCGTAGTCTCAATCAAGATGCTACCGAATTGTTAGAACAATTACAAGAAATGTGCCCTCTTGTGACACAAGTGCGACGACCACGACAAGGTAATGCAAAATACTGTTTTATCCACTTTGACTCGGAACAAAATCAAATGCTGGCAAAGGCTACATTTGAAAAGTTAGATATAAATGGCAAAAAAGTTATTGTAAAATTGCCCCTCGATAAAAATAGCAAAGAGTATAAACAAAAACAACAACGTCTAGAACAGCGAAGACTAGCCAAAAAAGCAGCAAATCGTATGAAAAATAAAGCAAAAAAATCTGTACTATCAAAAAATAAACATAAAAACGTTGTATAAATAAAATAATTGTTAGTTTTTTTCGTTTTCAAATATTAACTATTCATGATTAAAAACATAAACAAAGTATTTAATTTTTTTGACATATCAGCTGATGATCATCTGACGAAAACAATAATATTTGCTGACATTACCGTAAATCGAAAGCTTTCAGCAGCCATTTTATTGGTTGAACCGGAAAATATTTAATCGGTAAAATGTTATTTTTAGCCATATACTGTGTAGTCTAGAGTATTTTTGTGCAATAGCACGTTAATTGGTGAAACAACTAACTGATAAAACTATTAAATTATTACGTTTTGGTTATCGAAGTGATAGTAAAATTAGAAAATCATCTCCGAATCCGCTGTATCTATATAATTTTAGCTAACTTCATACAGCTGCAATGTATGACGTTTTCTAAAAAAAATTTTTTTGTTGTTTCTTTTATTTTATTGAATGGCTGTCTTCTATTTGCATTGTAATGTCCTTTGTGATTATAAATTAATAGAAAATAAAAATTACATTTTCATGTAATATTTTCAAGAGTTTTGTTGTTTTTTTTATTTAAAAACGAAAAGCAAGTATTATACATTTATAAAATTATATATTTTAAATATAATATAATTGTTAAGGTACAAAATAGTTAACTAAATTAAAAACATTTTTTTTCTTCTATTATTTTGGTGTTGAATTAAAAACAAAAGATAAAAAAAAGAAAATTGATACAACTCAAAAGGCAATACATAAAAAAGCAAAACGAAATACATAATAAAAAAAAAGAAATCAGTCAGAAAATTAGAAAAAAAAAATAATAAAGAAAGAAAATTGGTAGAGAAGAAAAGTTAGTGTGAAAATAGTGTTACAAATAAATCTCAAAATTGATTTCGATACGAAAATTGATGCCTCTACTGGGTCCTCTGGTGAGGACCAGCCGCCGCGCAAGAGATCTCGCAAGACGGCCTTTGTGTTAGAGGAAAATATTATTTATGGTGGTGAAGATAATACAAATAATAGTAATACAAATAATACTTTAAATTACGATAGTAAAATAGAGACAGACGTGAATAATAAAATGCAACAGCAGCAAATAAGTAGCAGTTTAAATGGTGCATCATCATCATCATCGTCGACGTCTTCAATGGCATCACAAAATAATGGTCATATAAATAGTAATGATGTCCAACAACAACCAGCACCGAATGGGAATGTCGTTGCTGTCGAAGAAAATGGTGTCAATTTTACGACAACAATTCAGCCAGCACATCAACCAAAAGTTCAATTAGACAAATTGAATCGTGATATTGTTCGTTTAATGGGACAACATTTGAGATCAATCGGATTGAAACGTACAGCTGATTTATTAATGCAGGAATCGGGTTGCAATTTGGAACATCCAGCTGCGACAAAATTTCGCCAACACGTACTATCGGGTGAGTGGCCTAAGGCTGATCATGATTTACAAGAATTGCAAATGATAATCGATGATAAGAATAATAGTATTATTGAGATGAAATTTTTATTATTGGAACAAAAGTATTTAGAATTTTTAGAAGCTGGTAAACCACTCGATGCCTTGCACGTACTTCGTAACGAATTAACACCGTTACAGCATAATACGCCACGTGTACATCAATTATCGTCGTACATGATGTGTGCCAATAATCAAGAGCTTTACAAACGTGCTAACTGGGAGGGCGAAGGTATTAAATCGCGTACCCTACTCATGGATCGTCTTCAAAAATATTTACCACCATCCGTAATGCTGCCACCGAATCGTCTTAAAACATTACTCACACAGGCAGTTGAAATGCAATATGAAAAATGTCCGACCCATGATATTGCATGGAAAACTGATTTTCAAAATGTTTCACTTCTTGCTGATCATACATGCTCAACTGACAATTTTCCAATTCACTGTCTCCAAGAATTAAATGAACACTGTGATGAAGTGTGGTACTGTCGTTTTTCGCCAGATGGCTTAAAATTGGCCACTGGATCAAAAGATACGACCGTCATAATATGGGACGTTGATCCGAACGAGTTAACAGTCCGACATCGTAAAACGTTGGAAGGACATACGTACGGTGTATCGTTTATAACATGGAGTCCAGATTCAAAATATCTTGTTGTCGGTGGTTCAGAAGAGTGCCCAGAAGTATGGATTTGGAATATTGACGATGGTAAATTACATAATAAAATACAGCATGCATCAGAAGATAGTTTAACATGTGCGGCATTTAGTCCGGACGGTAAAAAATTTGTTACCGGTGGACTTCGCGGACAATTTTATTTATGCGATATTGACGGCGTGATTCACGGCAGTTTAGAAGGTATTCGAGTAGTTGGACTAGCATTTCGGGCTGATAATAAAACAGTTCTAGCAGCTGATACACATCATCGTATCAGATCGTATGTTTTTGACTCGGTTCGTCACGACAATAATTTAATTCAAGAACAACACGGAATTATGACATTTACTGTTAATGCAGCCGATCGTCTAGCTTTACTTAATATATCAACTCAAGGTCTTCATTTATGGGATCTCCAAGACAAATGCCTAGTACGTCGTTTTCAGGGTATCGTACAAGGTAATTTCACAATATCATCGTGTTTTGGTGGTGTGAATGAAAGTTTTGTTGCAAGCGGTAGTGAAGATTTTAAAGTATATATATGGCATATAAAACGTGAGGAACCAATTCTTAAACTATCAGGTCATACTCGTACCGTAAATTGTGTTCACTGGAATCCAAAATATCCAGCACTTTTAGCCTCGGTATCCGATGATTATTCGGTTAGAATATGGGGCCCAAAACGTTCAACACTTTCACAATCGTCGTCCGGCGACGATTTAAATCACGAAAGCAATAACGATTCATTGGGCCCATCTTGGAATATGGCATCGTAATATTAAGAGTTATTCGTCAACATAATTATTTTTAATATAACATTATTTTCGAGTGGATTTTGTTTTCATATAATTTGTCCATTAATCAAAAAATTTCGTCTGATTTATTATAAATTAGAATATAATATATATTTATAATAAAAACAAAATATATAAACTGTTTCACTTTATATAATTATTTTAAAACTAAAAATGACAGAAACATGAAAAAAATTAAATAAAAATATAAAATACATAATTGATGTAATTTTAATTAATACAAAAAATATGTAATAATAATTAAATTATATAAGTAATAATCAATTGTTGATTAAGAAAAAAAAAATTAGTTTGTAAAAAGACTGATGATTACATACATACAAACACATGAATTATAAAATCTAAAATTTGATTGAAAACAAATTAATTAAATTTCGTATACTATATTAATTAATATAAATAATTTTATGCGCAGTATACAAATATCATTTTTATATCCAAATTTAGCCAAAACTATATATATTTTTAAATTAACTTTAATTTTTGCTATCCTATGCTTAATTAATGCATAAAAATAAATTAAATTAAATACACAGTTTTTAATTAATTAACATTTAAAATTTTCAAGTGACCTAATGCGGCCATTTTGCAAACATAACCTTGCAATTATATTATTTAGTAAACTGTACAAAATTTAGTTTTGTAATCTCAATCAAATGAATATTATATAAAAAAGAGTAATTAATTAGATAGAAACCTTATACATAAGGATTTATATATTATTATGTAAGAAGATGAAACAAAAAATTTGACTAAACGATTAATATTAATTTTTAAATAATTATGTTGTTTTTTTATATACAAATTATAAATTATAATTATTTATTTCTAAATAACACAAATAATATTATACAAATTGGATAGAAATGATGTAAGAGTTTTTTTTATAATTTTTAATTAGTAATTAAGGTTTGGTAATGCGTTCTTTTTCATTTTTTAAATTCGAAATTATTGTTTTATTAACTATTAATTAATTGGAATTTTTTAGAGTTTGCAATCATTATTTTCTCAATTATTTGTTCACTAAAGCATATTAATTAATGACCGTCCACCATCCCCTATCTATGTTAAAGAAAATATTGCTTACTGTTTTAATTATTATCTTAATTTATCTTTTGTCACTTTCTTTAACGAATAAGTAATCTACTAAAAATTCCAATTAAATTCGTTTATATAGGATATAATATTAAACATAGTTAAAACCTAAACTATAAATTATATAAATATATAATAATATATATTACATCATCTCAATAAATATGAATATATTTATTATTTAAAATCGACTTGATTACGAAACAAAAATGTTTTTAATATTTTTATTATAATTAATTATTAATATATATTATTTTAATAAACAAAAAAAAATCTATGAGTATAATATGAAGAAAGAAATATTTTTTATTAGTATTGTATTATTAAGAGAAATTGAATAAATAAAAACAAATATTAAATATATTATATATCTATTAAATACAAAAAAAATTAAATCGTAATTATTAAGAGAATCATCTATATTTAAAATAATATATAATACAACAGATAAAAATCGATCACAAAATAGTTAAAAACAAAAAAAACTAACAAAAGTTTTATTTTATTGTATTTTTATTTATTATTTTTAAAAAATATATAAGATTATGATAACTATAAAAAAAACAGATTATGGAAGTTTTACTGTACACAGCAACCAATATTATTTATTTTTAACTAACCAACGAGATAAGATTCAATAATGAACTCCTCGTCGTAACATTAATTATGGAGAATAATTGGCAACAAATTATAAATAGTAAATCATTTATTTAGGCTACACATTTCCATGAATTGATAAAGTTACGAAACACACTAACACAAAATTGTTCAAACCACACGTTTCTAGATAACACGTTGTAAACAATTTGTTTTATGTATTCGGGGTGGGCAGGTCAAAGCTGTATAAAGTCGAATTTATTTTATTCTGCACGATGAACAACCATAGGCCACTTGCAAAAAATATACGTAAGAGTTATATGATTAAAGTGTTGGCTACCAAAGAACGACGCTATTTTACTAGTAAAATGCTACTATTACTACTAAACATGTTACGATCCAGTGAAGTGGGTCAGCAGGGTTTCAGAAGCTCGACTTCAAAACTGTAATAAAAAAATCAAGCGATAATTTTCTATTGCGTCCCGTTTAGACTGAAATGCAAAGATAAAGAACTACAGAAATTCACACATATTTGAAAATGGGCACCAGAAGTTTTTTTTACTTACTGATATTTCAATGTCTGATCATCGAAATACTTTTAACCTTGATTTCGCGATTTTCCAGTAAAATTCGGTTATTCATATATAAAGGTGCAAATCGAAAAGTTTTTTAGAATTATGTTGTTTTACCTTGTTCGTTTTTGTCTGTCTCTACTATATGCTTTGAAGTCGAAGCATTCCCAACTCATTTGCAGTGATCTTTTAACTTCCTACCCTACGCCGAAGCTAACTCAAATTAGCACTAACATGGATATGGGACGAGCCATGAGATTGCGTTCTAAAATCCACAATTGGAAGAGAGAGGATGAAGGTATAGATATTCCAACTAGCACAGCTTTAACCACTGCACCATTTGTTCGATTCGAATTTTTAGTTTACAGAATTTTCTGAAAGCAATAAGAACGTTTGAAACAACAATTTCATAAAACTAAGTTAATTTTGATTTAATCTGGGATCATTAAAATTTTAAATGCTGACCAATGTTTGTCGTTGATGACTGTCCACACGATTTGCCAAACGTTGTCAACGTTGCTATAGTTAAGTTCATATCTCACTGGAAATCCGTTTTCTTTCATTCTCCGTTAAGTACCATAACACGAGTTATATATTACAGTAATTAAAAGAATAGGAATTTTCTGCGAGATTCGAATTTAAATGCAGTTTTCTCTGAGCCTTCCCGAAAAAAACGCCTATCCAGTGGATTACAGTTTAAATGGAGTCTTGAATTTGGTGATTGTATTTTTTTAAGATTGAAAGATACGGAAACAGGAAACGTCAAGAATGCCACATAAGTACTCGGCCACCAAGAATACAATCGGAAACCTTGAAGATACATGGAAAGAGATTAAGGAACACCGTCAACTTAATCTACAAATGTACTAACAAAACATTGCAGAGGTAAAACGCAGATATGAAGAAACGAATATGGTAAAGTAAAGAAGATGTCCTGGAATGATCAAAGAAAGTATGCGGAAGGCAAAAACTACAGAAGAGGCAGCACTCAGCGGTAATCCAAAATATAAAAGGAATATACACCAGTGCGTAATGAAAGTCACAGACAACATAAACAACTTTACACCTATATAAGGGATGATACTAGAGTCAAGTATTAACAACGCATAAAGCACACTTAAAGAGATGGAAAGTATATTTTGTAGATGACGTTCGTCCATCCACCAACGGATCGGAAAGTTAAAAGTGCCAATTTGAAGCTGAAGAACAATAACACTGCTATACTGCAAGCACACTAATACCAATAATCCAAGAAGATGTGATTGTTGGCAGAATACCACAGAAATTGGAGGGAGACTTAACAATTATAATCCCCATGAAAAGTGACCTAAGAGAATTAAAAGCCTAATTTCATTTTCGATCAATGCAAAATAAAGATACGAACAAGCTGGATTTCGACCAGGAAGAAGTTGCACTGATAACTCAATCTGTGTGATCACTGAACAATTCAATAATGGAGGTACAGTAGATCTGCACTTCTTTGAATTCGAACGCGCAGTATTTGATAAATAGAAACGCAATATCGCAGACACTCTGTGAAATGGACATCCCAAAGAAAGCGATTGAACTTATACAAGAAAGTGAAAAATACTATAACAGTCGTAGGGTAAGGATGAGTACTCTCACCGATGCTGTTCCTGGTCGTATTGAATAATATAATGCGAAAATTGAACATAATGTCTCCTAATGGCATACAAAGGGGATGAACAGGTAAACTCAATGGTCTAGAGTATGCAAGTGAAATAAGCTTGCTTACTCTCAAACACTCAGACATGCAGCAGAAAATACAAGAGGTTTCAGATCTAGCTTACGAAGTTGGTCTCATGATAAACTTCAGTTAACCGAGTATGATGAGATACCACAAATATAACCACATCAATGCAAATCAACAAAATTTCAAGTATTGGTGTGACCAATGGAAACACACAAAAAAGTAAGAAAAAACCTACAGGTGTTCGTGAACAAGTATACCTTCGTAGAATACTTCTATTCTAACACCATAACTAATATTTAACTGCATAAATATATAAGTCAGATACAGAGGCCAAAATAAAGAGACGAAAGTGGAAATGGATTTACCATACGCTGAGGAAATCACCAAGTGCTATAACGAGAATCATTGAAGTGGAACCCGCAAGGAAAAAGGAAAATTGGAAGATTAAGTGACGCCTTGCTAGCTGAAGCCAAACTGCTTGGTAAATCATGGGAAGAAATAAAAGCTGTAGTCCCTAACAGAGTAAGATTGCTAGAGTAAAATTGGAAATACAGGGGAAAAGACTGATAATTTTCGTGGCATATTTAGTATCTACAAACATCTATTAGCAATCGCTTTAAAAATGTAGTGAACCGCGAAAAAGTTGGAAGTGTCTTGAGCTCCGAAACGAATTGCAAGGATGGAAACAGACAGACAGAGAGATTGAAGTAATCATAGCTAAGTTTCTTTACAGCAATTCTAAGTTGCTATAAAATTTAGAAATCTCTAAATAAGAAACGATCGACAATTAAGTGTACGTTTCAGCTGGTTATTCAGGGACAGTAATTAATTTGCTATGAAATGATCTGTTACCTAGAGATTGTTAGTCAAATTATTCCATTTTGTCATTAAATAAACTTAAAGATATTGTTGTTGATAATATTTTTAAGCTTTACCGCTGAGAATGCTTCGGATATAAAATAGACAGCAAATCTATTTTGAACCCGAAGGATTTCTAACTCCTTCGCAGTTTCTATGGACGTTTTACCCTAAGACAAAGCCAAAATGGGTTCATCTTAGGATACAATGTCAACAGAAACTGCGGTTCTGCACTCCGAAAAGGGGTCAAAGATGTGTTCCTCCACATTACTGATCGTTATCTGATGATGAATACACCTTGTCGTATCCAGTTTTTATCCGGATTCGAATCCGGCACGTCCTGCTCCAAACACCGAGAAACTTTAACTCATTTTGTGACGCCTTTTTTGCATCACAATCTCTTAACCACCACAAATAGTTTATATTACAGTGATCAAAACGACTTCGGTTTTGAACAGACTACGTCCAATAACTGCATATTCTATTCAAACTGTCTGTTCTGAATAGAATATGCAGTTAAATTGGAGCATAGAACTCACGAGGTACATATGAGTTCAACCAGACCTACATCCATGCGTACCTGATTGAGTTGGTAAAGTCATCACATAGATTATTTGAAGGGAACAACAAAGAGTAGGGAACACAAAACCCCCAAGACATCTTAAATATTAGAATCAAACAATCTTAAAACCAATTGCTGGTCCGTTTCATCTCAACAATTTCTTCAATTAGCTAATATAGCTTTCAAGTAAACCATGCATTTTGGCAATACTGTTTTTCTTTTTGTTTTTTATTCAATTTGAAGCACTCCAACATAACAAAGAAATAAAAATTACATTCACGAAGAGTTCAGCTCCTTGAATAGTTCTACCCTATAGTATAGAAATAATCAATGGGTAGGCCCATGAATAGAGAATCATAAATGAAACATAAATTTATCTACTCATCTTTTTCATGAAGCGCCAATTTTTATTCTGCGTGCCATTTTTGAGAAGTAAAATTTTATTTACATACGCACATTGGCCTTACATACATTCGGCGCGTAGCCCTGAATAAATTGTGAATTATATATTCTTTCTTGTCAAAACGAAACTTGTGAATTTATTTTCTCGAGTAGTGTACACAGTAAGTACACACGAGTGTAGTTTAAAAAGGAAGACGATTAACGCGATTCTCGGTAATTTAATATTTGTTGATAATATTAAATATATTTAATAACAAGTTTTATTTATTAATTAAAATAATTGTTTGGTGTTTAACAAGGTGAATAATAACTTAATTATGTTTATAATTGAAAATGAATGAATTATCTTAAATCGGTATAAAAGTGATAGATGGGGAAAAGTGAGGCTATGATAATCGCCTTTCTTACATGGTTTTGACATTTTTATTGTGTAGTTTCTTTATTCTATATTTAAATGACGTAACTTTTGTGTTTTATAAAACTAATGTTTCTAATTACTTAATAAGTAAATTAAAATCTATTTATAATTGTATTTATAAAAGTTACTCGTGTGTGAACGTGACATGTACACAGATTTGGTGTCGAGTGTCTTATGACGTTTTTGTCCAGTTGTTGCATTAATTAAACTGTATTGCGTCCACGGAAATTTGTTATTACGACTTGTCTGGACAAAGTGCAGATTCTATTTGTTTAATTTTTCTAGAATTTACCGGTTGATCATGCATACAAACATTCGATTAGAAATTACTTTCTTATATTGACAAAAAAAAAACTTGTTTGTGTCTACCTACAAAATTTACCGTTGTTTGATTACCTTGACATTACTCAAAATTTATTATGTATTTACAAATACACCTCTTAAAACTTTGCACATCATCAATCTCAATATCATATTAATCAAAGGAAAGTGATTAAAACGTTAAGCTTCAAGATCCTCTTAAATCCAGTAATCCACTAGTTATCTGTAACTCTTCACGATACAGTATGTTTATCAATTAATCTTGAACCGATTAGCTTTTGTTTTACCAATATTTACATAGATAAGCCGAGTTTAGATGTATTACATGTTGATTTTAATCAGACATCTGTTTATGCATGTGAATATGTGAATGAAGAGGTTTTGGATAATAAACCCGATATACATAAACTATAATACGTGTAATGTACATATAACATAAGAATATCATATTTCTTGCGACCGACAGTTGTACTTTGTACCCTCTAAGTTTATTGACTATTATCTAACGAATGTCGACAAGGTTAAATTGTGATCATGTATTGAGAATTATTATTAGACGATAGAAGGCTGGCTGTTGATCTTCTAAAGATGTGTAAGTAGTCCTTTGATCCCACTCCTATGTAGATGGTATCCTTTTTATTGCTAAATATTCATATTCGGAAATTGAATTGGTTGCTCTAAAGGCGATTATCTCCAATACTGTTACATCGTAATTATTTGTGGAGACGATAACAACCTTAAATCGACTAGGTAGTCTTTTTGAGGAAATTAGACTTTTCTGAATACCCAGTTACATAGATACCAAAGGAAACGTATTGGCTAATAAATTAGCCCGTTTGGGTCCAGCTTGCACCATTAATGGACGAGCCTTCTTTGGGTTCATTTATTTGGTGATCTGCACTAGAAGGGATGGGACAACGTCATATTTTGTCACCTTTTACAAAATCCCAGCAAAGATTTCAGTCCTTTTTGAATTATGATAGACGCACTTTGAGAATCTTGCTGGGCATTCTCACGGCACATTGTTTCCTGAATAATCACATGTTTCGAGGATTATCGCAAACAGTGTGTGGAGAGAAAAAGAAGAAAAATGTTGAATACTTCGTTTTGAATCATGATTTCTATTGGAGGATCAACTGGCCATCTTGAGGATACCGGATATCTTGGACTTTCGAAGAACAAATGATATGTAATCTTATTTAACCCTCATTTTAAACGTATCTCGATGGGTTTCATGGGAAACAGACCCGGCTTTTAAACCACTTAATCTCTTTAATGCTGATTAATAAACTAGTTAATAAACTCGAATTTTACTTTAAACCCCTAAGTTTCCTTGAGTTACATCATCATCAACTGTCCAAGTCTTTACCTTTATATTTTTCATTTTCTCAAGCAGTAGAATATTCGTAGGCAGAACCATAACGTTTTCAATTCCCCGTTGCTTGTTTTGTTGAATTATGTTCAATTCAATGCCTCCATCTAATACATCTATGTTCGTATCATCATCGTTTTCAAAATTGATTTGATGGATATCATCATTACCAAAATTAATGTGTCGTGCTATAATTTTCTAGGCAAAAAATATTTGCAACAAAACCTGGTAAATCAGGATATTTTTAATTTCCCCATCCTTTATGCTTCAGAAGAAAACTTTAATTCAGCTTTCACTTACTTTTGCAGTACATCATTTTTGTATTGTACTTTTGATATCAGTAGTATGAGCCTGTTATATGAAATCGAAATTGGTTGGTCGATAGAATTTAAAGCATTTGTAGTTAACATCCATTTAATCAGAGTCGGTTGCATTAGGATCTAGAGTATGACCTTCTACCACACTTAAGGCAAATCTGAAAGTTCCATCTTAAAATGAGACATATTTATGGATACCTTAAATAAACTATGGCTTAGAGGCCGTAAATGGCCATACCGCGTCTCAACTGAGACCTTACGAACCAATTTTAACGATTGGTGCACATTGTAGGTGACCAGTCCAAAGAATGTTTTTATACACAAACGCGTTTTTATGTCATCCGGTTGCATGTTAATTTTTGGTCAACGGCGAGAATCGAACTCGAGACCGCGGCGTGATGAGAAACTCTCTTAACCATTAAGCTGCAACCGGCGACCTATGGATACCTTACCTTTACGAAATTCGGGGGGCTTTAAGCATATATCCTGTAAGATACACTCAATCATATTTAACTGCAATCCCTACTGCCACCTAAATCACTGCAATTCCCGATATATATTTTTTGCACCAGTCACCCAGGCTCTATTGGCCCATAGTGACATCCCTTCCCAGACGTACAGTATCAGTCTCGTGCTCTATTTCTTCTTCTAATGAAGTCAAGATATATGGTTCAAATAGGAATTGTGATCCACAGCAGTGTGGTTTATGGAAAGAGTAGGAAGAACAGGAGCACAAGAAGTACTCACAAGTTTCTTCTTTTCCTCCCTTGCACTGTTCGCAGCCCGCGACGTTCCGAATTTTCATTCGAAAAATGAAATGTCTCCCGATATAGATCAATGTTGTTTAATTTTATATTTCCATTTGTAAGATATTTTGTTAATATCAAAGTCGATATTTTAGTATCGGTTTTAGTATTGATTACTAAATACAGCAATCAAGTCGCTGGACTCTGTTTCTCTGACGTCTAGAGTGGCGATGGGTTGCCACTTGTCTCTGAATGAGATGAGTGAGCATTTCAACATTCAGATATTCTGGGTTCCCAGTCGCTCAGCCGTCATGGGAAATTGCAGGGTGGACGAACTAGCGAGGCATGGTACAACTCTCCAACTGCTACCGGAAAGGGCAAAGTTGGGAAGGCTCATTAAGGCACTCAAGACTGTTCTTAGTAAGGAGGCAGTGGCCTCAGCGAATGAAAGGTGGACGAACAGCTCATGTAGAGTAACAAGTCAAGTCTGGCCAAAGCTGAAGACGTGAAGTAAAGTATACTTGGAGAACGTGCGAATTGACTAGGACTAAAAGCTAATGACTTATGCATTAAAGCTGTATAAACGAGGAGAAGGAAAAGACAGTAGTCTACCTCCTATGCTCATGCCCGGTTTTGGCACACAAAAGACATTAATATTTGGGTAAATTCTTAATGGACTGCTTTCTGATCTCGAAAATTGTAAGGTGTGAGATTTGTCACGCTACATCAATAGCAAAAAACTGGTTCTCATAAGGGTAAAAGGGAAGTAAAATCCTGTGGTATCTCAACGGTCCGTCGCCGGTCTTTTTTGTATTTAAGGCTGTATAATATCACTACTTTCGAGATTCATCGGACATTATATTGTTCATCATACAGGTTCAATATAGAGCCACATAAGAAGGACAAATGTAATCCAGAACATGTCGATTTGGTTTTTGTAAACTGGTACACATATAAACTGATCTGGCAAATGAAATTGTATGCGTTGGAGATATAATTAATTTTTATAGGTCTGAAATGACGCATCCACTGCTCGTTTCTGAAAGTGATTAATTGGCAACTCAAACCATTGTTATCTTATCGTACATATATGTATTAGATTGCATTTTAAATAAAATAATAATATTTTGAATATAATTTTAGATGAGCAATTCGTTCAATGATGTGTACATTTTATATGGATTCTATATATAAACAAAGTTAATTAATGATATAACAACCAATTAGGAATTAAAAGCAGTAGAACTGACTGAATCCACTCTGCTTTCATGATTTCGGTTTCAAAGTATATACTAATTCACATTATTATGTACTTTGTAATCTAGAACTGAAATCCACATATTTATATAACAGTAGGGCATTTTATGTATTTCTTTGTGTTATTCGATGACATATTTTTTATAATCGATCCAAAGCAAAACTAAAAACTTAAAATACAAAGCATATTCTATTTTAATACATTTCGATATTGACTAGTGTTTGTAGGTAGTGCGTGCATAAAGTATAAAACAGAACACATTTCAAAACGTATTAATTACATATAATTTTGTATTTTTCTACACTGGTCAACCTGACTAGCTTTTATTTAAGTGGTACGTTTTTAAACTGAGCCAAACGATGGAAATTATACAATTAAAGGTTAATAGATTATGGTCATTGTAATAATAAAATCGTCTCTAACCTCTAAGTATTATTAATTTTTATATTTGTTTTGCAATATTATTTGCATTGTACTGCAATAAACCAGAAAATGAAATATTTAAATTTATTCCAAGCTTGTTACTTTATTACTAGTCTTTGACTTATTTTCATAAACCACTTGTTGCTGCATTATGATATAAAATATTTCTGTAGTCTGAAGGATTATTATAAACCACACCATTAATTTATTCAATTTCCCACCATATATTATTCCAACAATTATTTCCTCATTCTTAATATTAGCATCGAAACTCCTAATTTGCATGATTCACCCAATTTTTATGCAAATTAAGTTATAAAATAACACAAAACCAAATTTCATAAATTTATAGCTTACTTACAACGAAACATAATTAATTTAAACAATAAAAAACATATTTATAATAATATTTACTACACACAGGTATTTAATTTATTTAAAATTATATTTTAATTGTTGTATGAATACAGCAACTATATTTAGCAAATAATTCACATTACGTTTTTACTTTTGTTTAAATATGAATCGTCCATTTAATCAGTTTACTGAACATATAGACGTCAATTATTGTAACTAAGTAAATCAAACAATTAAACTAATTTATGGTTTGTTTGTAAATTTAACGATAAAATTATTTTTCACTACTTAGGTACCAAAACATTATGTCTGTCTGTTTTTATCTTTATAATCTGTTTTGGGACTCATGGCTCTTCAGGACTCGCGGTTCGCTTATTTACGTCCTTCTTTACGCCATTACATAGCTTAGATTATAGGTCTGATTTACAGGTTATAGGTCTGATTTACGTAGAACCGTCTGCACAATTCATTGCTCCATGCCAACATATAGTACTAACATGGAAGATGGGTTGGCCAACAGGAAGTCAAAGATGTGTTCATTCCCACCACCGATCGCAATCAGATGGTGATAAATCCCTATTGCATCCTGCTCCTATCGGTATTCGAACCTCCCGCTCCAATTGCCGCAGCTTTAACCACTTGGTCGGTAACCAAAACTTTAACCAGTAGGTAATCTAATAACTTGTCTGTTACACCATTCAAAATTTCATTATGGCACCTTTCTTGTTTTGTTGCCAGGGCAATTGCTCGCACGGCCCATGAGTTCTGCCCACCACCAGTAGGATAAAGGTGTGTTGATACTTCATCACAAATCGTAATCAGGTGATGAACATTCTCTTGTTGCATATTAAAAATATTTATTTTTTAGTTAAACCCCTCCCGCCTAAAATTAAAAGCTAAATAAATTCAAAAGTGAATTAATCAATGAAAATGATTAAAGCCAAATCAGCTTAAATTGTAAATAAAAAATTAAATAAAAATCAGTTTTAAAATCGTAGTGAAGGCAAACATTTTTGAAACCCGAAGCTCGTATAAATTTTTCAACAGTCGTTGCTAGTTTAATATAAACCCAACTTAAATTTAAATGTCTGTTTCTATCTTTGCATTCTGTTTTGGGGCTCAAAGCTCTGCCACAACTCTTTCGTGGTTCGCTTTTTTACGTCCTACCTTACGTCATTACATAGTCAAATCGAGGACATACGGCTATCCGTCCGATTAACGTAGAACCACTGCACATTGCATAGCTCAATGGCTAGACTTGGAAGATGGGTTGATCCATGAATTCCAAACTCCAACAGGGGGTCATAGATGCGTTCATTCACACCACCGATTGTAACCAGATGATGAAAAATCCCTTTTGCATCCTGCCCCTATCAAGATTCAAACCCGATACCTCCCGCTCCGATTACCGCAGCTGTAACCACTGCGCCTTTTAATTTAAATGTTGTGGTCAATTGTACAATTTTGATGATATCAATTACGAAAAATAATATTATTATTGATAAAATCTCGATAGTTTGTTTAATGTATAGTTTCAACAATAAATATACAATTAAATGCTCACACACATAATTACTCAATTAAATAAAAATTACGTTAATCAATGGTTATTTAAAATAGATAATAATATAAATTATTAATAAACATTCAATGCTAATTATTGTAAATCGCTATTTATCTCTCGCAATGATCGATAGATGATAATATAAAGCGCATCTTTAAGATATAACTGGCCTTTGGCTTACTTAACATCTATTTCGAAGCTTAAGGAACGCCGTCCATCTACGACTCGCGTTGGGATGCAGAAGTCATAGGCCGACAGATCTTGCAATGCAATGTGTAGATAGTTAAAACTGTGAGAACAGTGCCTATCCGCAAAACATATAGTAGAGACCGAAATAAACAATAATGATTTCTAAATAAGAAATGTATATTTGAATAATTATGCATAAACTCAAAAAAGCACATAAACTGTACTGAAATTATTATTTACGAGGATATAGTTTCACAAAATTGACTAATGGTGTCGGATAAGACCACTCGATAATTCATATTTTTAGAATTCTAAGGTTAAAAAATTAAAGAAGGCGGAAATTATTCCAGAACCAATGCCACTAGGGCCTACGGTTCAACCCACATACACATACAGATTAAAAACACCCAATCGTGACCACCCCGGGAATCGAACCCGAGACCATTGTAGAATGACAGAGCGAGCACCATACTTTCTCTGTCACGAGAGCGACGAATTCTAAGCTTAGTTAATCTAAATCTCTTACTTAACCTTAAAAATTTGGCGCATACTGTTGCTTATAACTAGGACCCGTTGCCTTTTGATAATATTGTTCATAAGTTGTTTAAAATTGTTCTAGATAGTCCAAAAACACTATCTAGAACAATTCGCGCTTTTCTTGACTTAGTTAATACATGTATATATAGTCAAAATCTAATAATTCCTTATTATTATTATTTTGCATTATACATTCACATGCAACAAGGTTTTGTCGTAACTGTTCGAAAGGAGCACTATTTAAACACTTCTTTTAGCCTTTTCTGAACATGACGAAGTAAAATATTATAGAAAGTCGTATCCTCGTTTACCTAGTGGAATTACGAACACTCCTAATTTGGCCTTAATTAAGCCTAAGTGGGTTTGGAATTCGCACTGTCTTCATAATTTTTAATCTAGTCCGTACTTGACAAAGCGCATCTAGGCGTTAACAATTCTGTCTTGGCTTTTTTTGACATTATTTATGAATTTTTTCCTTAGTCAAATCTAACTAGAATTGCGTTAGCTGAGTTTTTATAGTTTGTAATTTGTCGAGAAATAAAACCCAATGTTTGTTTGCAAGACGTCAATTGGTGCAGGTCGAGAGGTTTCCGCGAAAAAAACAATGGATTAGTTTTCATCTACGTTAGAACCCAATCGATGAGAAATAATTCATATTACGCCGTTTTGGACTTAATTCCCATATCCACTGAATCTTGTAGGCAAAATTTTACTAGTAGTGTAAGGACGGAGCCGTAATTACTACAACTGACGACGAGTTGATTAATTTTGATCACACTTCAAATTCACACTTTTCTTTCATCGGTAATATTCTGTTCAGTGCGCTCATTCCTTCGGTGTATTGCAGTTATGCATCATTCAGAGAGTATGGTACAAAATCACAGAAATTTGAATAATTTGGTAACGTTGTTCAAGTATCCAGTCATGTTTTGTCACAGAGTATACTCATAATAAATATCAAACAGAAAGTGTAATATGATTTGTTGTTTGAGATTTAACGAGCCTATCGAATATATACATGTAACTTCGAGAGATGTGTGAACACTTTGTTGAAGTAAAACCTAGAAGCTTTAAGCTAAAGTTGGGGTGCTGGGGTGCAACCGTATTTGCCATGAGATAGAGTTGCCTCTGTGTACCCCTATATTATATGAATTGATTTATGACCCACGAATGACAATGTTCCCAATATTGTGATATAGATAAAATTATGCACTACTTAAACATTCGCGATATCACCAGAAAAGTTTGAAATTCTACCTTAAAATAGATAGTGGCCTTAAGTGTGCTTACCAAAATTTGACATCGGTTTAATTGACCAATATTATTTTCACTTGAAAATTCAATACATTATTAGCCTCTGAACAATTTAATATAAATACTCTCAACTTCGAGTCAAATTAATGCTGCAGTTATTGGAGTCAAAATAAATTTTCAGATAAAAACACATCTTCATAATTAAGTACTCCATCTGAAGACCTTTTCAGATAAATTATGTAGCAAAACTTCAGACTAATGTATTCTGATTTAATGTTCTTTAAGGTTCAGTAGTAATCAATTCTTAGTTTCAAATTGATGAGACCACTTTCCGTAAACAACCAAATCATATTCGTTTTAATTTGAAATAATTTTATTGTAATGCTTATTATTACAAATAAGCCTTAATAGAGTTATTTTGTTTTTGGATAAGAGCATCTTTACAAAATTCAATGAATGTGAGAAAATAAATTTAATCGGCTTTTCTATTTAAAAAATATAAATTTACCTTCTCCATTAGCTTTGTTTGATTTTAATTTTATTTAATTTGATGCAGAAATCAGTGTTTGCCTTTCAATCAACTGTTCACAATCAAATACAGTCCGCGTTGAAGAGATCTTGGTTTTAACTCGTATGGCGCTTTATCTTTGCTTCTGGTTAATTTTGAATATTTGATGCCTTTGAAAATTACTTGTTGAGTCAATTCTAATGATCGTGCAAAATCTTCTTGAATTAAATATGAACCTTCATAAAGCAATGTCTTCATTTTCTGTGAAATCAATTATAAACAACATTTTGCAACTCTTCATCAATAACTCTCTACATTGAATAAAACATTTTTCAACATAATTTCGGTAATATTCTTAGATGAATTGTGTACTCAACTAACTGACGCTTATTGGTAAATGTGACTTATTAGATGCCAAGTTTTTTCGATGTTGTTAATGTTCAGCCCACTCTAGCTCCTTAACCATTGAAATTTCGAGCCCACTCTAGCACCTTAACCATTTACTAACTTAAGTATGTTTTTACTGTTTTGAACACCATAAAAATAAAATTGCCCGTAAGATCTATAATTATTTCCCCTCTAGAAGTAGCATTTCTTTTTTTAAAACCTAATACCGTGTGAAGAATCTGACTATCGGTTTCTACTACTAGCCACCTCTCCATATTGTTGTAAGCAATTAGATGTCAGATCGCTCTCATAAGCTAATATGACCATGGAGCCACCGTCGCCGAAAGTGGCCTCCTCAAAGGCAGCTTTCCCTTAAAATATTGCTGTATCATTCAGTTCGAAGCACGCACAACGTGACCTTTGATTTCATGCACGATATCAGGCATTCGCATTAAATTCCAGATCTCATGATTAAAAGAACTCAGTATGTGGCATCAACATCGCATGGACAAAGAGGATATAAAGGCCGGTTGCCAGCGGCAGGACGAACCTTGATATCCTCTCCCACACTATTATCGTGAATAATCCGAGATACTCATTCAAAGGTGTTGCTACCACCACTAAAATCAATCGCCCCTGTTCTCTTAAACCTAATAAATAATCATGAAAATTATCTGCTTCTCAGAATTATGGTGCATGCCGATTATCCAATCGAATGTAAACGTGTTTGAGGGCAATAGTGTTCTGCTTCGCATAATAAAATAACGTTTTTCAAATGTATGTTATTTTAAAATTATGTTAATAGCAGAGTAATCAAACATAAAATTAAATATGTAACTGGAAAGCATAGGTCATTAAGTATTTTATTTCACTGTATGCACTGGTTTGTGTTATCATTCGATAAAATAGTATAAATAATTCATATGATCCATTGAATATGTGTTTTTGTATTTATTATTCTTATTATCAATTATATATGAATTTAAAGTATCAAAATATTTTGTACAAATGAACGACTATACAATATGTATGATGATGGTATTAGAACATAAATTATTGAACATTAATTGATGTTATATTCCCAACAATCGATATACGTACACAACTTTATGGTTGTGATGTTGTGCTAATAATCACAATTGCAAATCAATGTTTGTGTTGTAAGCGTCTCATACGCTTCAACTAATTTTTACTAATATAATAATTGTTGTTGAGTATGTGTACAAGGTTGTTTTATAATCGTACTTCTCGAAAGATGCTATTTAAACTTTTTTCAAGATGCTACTCTACGTTTTCACTTAACGTTGCAACAATGTGACTCCATCGGTTTCGATTACGAGAGAGCTATTCATATTGTCGTAAACATATAAAAGATACCAGATCGTTCTCTACGCCGTGGAGCAATCGTCGTCGACAGCGATCTCTTCGTCTACCAAAAGATCTTTCTGTATCATTCGATGTGGATCAACACGCCGAAAGTGATCGAGCCAAGATTTTTCCTGTCCTTTGATTTCTTGCACGATAGCAGGAATTCGCATTAAATTCCTGATCTTGTGATTGAAAAAACAGTGTGTTCCATCAACGTCTCGTTTTGAGCCATATATCACACGAATATTTTTTCTCTCGAATCTTAGGAGCCATCTTTCGTACTCATCCATCAAGTTACAATTCTCACATCCGTACATGATAACGGGTCAGATCAACACTCCGTACAGTTTCACCTTATCCGCATCTGCAATATATTTTGATTTCAGAAGTGGATGTAGAGGATTTAAACCCCGATACATGTGGAACGCTAAGCAGGACAAAAAAATGTTCACGCCAAGGTATATGGTGTAATCTGATGACTCCTTCAAAGAAGCACGCGAATTGCTAAGTTGTTCAGTTTTTGTACTCTGACGACCTTCCCTTTCACCATTCACACTTCTTCTGTCTACAAATGAGTTTAGCTGTCCTTCTATCAAGAATCACTTTATTTCGTTGTTCAACATCAAGATGGAATTCCTCTTGAAACCAATCATTGTTGGGCTTAGTTTTTACTATACCTAAAGTCTGCTGGGCGGCATCGACAACCAAGGTTTTCAATAATTCGCAGACAGTATACACTTCAGACGGTAACGACAAGATCTTGATATTTTCGTTGTGTTTCTTCATTTATTAGACCTTGACAGGAGAATCGCGTTTTATACTCTCCTGTCCATCCTAACTTGTCTTTGGAGGGAGAGATACATAATACCGATTTCACACCTATGGCAGAATTCATGGGCCGCCCTATCTTCCATTTCAGTACGATAGGTTGACTGAAGCTAGGCAATGTGCAGATGGTTTTAAGTAAATCGGACCTATAGCCGTATACACCCGATTTTAGCTATAATGGATGTAAGATCTTAGAACCGTGTAAAGATAAAAACGAACACAATAGAAAATCGTTTGTGCATAACGGCCTCGCATGACAGGAAAATATAATATTATCAGCGAATATGACTATATTCATGTGTAATATTTCTGATGTGAATAATTTGTCTTGACCTAAAATAGTATCAAACTTTATAAGCGAGTTAGTATTCACCTTTTATTATGGTATTTACAAGATCGTTTCACAAGCTACCATAATTTTACGAGTGGTCAAAATTGGAACGTTGACAATTTCGCTTTCAATTTTGTTTCTGAGCTTCTATAACGTTCCTTGCTTTTTAACATTAATTTATAGATAAGAGTAAACGACCCTTACCGAGTTTCAATGAGAAACTCTCTTTACCATTAAGCTACAACCGCCTTTTTAACATTAACCAAAGATTTAATGTCATACAATAGCGAGCTCCACTGACCGTATCATGGTAACCATTTTCGTCGACGAAAAATTGTGGTCTAATCTTATGTCCGGCGAAAAGCCACACATCTTGGTCACTTTTGTGGTTGTTATCTTGTAGCAAATGAGGGTTTGGTGCTGTCCATTAACGCATATTTTGCTTATAGACAATGCTACTAAATATGAGCCTCATCACTAAAGATTAAATTTAGGATTTTCTTAAACCAGAGTATAATCGGAGTAGTTTCGAGACCTCAATTGATCAAAAGGCTTCATTTCTTGTTTTTATTTAATTCCCAATTTCTGTAAACGTCGTTATATCGACTCATTTTGTACTGAAGCACGGCTGCGATATTTTCGGTACTTCGGTCAGTTCAATGTCTCACATGCACCGGAAAATCCAATTGTGTATATTCTGACTCGAATTTATATGCACAGTCTATCTGGTGTGACGATTATTTCGAGCAAAATATGAAGTGTTGGTGGTATGAGGAGAAATATTAAGCTATGAATGTTCCTATGGAACTCAGGACTGAACAAAACTTCCACGTGATTTAGAACATTTATACTTGGAACTTTATTCGTTTTGACATTGCCACATCATTTCTCTTTAATTTTATTAATTTATAGACAGCAAGTTGTCATGGAAAGCATTGCTTTTGATGTCCTCTATCTACATTCCATGATTTAAATCTAGATTACAATTTCTACTGGTCTTTATTTTAACGATCAAGTTTTTCTAAAAATATATAGAGAAAAACAGATATTTGGTCATATCGACTAACCAGGCAAACATTCACTAAAACTCATGTTTCCATGCTGGTTCTATTATCTGAAAAGTCTCTTATGTGGAGTCTTGTGGCATAATAAAAGCCATGAAGTTTCAAGATTTGTTAGAACGGAAATTACTTAATAATCTGGTTAACTCCTTGTTTATCTATGCGTGAGATTTAAGATTGGCATAGTTGAGTTCAAAAGGAGTATTCCTTTCAAATAGGCCAATCACTGATCTAGATGTTTTCGTTACAAATAATTTTTTCTAAGTACAATCAAACATCAGGTCTACAATTTTGCTGACCGAAATCATCTCTAGTATGTGCTAAAATATCTATATGAATATCAAAAAAAAAATATATTTTACAATAATTATCAGCCGAATCTCTCCGTCGAGCTGTTTCTTCAAGTTCGGAAACAGTAAATAGTCACAGGGGGCTAGGTCTGGAGAATGTGGCTTATGTGATAGCAATTCGAAACGTAATACATGGATTTTGGTAATGGCAACTACACCCGTGTGCACCCGTATTGTCTTGAAAGAGAACTTTTTTCTTCGCCAAATGCAGTAATATTCGCCGTTACCCATCTTCGGCGCATATTCGCCAGTAGAAACCCTCTGTTTAGACTGTTCTTTAGCCTCCGGTGTATGGATCCATGTTTCATCCACAAGTTTGAAACAACGCGAAAGTTTTTTTATTTCGCTTGAACTTCGCCAATCCTGCCTCTAAAGTTGTCACACGTGTACGTTTTTTTTGATTTGCGTAATGGTTTGTCCACGCAAAAACAAAACAATGGATTGTCTGTTTTCATTGGGTGTCAAAACTGAACCAAATGACAGATATGTCTGAAAATTTTAATTTGATCAATATCATCTTGACACATTACATCTGGGATTTGTGGCACCCTCTTTTGCAATGTTGCCAGACTTATCACTCCGCATGTTTCAATATTCAAACACAAGATCATTAATTGAATTCAAATCCTGACATCATGCCTGAGATTAACGGACATTGAATACTCTGAAGCCCATGATTCCAAGGTGCAGTGACATTATAACAATATAAACCACTATTTCGTACTTGATGAATCCAGATTGTTGGCACAGAACAGATTATTGCACACCAAGTGATCAGGATACACATTTAATATTTTGATTAGACTTAGACAGATTCCCTCACAGAATGTCTCATTATAGTACAAACGATGAGAAAGTAAGTCTGAGGTTCACTGCTCTACAAAAACTCACTTGTGGGCGCCCGCAATAAGGTGTGCTGTCACCCCTGTTGTGGCTATACTAGTCATTGATGAACTTCTTGTTATCTCGTGAATCCGGTTTTATCGCTCAAAGTTATGCAGATGATCTGGTTCTGACAGTTTCAGGCAAGCACCTGAATGTCGTTTCAGATCTAACTCAACACGCTCTTCTCATTATAGAAAAGTGGTGTCTGGATAAGGGTTTACATGTGAACCCGTCAAAAACCGATTTGGTTATTTTTACAAGGCGTAAGAACACCGCAGCTTTTTCTGTACGATTTCAGATGTAAGGTTAACAGATCTGCCCACGTCAAATACCTTGGTGTTTTTCTGGATAACAAACTTCCTTGGAAGTGTCATATGGATTTCAAACTACAAAAAGCCACAGCGATTTTTTGGCAATGTCGTAGAGCTTTTGGTAATTCCTGGAAATTATCTCCCAAAATGCTATATTTTATCTACAAGTCTCTGGTTTTGCCATTGCTAACTTATGCATCTGTTGTTTGGTGGCCAGTGGTTAAAGTTAAATCTTCAATTGGCAAACTGAACTATTTGCAAAATATCGCTTGTTGGGCTGTAACTGGAGCCATGTCTTCAACTCCGCCCCTAGCTATAGAGCTTATGCTCTCCCTACTACGGTTACAATCCTTCATTTTAGGTACAGTTTGTTCAGCTGCCTTTCGCTTGAAGAATGCTGGGGCGTGGAATGCTTTTGAAACCGACATGGTTACTGATTGGCTTCTGCTTGTTTTTAATTTTCACAGATCATATGAGGTGGCTTATCCATCCAGGGATATGTGGTTCTCACCAGACTTGTTCAAACAGATATCCGAATCGCTTGTATTATTTTCAGATGGTTCTGTCTCTGTACAGGGTGCTTGCTTTGGTTAATACTGTCCATCGCATGATTTGAGAATATTTGGCAGTTTGAGGTCCTACTTTACTATTCACCAAGCGGAATTAATTGCGGTTACACACTACGTGTTTTCAGCTTTTAATCTCGCTGACGACGACAGAGAGATCATATTTTGTAAGGATGGTCATGTTGGTTCCCGCTCATTGTAACATTGATGGCAACGAAGTTGCAGACAGTTTGGCTAAAATTGGTTCTCGCTTATTTTTCGTTGGTCCTGAACCAGCAGCTCCTTTACCTCTTCACATAGTGAAACGAACAGTTAAAACCGTTGTCCTATCGAATCTAAAGCGGCGACCGTGGTCAACCACCCCTACTTGCCGCAACGCGAAATACTTTGTAAGGCAGCTAAATCCGAAGTTGACCAAATACGTTGTTTCATTGAAAAAGAACTACTTGAGAATATTGGTTTCTTTACTTACTGGTCATGGCCGTTTCAAAAGACATCTTCATCGCATGGGACTTGTCAGTGATACAGTATGCGACGAATGCCTTGAGGATGTTGATGATACGCTTTGATGAATCCTAGGTTTCCATCATGGGCCCTTTGTGGCATTGAGCGCAGAACCTCTAATAACAAAGACCAAATTAGTTGCCCTAATTTTGTCGATGCTCACTGTTGTACAGCAATGGACATAATTTAACGACATATAATTCGCCATTATCTGGTTTTATTTCACCCAATAATTTCAACTAATAAAAACTAATCATTATCATAGGTGGTAATGAATATAGATTAACATGTATGCGGTCTGATAAAACATAAAAAAAATTGTATTAATGAATAAATTGTGATGACTTAATAATTGCACGAGGTCATCCAAGCTTTATCGTTATACAATTTGTTTTTCCGCATCAGTTAGTAAAACGGGAAATTTTTTCGATTTTCATCCGTAACACCCAGCTGGCAACCATACAATTATCGTGTGTATGAATCGATCTATCTCTATGCCAGTCTTTCCCACGGTTTGGTCTATGAACCTTAATACATAATCCGGTATAGATAAAAATCAAATTATTGTTGATTTTGATAAATAAGTTAATTAGTTCACTTCCATTACGGTTTCGACTTATCATAAAAGCAAGCCTTACACCCGAATCTCGACGATAACTAAAAAAATTCCAAAGTCTAATTATTTAATTTCTATATTTTAAGTGTTCAACCTGATAACGTGCTGCTATTAAATTTCATTATCAGTTTTACATTTGGAGTTCAGTTCAATAATTTTGGGTGTTGTGCTGTGCTGTGTGAACACAGTAGTTTCATACAAAAAAAAATTATTTAATTTAGTAAATTGGTATGATGATTGTTGTTATTATATTATTGTTTATTGATTATTCAATTAACAAATATATTCAATTATTTATTACATAATCGTATTTGTTTATATGGTATGCAGTGAATATTAAAAAAAAAATGGTTTTTGTTGTTGTTCGTCTTAAGTGCAAAATAAATAGTTTGTTTTTGAGGTAAAGTCGCCGGTTGTTGCATAATGGTCAAGAAGGTTCACGACGCGGTCTCGAGTTCGATGGCATAAAAAGCGATTGTGTGAAAAGTAGGGCTGTGACCACCTTCAGTGTATAAGTGGTTCGTAAGGTCTCAGTTGAGACGCGGTTAGGGCCAATTACGGCCGTTAAGCCATAGATTATTTAACTTAAAGTGTCGTGTTGAGTGGGATAAGGCTATATGATAATATTTTTTGTAAAATTGGTTAGATACCTATTATCTCTTCTGATCAAATATGGATTTAGTTGGAATTTAAATTTATAATTTAATATTTTTTATTTATTCATTTGTTCGTTATTTTCGTGGAATTGGAAGTACACATGGGAAAAATTTGACTTTTTACAATTATATGCCCGTCTACAGGATCTTATACAAAAATCAACATTTCTAAGAATTGTTGTTGATTTATTCGCATAAACATTACTTTAAAAAAAACCCAGAGGCAGTAATCTAATGGCGGTAAATCGCATGACCAGATGGTCAGTTTGTGTCTCCTTTACGAAATTAATCGACCTGGAAACTTTGACCGCAGTAGCTGGATGTTTCCACGTGTTGGGTGACTCGTAGCTTGATCCTGTTGAAAATAACAATACTATGTGTTTATTTGTTCAAATTGAGACTACAAAAAATATTTAATCATTTGTCTATAGTGCTCTCCATTGACAGCTTTGAATAAACAATGTTTTCCCAGCTCAAAAACCACACCAAACCGTACATTAATGTGTTGCAATGACTTTTCTGTAACTTTTCGATGATATTCTTCTCTGCAGATACGTTCAGTTAGTTTTTTGACGAAACCATCCGTCACATTGGATGAGCTACATCACTAAGGTGATTTTGTGTGAAAAACCGGCACCATTTTCTAATTAAGAATTTACGAAAGTTCTGACAATGATCTAAACAGTCAATGGATTAATGCACAATTCCTGATATTTTCTGGCCCAGTAACAATTTTCTCAGAACCAGTCTTCAATTTTTTTTTAAAGATTGATGATTTTCATAATAAGTTTGAATAACTTAAACTTGTACATCAAAGGTTTTCCAAATTAATTATTTATTCAAAATGGAAGCTGTCTTACTAACAAGTCAAGGCTAATTTAAAATTGGATTCTATTGATTGGAGCGCCACAGCTGTTGGAATGGTGTTCTTGATATTCCTGCTAATAATTGCTAGGTCTAGAAAGTTAAGTGATAGTTTACGTGTTCATCTTTTTTGTTTTTGTAGACGTCCGATAATACTCTCAAAGGTCTACGCCAAAGTCACAAAGATTTACGCCACCTATGAATTTATTGTAATTCCTGATTACAGCTGACTACAAGAAACATTTTTTCGCTATATATGAGATGATTCTTCATTATGGTTCCCGAAACGTACATCCCAATTCTTTTAATTTTCCCAAAATAGGAACGGTAGTAAAATTTTTATCGCAAAATAGAAGCGATCCTGCAGACAACAGCTGGACCAACGACCTATCACTAAAAGAGGTGGGAATGGTTTGGTAGCTTTCGAAATCTATAACCATTCCTCCAGAATAAACTACGACAAAATTGTTTAAATCAACTGGACGTGATTTCTTTTTTACATATTTTCGTAAAAGATATTGGCCAGTAAACGGGGTCATTTGCTGATTGATCGAATACGAGCCGGCATAGTTCCTGAGCAAGATGAAACTTTCTAGTGCAAATACGTTAAAAATTCGATACCAAACCCATTTTTCCAATACCATCGTAATCCTGAGTATTGCCCATACCCCATAAAATTGTTTTATCTCAACGCTTTACATATTTGTGAACGTAGCAGTCGAAACTAAGTTTTCAGGGGTAAAATATCTATTAAAATATGGTATCAGAGACCTAGCAGTTTATTATTTATATTTACTTCCTCAGGAATAGAGATCCCGTTCGAATTTCTCCTAATTGAACCCGTTCCCACAATTCAATGTCATCTTTGCCCTCTGGCTCATCATCTTCAATTATTGTTTCGATAGTTCATAAATTTCTGAAATCAATGTGGAATCAGATATGTAGTCGTCCTCGATATAACCTTCCAAATTTAAATCTTCCAAAATTCGCAAAGCGGCTATTTGGTCTTCTGGAAAGTTTTAATAATTTTATCTACTTACTTTTTTGAGGATTCATTCTTTTCGCAATTTCGGTACTAGGATATAATGGTCATAACTTTACAAAATTTCAACTCTATACGAGGGTTGCCTTTTATATTTCGGGATTTTGCAACCCTGGTGTTGCAATCTGTCAACTGACAGCTCTATCGTAAAGTTAGAAGTTTTTGAGGTTATACGTACTCAGAACGATTTGACATTCGAGCGCTATTTGTGTTGTTTACAGTAAATTAAAAGATTCATCTGCCTCCAAGAATAAAATTAAATCGTGAACATTTTCGTGCTATTATTTTTTACAACTTTCGACGTGGATTAACTCAGCAGCAGTGTATGAATGAACTTAATTCAACTTTTGGCGATGAAGCTCCATCAAGGACCAGTGTTTATCGATGGTATGGTGAATTCAATCGTGGTCGGAGTTCACTCCAAGACGAATTTCGTGAAGGTCGTCCAAAATCAGTTGTTCCGAAAAACATTGATGCTGTGCGCGAACTGATATTGCAAGATCGTCATGTGACCTATCGTAGGATAGAGACAACCTTAGAAATTAGTGGATCTATCTCTCAATATTGCATGAACATTTAACTGTCAAAAAAATTTATACGCATTGGATCCCACACAATTTGTCAATCGCTCAAAAACAGGCTCGTGTCGATTGGTCGAAAGATATGCTCGAAACAACACAAATAGCGCTAGTATGTCAAAACGTTCTGAGTACGTATAACCTCAAAAATTTCTAACTTTACGATGGAGCTGTCAGGTGACAGATTGCAACACCAGGGTTGCCAAATCCCGAAATATAAAAGGCAACTCTCGTATAACCAATTTTTTACTGTACAACAATTGATATCAGCTTCAAGTAACAATGAGATTGTTTCATCAGCTAATCGCAGCAGAAGGTCAACTTCATGCCATAAAATGAACCTCGTTATGCTACCAATGGTTTTCATCCCCGAATGGGAATAATCTGTCCCATTTTACTGCCAAGTAAAAAAATACCATTACGGATTATTGTTGCTAAATTATTTGCTTGGAGACCAGCTGCGGATATCGGTACGGTGGGACGTTGGCTGGGTATTCATAAGTTTAATATCTCTATTCGTCTCCAGGTATTCATCTAGCAGGTAATAAATAGTTAATCAATTTGATTTGCAGCTCAAATCTTTCTTTGATATCAGAATTGGATTATCATAGCCGAAAGTTTTATCTAGAATTATTTGTTGACTTCTAATGAATCGATTTTCTCAATAAAACCAAATTAATGGAGGCTCTCGTGATCAGGAGAAATCATTCGAAATTTTATTTCGATCTGTCAATTCATTCGAATAGTGGTTTGGTATTGACGATTCATTGATTTTTCTTATGATGGAGGAACAATGGATTGACACCAAAACGCCATAAAAGGTAATCGCAACTGTTTTTGAGATTCCAAATATTATTGTAACCTTTTGGCTCATCAATTGAATGCCAAAATTCTCGATAAAGGACACTAGCGTTGCGACTAGTTTGAATTGCTCCAAAATTATGTGTCTTCACCATATATTTCGTTCCTCTGGCTATTATTTGTTTCCAAACTAACAGACTGGAAAGTTGTTTACAACAAATAATTAAGAAATGCACGATGTTGTTGTAGACCTTCCGGAATTGAATTATTGAATTTGTTTTGTTCTGATGACTACATACACACATATCAACACAAATGGGTTCAACAAGGTACTCTACAAATTTGATTTCAATAAAAAAAATCAGAAAATTATATTGATTGGAATGCCCACACCATTCTGTTTCCGAAACTTCATAAATTTAAATTAACGAGTACATATTTCATAAAAAATTATTTATTATCGTTAGTAGATAAATCAAGGTAATGAATGATAAATTTTATCATATGTACATACACAGTAGGAAAACCTGATAAGATTGTAGTTCAGTTGGATATATAACTTATTTATTGCCTATTAAATATGAAAAGTAATTAAATACAAAATTATTGTAACCATAAATCATTAAGAATCAAAATGTCAGCAATATCGCACTATATTTCCATCTGTCCCCCCAAAATACTAATAAGACCCCCCTGCTTGAAGTTAACTACTAATTTTGATTTTTCACTTTAATGTTTGTTATATTTTCAATTAATGGATGGATTTTTAAGCACTTATGATAATGATTACCTTTACGGGGGTTTTTAGTATGAGTGTACACTTAAGATATGAGTGCTACTCGTGATAATGATTATTGAACTTCTGGAAGTTGAAGTAGTTTACATTATGTTCATTTATTAATTGTTCAAAGTGTCTGGCTATATTTTTAACTTATATTAAAGAGGTTTACTCACCTAACAGATAAGGGTCAGATTCGACAGTACCAAACATGTAGGATGGAATTAATAATCAGGTTTTAATCATAGGGCTGACCTACAATATGCACCTATATGAATTATAATGGTTCGTAAGGGTTTGCTGTTCAGACACGGCTAGGGCTGTTTTATGGTCTTTTTTAAGCCACAGATAATTATGCGTGACGCGACTCTAATTAAATGCAAACTTTTTTACACCTAGATAAAATATGTTGACACTTATTCTATTCGGTTTCTCTTATCATTATATAATTTTGGCTTATCAACAATTATAGTCATTTTTTTTAAATTGCATTTTCTTTTATAATTCCTCACTTCGGTAAGTGTGGTCAGTAAATATATAGTATTTCTTCGATTACAAGACGCCATCGATTGTAAGACGCATTTGCATCCATTAATAGAAAACAAAATGTCTACCTTAGACAAAGTAATAAAATGTCTTCAAATGCATTGAGGCCGTAGATTTTGTCACATTTATGAAGAGGATTCTGCACAATCTTCACTGAAATGTAAAACCTGAAGTAGATGGTTACCAGGAGTTAGCCACTAAATTTCCGTATAGTATTTTTCACCTCTTGGCCTTCGAAAAGCATTCCAAAACCAGCATAATAGATGGAACCACAATTACAAATGTGTCCAACGTATGAGGACGTTAAACACAAAGTTTGGCCACTAAACAGATAAACACGAATAAAGGCCATTACGATAACTTGCTACGGCACATGAATCGGTTACACCAACTACGGTTATACAATTTTAGGCTGCCATTAAAAACTTCAAAAACCAAACTTTTAATGGTCAGCAGAATATTGGTGGGTACGAATATCTACATTGTATTTCTATTGTTTACTTCTGTGCCAGCCTCATTTTCAATTCGTAGAATGAACTACGAATTATAATTTATTCCCATTGTATTTAAGCTTTCAAAGCTTTTATTAGAAAAATTGGAGGTGGTGTTACTCAATACTGCCTGATTGTTAATTATGCTAGCAGGCTTCGTGCCTTCTCGGTATGCCTATACCTGTCTTATTCTAAGGCAAAAGAGACAAATGAGGCAGGATTGTAAAATGCGGAATTTGTGATATGGTGAAAGTTCAAATAATAAATTTTTATAACCGTTCGGCTCAATCTTTGCAAGCCTCATAGTTGAAAATCCTATATTATCTTAACATATATCGGATTATGTTCTGCGACTTATTCTGTTCTTATTCCCTGAATTAAAGTATTCGCTGCTGCATCATTATTCAATATAATTATTTCTATTTGATGTACTAAGCTGATTCGTACTGTCCAACACATGAGATCGTATCGATCTTCAACAAAATTCGTAGGCAATGACCATTTTCTGGTCATTTCCAGATGACATTTAATATGATATTCATGCTAGGAGGGTGAGTGGCTAAACGTTAGCCTTCCACCATTCGCACTTCTTCTGTTATAGACCCAAAGAGACCCAATATTCAAGAATATAGCTATCTTTTGCATAGGATAAATGTTACTGTCATTATTTTGGAAAGAAATATTCCTCTGGTAGAGGAAATTTGTTGTGACTATCAAGGAGCATTCCGTCCAAATCGGTCAGTTACTGAGAACAGGCTATCAAGAACTTCTGCAATTAGTTCTGGTGTTCGACAAACATATGCGCTGTCCCCGATACCTTTTAATCTCTTGTTGGAATACATCGTTCGTAAAATTGAAACACGTTAAGATAATATCTTATTCCGACAATCAAACTAACTTTTTGCATATGCACATGATATCTGTGTTATTGAATGTTGATTAGAATCGTTGTCAGCTATGAATGTGACCTACTGTCTTTATTGGTTGAGTACGAAAGATAGCTTCTAACATTCGAGAGAAGAATTATGCGAGTATTATATGGCCCAAAACGTTGATGGTACATTTAAAGATTAAGTTATCTTATTATATATTTACAATAAATTTTGAAACTGTACATCTTATTTTGAGCTTAGAAGCTCATTTGAAATGAGAATGTGCAGTTGATCGGTGGATGTACAGTATTTGTTCACCAAATATTCCTGCATAATATGTTTGAACTCCACCATATCACCTCACTGCAGGTTCATACTTGTCCAATATATTCGATATATCCAATATGTTTAATTCGACGTTTCTTCGTTTTTGCTCACGCTGTATATATATAACTATATGTCATCTTGGTCTTGGACATCAGTTCATTATCTCACTAAACAAACCCGGCCGCTGGTTTTAACTTGGATTTCATTAGTCCTTGGGTGGCCTAAAGAATGTTACCACAAACAGTAATATATTGCAATAGTTCCGGTTTTCTGCCTTCTTGGCCACACCAGTTGTTTCATTTCTCTCTTTACATTACTGACATCGCTTTGTACTATCTTCCCAGCTGGCATTCATTGAGGTAATTTCTAGACCCGTAACTAGTGCCGTTCTCTGGGTACAAGCAACTATGGTTCACTGATTTGGCGATATCCAGTAGTTTCCTTCTTACAATACAGTAGTTTCTCTCCAACTTCGACTACATTCAACTGAAGGATGGCCTCGCTGCTGGACTAGATACATTGGTGGTGCACAACCTCTCCTTTAAATAGATCCTTGTAAAAATATAGAATTTATTTACAAACCCGGCCATCACCAATCGTTCACTTGTTGAATCATTGTACGTCACAGTATCGCTATGAAACAGTACATGGTTATACATCTCGAAAATCAATCTAAATGTTTATGTATGGCATGTAATTAATTTTGAATTTTTTGGCGATACCGAGTTATTTTCAATCGCGAGGTCTGGAATTTAACCCTAATTCCTGATGTCGTGCATGAAATCAAAGGACATCAAATATGTTGGCTCGTTTACGTTCTGCGTGCTGATCCGGATCGAATTATATGGCTTAAAAGAGAGAGGAACCTTTCGGTAGGCGAAGAGATCGCTATCTGTGACGATGGCTCCTCCTTTTAGAAAGCAGCCTGGCATTTTCTAATCGTTTCCTCATAATCAAAACCGATGTAGTTAGATTGTTGACACGGTACGAGCCAACAATTACCTGTAAAAAATGGTTAAAAAATAGTTGGGGTGGATGTTATGAATTATAAATTTATTAATAAAAAGTAATATGAAAAATACATTAATTGACTGTTTTGCTTTCTATTTTCAGATACCCAACCACGTACATTTAAAGATAACACACCTAACAAATTACATGTATTATTCATGTAAAAATTAAATCTAAAGTGAGAGGAACCAAACAATATAAAATGGATTTATTTGCACAAGTAAAGAAATCAACATTAATACACGCTCTATTCGCTATATCATTTTTTGTGTCAGGACTTCTTATAAATTTAGCACAATTAGTTATATTTATTTTTGTAAAACCATTTAACAAACGTCTATTTAGGCAACTTTTATATTATCTATGTTTCTCATTTCATAGTCGTGAGTATTTTCATTTATATCCATCCGCGATCCCAACTACCCGACAAACTATAACTTTGTATTTATTCTATTTCCGCAGAGCTACTGTTTATGGCTGTATGGTGGTCAGGTTGTAAATTAAATGTTTTTATAGATCCGGAAGTATTAAAAAAAAATGTTGGCAATGAACATGTTCTACTGCTGATGAATCATTGTTATGAAATCGATTGGTTGATGGGATGGATGTTCTGCGACTATGCCCATGTGCTCGGAAATTGTAAAGCATACGCGAAAAAAGCAATATCATATATACCAACCGTTGGATGGTCTTGGAAATTCAGTGAATTCATATTTTTAGAACGTAATTACGATAAAGATAAGGTAGCAATTGAAACGCAACTAAACGAATTACTGGATTATCCAAGTCCTATGTGGGTAAATAACTAAAAAATTTATTAAATTATTTTTTATTACTAACATTAATCGTTTCGTAGCTGCTGCTGAATGCGGAAGGCACACGATTTACAAAAACAAAACATGAGGCGTCTGTTAAATTTGCACGCGAACATGGTATGCCCGAATTGAAACATCATTTACTGCCACGCACAAAAGGTTTTAGTTTAAGTGTACCGCATATGCTCGGTAGAAATATAGCAATTTATGACATACAATTGGCGATACCGAAAGATGCAAAGGTTGCCCCAACTTTATCGAATATATTACTTGGCAAATCGATCGAGGCAGATATGTTGGTGAGACGAATACCTGTCGAAGATATACCACGGGACGAGGAAGAATGTGGTAAATGGTTGCACGCACAATTTGTAAATAAAGATAAAATTCAAGACAGTTTCCATAAGCACGGCGATTTCTTTCATGACACGGGTGTCGAGAAATTGAAACCGTTTAGGATTGGAAAAAATCCAGCGCTTCTAATAAATACTCTAGGATGGGCAATATTTATCATACCGCCGATGATTTATTATGTACTTTCGTCATTGATACACGGCAATTTTATTACATTTGGAATCTGTGTTTCCATATTATTCGCATGTAAGTATTGTTATCAAAAGTTTTAATTTATTATTTACAGTGAGACCATTTAATATTCGGACAAACGTAACATACACTTATTCATTCGATTATTTACTATCATACCGCCCAGTTTGCGCAGTGGTTAAAAAGCTGCGGATATGAGTGGGCGGTACCGGGTTCGAATCCCGATAGAGGCAGAATGCGAAAAGTGATTTTCACCATCGATCGTTAAGGCGGTGCGATCGGTAATGCGAATGAACTCATATGAGACCCTTTTGAGTTTAGAATCCATATGCTGTCCCATCTTCCATGTCAGTACTATAGGCTGGCATGGAGCTATGCAATGTGCAGTTGGTTCTACGTAAATCGGACCTATAGCCGTACGTCATCGATTTGGCTGTAATCGCGTAAGGTAAAGACGTCAATAAGCGAACCGCGTTGCAAGTGCCTCGAGACTTGGACGAATATACCAATTTTTAAGTACAAGAAAATAATAGAGTGTGAACTCTTTAAATAAAGAGATTATGAGCTCTTGATGAACTAATTAACTCTTTAAATAAAGTTAAATGAAGAAGTTTCACTTCTGAAGACTGCATAAGTTTGAAGGCTGAAAACCTTGATTTAAAGCATCCAGGTGTCGCTATACTTAAACTATATAACTACATAATATAAGATTCTTGCGATATAAAACCGACATAGATCTAATAATGTCAATGATTTTTACAATATTCTAATGCTTAAATACTGGTTACTGTTAGAGACAGAGACCAGGGGGTCTATTATGAAATATTCGACGCGCGTTTTATTCTCGACATCGTCGAATGCATGCTATTATGAAATATTCGATGCGCGTTTTTTTCTCGACGTCGTCGAATGCATGCTATTATGAAAAAACGAAAAGATACGACGCGTATTTGTTTAGATAAAAACGAATAGTATACGACAGCTATTAAGGTGACGAATGTGAATGTTCAATAGTAAAATAAAGTGCAATTTAATTAATAAATATTAAATAAATAAATATTACTTTAGTTTAGATATATTTATAATCTAAACTTAATGTAGGTACATATATTTATAATATTCCTTTTTTTTTGTGAGATTTATATTTTCGACGTTGTCGAATAATTCATAATAGCTATTTTCGACGTTGTCGAATTGGTCGACATCGTCGAAATAATACGCGCGTCGAATATTTCATAATAGACTCCCAGCTGTGAAATTCCTCATAATACTGTGAAGATCCTCATAACTTCTAAACAGTCGGAGATGCATTTTTTATAATTTTGCAAGTATTATAACGTACCAGCATTAGGTGATCAGCATTCATGATTGTTTCTAATGCTATTATTCCAAGCTGGATATTTTATCATTCTGACAATGTGCATAATTTTTTTGTATTAATGGCACTGTGTTGTTATAAACTCACACAAAAAGTTTATGGCAATCTAACCATTTACTGAGATAATATACTTTGTTTCGTAGGACACGAACACTGAGTAAATATCACAAACTGAATTAAAATAAAATAAATTAAAGCTGAAAAACTAAACCTCAAGGAGTGTCATACTCATAAGTTAAAAGCTCTAAACAAATTATTGCGACTGCCTCCTTAAGCACAAACTTGAGTTCTTCAATATGTGCCACCCAAACTTTGCCTTTTCCGGTAACAATTGGAGAGTTGTACCATGCCTCGCTAATTCGTCCACCCTGCAGTTTCCCATGACGTCCGAGTGGCCGGGAACCCAGACTATCTGAATGTTGAAATGTTCACTCATCTCATTCATAGACGAGCGGCAACCTAACGCCACTCTAGACGTCAGCGAAACAGAATCCAGCGACTTGTTTGCTGCCTTACTGTATACATAAATTGCGATATCAGTCGACGATACCGATGCTATTATGTCTCAACCAATTCAGAAACTCCTCAATCGCTATCACCTCTGCCTCGTACACGCTGCAGTAATCAGGGAGACGAACTAATATATCTACTTCTAATTTATCACAGAAGACTCCAGCTCATATTTTACCGTGTAGCTTGGAGCCAATGTCCACAGGAGAGGATTTTTCGGTTAACAGAAAAATCCATGCTGTTGTGATTTTGTGAAACTAAAAAGCCAAGAATCAGATTTTGTCGAGTGCTCAAGACATCACCCGTATTTTGATGTTTCATAACATTAAGCAACAAGTTATCGCAATTTTAAGAATTTATATTTTTCGATCGGAACCGAAAACATTTAGTGGATCGAGGCAATTATAAGAATTTATATTCTTTGTTACCGAAAACATCGAGTCGGACCTTCTTCATAACAGACTCCAAACTATTTTTTATCTAATATATTTTTAAAAAAAACTGTACACCTCGACACGAGTTATTCTAGCCTTCCGAGAGAAGTAACAAAAATTCACTTAGTTGACCAGAAAAAAAAGTTTTGTATTTATCTGAATCTTCGTCTTCTTTTATCTTCTCTACAAAGTCGCCATTGATTTTAATGCATTTCTTAACCTGCTCAAAACAGTCTTTAAAAACTTGCTTTTTAAGCTTATCAAGTTCAGCATCAATTATCTCCGCGTTACCTTTGAAAACAACCAGAAATCACAAGATGCTAGATCCGGGTGAATATGATGCTGGTCGTAATACTTCGTGCCAGAGATCGCAATAACGTTATTCGTTATTTCAGCAGTGTGAGATGACTCGTCATGATGTAAAAGCTAGTACTGCAAATTCTCTTTCTTTCGGTTTTCCAACAAAATTTTTGAAAACTGTTGCTTAGCAGTCTTCGGTATATCATTTCATTTTGCAATTATCGCTTGACACTTTACCAGAGGAATAGCAGCTGCAATTTTTTCAGACACGGTCTGTTGTTTGGGTACTCTCGAATCGTACTTATAGAACCATGATTCGTCACTAGTAACGAATTTACTAAAGTTGCCAGACTTCCCATTTTAGAATTTATTTAGGAAAAATTTAGCAAAATGTATTCGTGTATCCCAAGTGATAATTTAATATTCGCGGTGTGGCTTATTCATCAGTAATAATTTCTTGTGTGAATCATGGATCTTCGTCAACTTTGAACTTCACCAAATTCACAGTAACGTTCTCAATGGAAGATTTTGGTCGACCTTTTTTGTAGAGAGCAATAGTCTGTAGAGACAGTGCAATCGTTCCATATGCAATTTGACATTCATTGAATATTTTTAGTGGCTTTTCAGAGGAATAGTAGCTTCAACCGAAAATCGAAGCGATCACATAGCGAATTTCTGTTTGCATTGATTGTGGAATACATACTCGCAAATACATGTTACTAAAGAAATAAGACAATGATTATCCCGTAGATTATTTATTCAATTTTTAAAACTATATAGCCTTGGCGTGAAAGAAAAATTTACAACATATCAATCATTTGCGGCATGCTGCGTATAAGTATTATGCACTCAGCTGCAGTGATGGTATTCCACTCACTCGTTTCAGCTATTTCTAACGCTGATTTTGATGTAATGCAAGGCTCCCGTATGTTGCGTTTTGATATAGCCCAAAGATATTCAATGCGGGTAAAATGTGGAAACTGCTGACCAGTCCAGCAGGATAATGTTTTTATCTCTAAACTAACGCGTGGAGGTCACCGAATTATGACATGGAGCATTATCTTGCTATAATATGACAGTGTCAATGTTGGGATTGAAAAAAAGATACATCAACGAGGGTATCACGACCGATTCTAGCACATTGAGGTACTTCTGATTGGTCATGCGACCTTTGTAAACTTACACTTCACCGACATCAGCAACAGCCATGATGCTGTTGCCTCCGTGTTTGATGGTAGATACATACAAACGGGATGGTATCCCTCGCCGATACGTCACGTCACACTCGATGTTCCGAATACATACATTTTCTAGGATAAAATACTCAATGTTAGATCCAATAAAATTTCTTAAACTCAAACTAATTGTAAATCTGATGGTTTAGAACTATTTAACCTAACTGAGATAAATCTTCATTTTCTGCAACACATGGGTAAGAGCAGCAGCTCATAATAAATTTTATTTTCTGAAACACATGTACATATATAAAACATATTCTATTTGATAAAATTTAAATAGTTAAATCATTTTTCTATTTTCAGTCTATTTCCTCATGCAAAAATCAATTGGCATGTCAAAAATCAGTAAAGCATCATCATATGGCGCAACAACACCGTCAACACCAATCAAATAAAGACGAGACTACACGCACAAATCATGACTGCTGCAAGTTCAAAACATTAAAGTTTAAGTTTAATTTAATATTAAAAAAAAGCCTCTTATGTTGAGCTTCCTTAAGACAAAATTGAACGATTATCGTTTGTTTTTTTATTTTGTTAATTTCAATTCGATGGCAAACAAATAAACAACAAGTCCCATACTACTATACATACATGCATATAGGATATGTTTTGTATGACGAATAAATATAATTTTGATTACAATTTGTACAAAACGAGATTAAAGATTTACTAAAGATTACACAAGTACTGCAATTTAATATTCTTCACCTTTAGTTTTCCCTTACATTTTCATTTAAGCCAATATTTATAATATTTCTTTCCAAAAGTATAATAAAAATGTATAATGTTTTTTGATAATATTTACACAACCAAGATTAATTATGAAAAAGAAGTAAATGTATTTTTTTATTAAATTAAAATAAATTTAATATAAATGAAAGAAGAAAAAAATTATTTTATACATATTTTTCAAATTGTAAGTGAAATTTTTAATTTTTTGTTTTTTTTTTTAATTTTTATTAAGCAATATACCAGGTGATTTTAACAAAACAAAAAGCATAAAATGAATTCTAATCAGCAACAGCATCCGATGCGTCATATACAATATTTTATATAATATACTCTAATTTATTAAGTTAATAAATTGTTTCTATAAATTATGTCAACAAAATTTGTTTGCGAAATATAAATTATTACATATTATTTTTAATGTTTGTTATAATATACGGTATAATTAATTTATTATTATTTATACTTATACTGATGAATGTTTTGTTCAATTTGGAGATGTAAACATTTATAATTAATTATTATACAGTAAAATTATCATATATTATTATGTAATTATTTTTCTAATTGTCAGATGGATATAAAACAAATGTAAATTTAAAATTAAAATAGAAAAAACTAATATAAATGAAATGTTTATTTTTAAACCAATTATCTTGTTGAAAGCGATAGTTATGTGATCAAATAATCCCCTTGCAGTATTTTGTCTATATCGCGATTATTATTTTTTTATAATCCTACAAAATTTTACCTTAATAAGAAGCGATATGATAGTAACTACATGCAAGTCCAGCATTGATAACACCCTCATTTGACGCAGCAACCCAAACCCTTTAACACATGCATTCTACTGCTACTATATTCGGTTATCCCCTAATACTCAAGAAATTGAACAACCAAGACATGTCAGATTCTGCATATAAAGGCCATATTCCATTAGAAAAATTGATCAGTAAATATTAAAATGGGACAATAATATAGATTTTATAGTAGTGTAAGTGAAACAGAAAGCTATCTCAGTCATACTTGACTGGAAAAATATTTATGTTTGTGGTAGTGTGACTGTCATAAAAAGTATAAAATTGAATACTTACATATTGAATAGTCACACTCAGCCTTCTACAAAAAATTTTTGTAAGACAAGAAATTATTTTCGCACACAACCAATTTTCTAATCAAGGCACAAATAACTATTATACAGATGAACAAACTCTATGGAGAAATGATGTATACTAGACTGAAATAAGGGGAAATAATTGTACACTGGGTGAAAAGGCTATATTAATTTAATTATTGTATTTGAACTTAATTTTATAGATTTGATTGAATTTTATGTATCGTAATATCAAGGCTAAAGGAATAAAAGAGATAATTAAATTCACCCAGGGTACAATTATTTCCCCTTATTTCAGTCTAGTATACATCATTTCTCCATAGAGTTTGTTTATCTGTATGATAATTATTTATGGTCAAGAGTCAAATAGTCCATATATTATTTTGGTAAAATTATAATTGAATTGAAATAAAAATCATATATTTTTAACCATTGTGGTATTTAATACTAAATTTTAATTTACAATGAAAAAAACTCAAAGATTGATAGTCAATGATTTTTTAGGTTATGGTTTCTTAAACAGCGGTCAAAATTATGCTATAATTTGCAATAAACAAATAAACAATAACGTTGTCTTTTATCTTTTCATCTTTTTTGACTGTCAGTCAATTTTTCCCTATGGAATAGAGCCTAAAACGGATTCTACTAGAACGGACTCTACTAGAACGGACTACCGCTATACAATCAACTGCCGTACGGATTTTCATCTATGTATATGGCCTGGAAAGCCAAATAGTTAGAGGGGATAAGTATTTTTTATTTAATCCCTTTTTTGATCACAATGAAGATGGAGATTTAGGAGTATAGTTCATATTTTAGGTATTATAACAATTCACCCCCTGACGAGAATGGACGCTACGTTTATATTGTTCTTACTCTGCTCGCCTTTATCAAATCCAGATGTATTCGTCGATTCTATTAACTTTATGAATAATATCGCATGTTTTGATATCACTAAGGCAAAACAGAAAGTACAACCAACTTTACTAAAAAAAACTTTGGTAAGTTAATATACACTGCAGTTCACTTGAATAGGAACGACGGTTTTTTTGGAAGTTTTCGAAATCGATGCAACGTTTTCAATATTTCTTGTTTTTTTTTCTAAAATAATGGTAAATTTGAATGTCCACTTGAATAAGAACGATTAACTAATCTTAATAAAACTTTAATTTTATTGATTTATTTTTAAAAATTAATTGAGTTTACATGGTTTTAATAATGTGTACTACTTCCCTTATTTAAAATAACTTCATACAACCTGCTTGAGATGGAGTCATACAAAGATTTTAAAATCTAAAAAAATTTGGTCCCAGGCTTCATTTATCGCCTTAATAAGGCTTTCTTTACTGTCGAGTTGTCGACCACCTTCATAAACTTTCCGAGACAGCCAACCCCACACGTTTTCCATGATATTGAGATCAGGAGAATACGGAGGCCACGGTAAAAGCTCTACATTTTGCTCCATGATTTGATTATGTTAGCTATATATAGGCCTATCCATACCTTATGTTAGGTATGGATAGGGGCATTATCTTGCTGATATATCCATGCCAATGGCCCAAAAGTATCATTGAAGCGGGGAAATGTTTCTTCGAGGATGCCCTTGTAAGTTGCTGCGGTCATTTTTACGGTTGGAAATGACAAATCTCCCGGACCATAAAATGATATAGCCCCCCACACCATAACGCCTCCTTCCCGGCTGTGGTGTTTTGCTAAAAACTTTTCCCCTTTTCGAAGGTCGTGAAAATAATAATTAAACCCATAAATTTCTTCTCATCAGAAAAAACGACACGTTTCCATTTTTCAGCCCATGTCATATGCTGCCTCGAGAAATCTAACCTTTTCAGTTTTCACTTCTGATTTCGAGGTGGTTTCTTTTGGAGCACACCAACTCTAGCTTTAATTTTTGCACAAGATAGTGCGCAATTGGAGGCTGCCCTTAGTATGGCCACTTGTCGGCAGCAGATGTGGCCTCAACAGTTCTGCCTTTATTGTTTGAGCCATATTCTCTTGGATTTTTTGTAAAATTGAAGATAACAGTCTTACTTCTCCCTATTTTATCTGCAATTGCTTGAAGAGAATAATTTTCGCTGTGTAGTACTTGAATTTATGCTATTTCTCCCTTACTAAGTTTTTTTCCTCGACCCATATTTAAATTTTTTTTATGTTAAATTGGTAACCTTTTTTAAAAAATTAATTTAATTTAAGTTTAAATTGCTAACATTTCAAATTTATTGATAATATGGTCGTTCCTATTCAAGTGAACTGCAGTGTACATTACCAACAATAAAAATGATTCCGAATGTAAAAGATGGTATTTGTATTTTAAGACCAACGCCCACTAAATAAAATTAACCAATTTACACAATATTGATGAAGTATATTACTTTTATAACATGCCACGATTCAATAACAGAAGTCACGGCCATCGTTTTCAGAAAATTTTCCGATTTGAAATGAAATAAAATAAAATTCCTGATGAATAGAACCGTCTAAGCAATCGTTCACAGTGTTCACTTTCACCTTGTATAAATTGTTCATTTATAATAAATACAATATATCGATGATCTTAATTCGCAATCTCGACCTTTTCGGATTTTCTTCCAAATTTTAAATAATTTTCGACCCGCATGCCAAACATTGAATCTCAAAAATAATAATTAATACCCTGATAATGCATCTGATAATGACTTTTCTAGTGTAAGAGTTGAGTTGTAATCTAACTCCGATAAATCCGAATCGACTAGTTCACTCTCAATTATCTCGAATGGTTCACAACTTTCACCAACATTACTATTCTTCAATATCATCAAAAACTTTCACTGATGAACGAAGATATAAAAAGAAAAAGAAAATCTATTAACGAATTAAATAAAAATTCGAGTATATGGCAGAGATTACGTTGCAACAAATGCAGAATATCATACGTCTGTCAAGATCAATTGGTCCTCTGTGCAGTCCAAATTACTATCGCAAGTCAAAATTTCACGAACAAACGAATGTTGAAAAAACTATTTTAAATTATTCGTGACAACTTTTAGCTGGGATAAAATAAAATGTATATTTCCAATCACGTAAAACGTCCTTATAAATTATGTTCAACAGTGGATACTGATTCTCGTGAACTGACACCCTGAATATTCAAGAACGAAAAGATTCAAATGTATTCTGTACAAATTTGAAAAACCTCAAGTATCGCGAGATTTAATTGATATCTGAGGAGTTATTATGTTTTTAGGCCAAAAACTAACGTGTCGTCAAAAATAATACTTCTTCAATCATTAACCCAGTACTACAATTAATTTCCAATCGAAATAAATTTGTCTAAATGTTCGTCAGCATCCAAATTACAAACATACCAAATACTCAGCAAAATTTTCAATCTTATCAAAAAATCCGCACAATTCTTGCACCATGATCGACCTACTCGAAATAACCCTCTGCAGTTTTTTTTGTCTAAATTATCAGTTAATGTTGTAAAGAATCAGAAGACGATAGAACTGTTTCTACGGGTTGCAACAATCGTCTCAGACATCTTCACCAATCGAAATGTGGCTAATCTGTAAGAAATTCCTGTATAATTCAGTCCCATTAGAAATATGACAGAGTCAGATAAATTCACTTACAATATTTAAGTAAAACTACATGACTTTCAAACTATATCAAAGCGTCTGCAAAACTACTGAGAATTTACAAGATTTAAGAAGGAAATTGTATTTTCAGCTTATATTTGTAATAGACCTTTTTATGAATATAATCACAATTATCATATAGCTGGGAAATATGTAAATTGCCGAAAAAAATATGTTTAAATTTTTATTGAAAAAATGTTTAACTTTTCTTTGATTTGATGAATGAACTACCTTTGCTTCTCGATAACGATCGATTGTGCTTCTTATTAATCTATTAATGGATTGTTTAGAATTTTCCCATTCTAAATTGACAGCAATTGACCTCGTATATATTGGTGAGGCTAGATCCAAATATTTTAAACGCTAATTTTAACAGGCTAAAACAGTTTAAAAGGAATCGAAGCACTCTATGGTAGAGTTTCCAGCTGCATGGTTTGCAACCGACCTATAATTTAGCATTATTCCTTTCGGATACTGTACTCTCCGGTTTTATGAGATTCGAATTATTCCGTTTTTAAGTACTTATGATAAATACATATTACATATTAGAGATTACACAATATTTTTAATCCGCATAATTCTAATTTTCAAGCTTTTACGGAAGGAGTCTTCCTAATTTTTGGCAACAGTAATAAACTAAAGCCAACCCCCAAATTAACAAATTAAATCCTTTTATGCTTAAAATTTAGTGGATCAATTCTTAAACTCGGTTTAAAGGTAAGTGTATTTGGTTTGCATCAATTTTTATCAAAGTGTGTACTAACGTATGTGAGGAACGAGCTTATTTTTGGACTCTAGAATTTTTAGTAATCATTTTAACAAATAACGAAATCGATTGTATTTGATTGTACAAAGTAGGGTTGCAAAAATTAAACAACTATATTGAAGGAAGAGCAAATCGTGCCCGGTTTCTATTTACAATTTTACTGCAAACGCTACTAATTTTAAATCTTTGAGGTTGCAGTATTTTATCTACATATCAATCAGTCAGTAGTAGATCCCATAATAATAACAATTAGAACCCAAGAGTAAGAGACAAAACCGTGTCTATTGAGTCACTTCGGCCGCCTACACAAAACATAATTTTGCACTAGTTTTTACATTTTTATGTTACTGAAGAACCTATTTGTCCTCCAAAGTTGCGTATGGAATGATCTTACTGGTGATGGTTCTAAGTTTAGGCTTAACGCATTTATGAAAGTTGAGAACGCATGTCTTAGAGTGTATTGGGAGCGATTAGTGTAACCTCAATACACAATCTACGGTCTGAAATTATAAGTGAGGTTGGGTCACCGTGCGTGAAACTGTGCGAATGATTATGAAAGATAGCGCGTTAGTGATTGCAGGCAGGAACAAACTAACTTGAAAAACACGCTTGATTTTAGAGAATATGAACATATTCGACCAGAACCGACAATGTTGCCAAATTCAGTCCTGTGATAAATCTGGTGGAATGCTTGAATTTTAAGACACACGACAAAAGCTTTAATGAATATGTTATCAGTTAAGTGAGAATTTTACAAGATGGAAATTAAATAGTTTGCTCATTTAAAAGTGTATACAGATGCTAGTGTGAGTATTGATTGAAAAAAGAAAATATGTTAAGAGTTAATGATAGCATCTGCATAATGAATACCGAATTGATGGGGATTATGGAAGGAATCAAGTTAACAATGAATATCGTTTATTGCCAAATTGACTCCTGGTTGTATGAATGAGTAGATAGATTTACTGTGCAAACTGATGGTAGTAGGCCTTCACGGTTCTTTAATTCTATGGGTTGAGTAAAATCCAAGTGGTGGTGGATGGTACGACTTCCATTCCACATTCTTTAAACGCTGGTGTCTCTCAAGGTTCCGTCCTTTCTCCAACTCTTTTTCTAATTTTCTTCGATAATCTTCTATCATCAACGCTCAATCCAATATATGCTTATGCTGATGATAGGTCACTCTCCTCCTCATACAGCTTACCTTCTTCTTCATCGCGAAACGATGTTCTCGCAGAAAGAATTGCTATGAAGGATCGCCTTAAGCGTGATCTCATTACAATTCTGGAATGGGGTGAAGCCAACAGGGTTGAATTCAATCCAAACAAATTTCAATCCTGCATTTTTTCTGGCCGAAATGATGGCCATTCGACATCTTTTCTGATGGTCGAATCCAGTTTGGCTACATCTGACTCATTTTCGATTCTCGGCTTGACTTTAACAAAGAAAATGTCCTGGAATGAACAAATAAACAAAGCAGCGATTAGTGCAGCTAGATGTCTTGGATTTCTACGACGATGTAAGTTTTATTTTACACCATGTGAAACACTTTCAATTTACAAGACATATGTATAACTCTCACATTTGGGCTGGAGCACCAAAAACACATCTGGTTGGGGCTGCACGATCATGTCCAAGGCCGAGCATCTCGAATGATCGCGGATGTAAATGTAACTTCAAATCTCGATTCTCTTTCCCACAAGCGGAATGTGGAAGCTTTATGTGTGTTCTACAAATACTTTCATGGTCATTGCTCATCGGAACTTTGCGAACTTATGCCTGGTTTATCAAGACCCACGCGCAACTTAAGAAGACCTTTACACAGATATAAGCTGGAAACTAAATTCGCCAGGACCACTAGGTTCTAGAACTCGTTTTTTGTTCGGAGTGCGCGAATGTGGAATGAGCTGAATTGTGAAGCGTTTCCCTTGGCGTATAATTTACAGAGATTTAAACTTAATATCAAAAGTATGAAACTTGAAGACTAAAACCAAAAACTATAAATATGCAAAGACTTCTCATAATAACATAAAAAAGTATACATTTTCAAATTGTTGTTTTACAGTGCAACTTCTAAAACGAAAAAATTTTAAAATGAGAAACAAAAGCATACAATTATTTTACTACTATAACAAGGTTTGGATTTCAGTCTCCTTTGATGCGATCGTACCCAAAATAAAATCGGTCGTACCCAAAATAATTTACTCGTTTTTTGTATGAAATGGAACGTCTTTGTATATTTATATAGTCTTTGCTAAAACCCTTATTCCTTGAGTCCTTTCCAACCTCCATCCTTCCTAATTCCTTCCCATCCTTATTATTAGTACTGCTGTGTGTTTGTTGTGGAAGAACATTCATACTAAGGATAAATATACTATCCTAAGTGCTATTACAAAAAAAAAAAAAAGATGAATATGAAAATGTCAAATAAAACACGAGAAGTACTTTGAGTGGTGTAGTGTTCTTTTGAAAAAACCTTACTTTTAAGAAATCAAAGGAGAATGATTCGAACAATGGGTCGGTTGATATTGAATCATGGAAATTGAAAGGAATGTCTGCTAGCGATATCATCTAAAAACGCGCGATATTTGTATGGTTGTAAGGAACTCCAGTTTCGCAATGATTCAAAACATCTACTTTTAGGTTATTCCATCACCCAACAGTACTAATTGTTTCAGTGTTCCGGGATACGCTGTATATTGTATTATGATGCCTATTTCTGGCATTCTCTAGTAGTCTTCCATTCTTAAATAAAACTACCAGGATTTTATATTTTTAATAAACATATATTTAAAACCTAAAACACATCAGTTTTTCTGAAATAATTTGCAATTTTCTCAGACAAAATGGTTGATTTTTACAGTTACAATTTTACTTAAAATAATGTTTATTATTTATTTTATTAATTTTTTTTGTTGTTTTTATTATTTTTTAATTTTTTTTTTGATTTTTTTTTTAAATATTTTTAATTTATTTTCAAAATAAATAAATTCAAAAAATAGTAGTTATTTTTGTTTTCTTATTCTTTTATTTTTGATATTGTATTACTAGTTTTTCATTTTAATAAATTTAAAACCAAACATTTAATAAGTAATATTTATTTCATCTCTTGTGTGTGTGTGTGTGTTCCTAATCAATTCCTATTTTATTAATTTACTTCATTGTATTTGTAATCTCAAATAGTTCATCGAATAAATATAACAATAAAAAATAGACATTTACTTTTATATTTTATGTAAAAAATAATAATTGAAAATTATATATAAAGTAGTTGTAAATATATTCTTCCATTAATATTTTGTGCACAATTCAAATTATTTCATTAATAAAAAAAATTAAAATTTTAAATAAACTAAAAATTGAGCTGATTTCAATATACAAATATAAATATATGCGGTTGTTTTGCATCTCTGTGCATTTCGTCAATGTCATATTTCTGTATTATCTACATACAAAAATTGATACAATTTAAATTATTATTATATTAGAATTTCTACTAATATTACAACATAATATTCAATTAATTTAATTTGTTTTCGTTTAATTAAAATGGTAATGGAATTTTGCCATTCATTTTATATATAAAAAAAAATTATTAACATTTGTTCTCTTTAACGTTAATTAGCATCCGTTTATAGCATCATTTTAACTTTTCCTTGTTTTAAAAACAATAAAACAAAAGGGAAATATACTGTATATTTAAATCATTAAGACATACATAAAACTTACAATTAATAATATATATTAAGTTTAAAAATGTAGTATTAAATAAAATATAAAATTATAAAATATTTAATCCCAAATTTAAAATAAATATTCGTTCAGATTATATACATTTTACTCGTCATATTTATTTCAAATTTTAGAATCAATTATTGTTCTATCAATTCATTTGTTTAATTCAAAATTTAAACATAAATTCAATTTTCTGCGATTATTATTTTAAAATAAAATTTATCAAAAATAAGAATATTAAAATAAACAAAAACAAACTTTATAAATGGAATTTTTATTTCGAATCACAATTATTATTTCAACTTATTGGCTAAAATCTAATTCTGAAAAATTATTTTTTCTTTTTTTTAAATAATTTGTGCTTTTCTCCATTTTTTGTTAAAAACGTATTTTTGTGAAATCAAAAAAGTTTAAAAAATTATTTCGATGTTTATACAATTTGTTAAATAAATTTTTATTTATATTTTTTGTCGGACGGGGTTGTAATAAAATTACAGATATTTTTTTGCACTATTTAATTACTTTGTTCATTATTTAAAATTAATTTAGATAAACTGTGAACTAGTGTAAACAATGTATGTAACACACATATCGTGATGTGTCTTGAACCATCGAAATCAAATTATATATTTAGTGTCTGTTCCATAAAAAAAATATACATAATATAAAAATATATAAATAAGTACGACTATGAGAGGAGTATCTAACCAAAATATCTGAATACATAAATTGCACAAAAAAAAAATGAAAATATTATTTTAAATAAAATTATTGCATTTTATATTGACAGACACCAATAATTTTTTTTATCATATTTAGTTTTAAAACTATTTAATGTAAATATTTCTATATTAAAAAAATTATATGAAGTAAATATAGTGTTTCTTGTTTTCACAAAAATATTTTCCATCTCTTTAATTTAAAAATAATTTTTTTAATACTAATTAAGTATGCGTATGTGTAATTTTAAATGGAAACAAAACCTAAACGAATTACAATAATAAAAAATTATATTATAAATTAATCACAAAATTATAAAGATGCATATTAAATAAAATAAAAATCCATGCCAGATTTGTTATACAGTTAATACTAAATTTGTTGGTCCAAAACGAAACTTAACAATTTATTATTTTATTGTCTTTTAATTAGCACACACACTTTTTTTGTATAAAATGTTTTTATTAACTTTTGGTTCATGTAAATCGAGCGTGTTTCATTTTAATATGCAACTTTAACACCAATATTTATTTTTTATGTATGTTTTGGAAATAAAAAAAACTATCAGTTAAATTATAAAAATAAAAAATAAATCACAACATAATTTATTTGCAATCATTAATTTTAAAATATATATTTTATAAAAGAAACGAAATGTATATATATATATATATATATATATATATATATATATATATATATATATATATATATATATATATATATATATATATATATATATATATATATATATATATACATATATATATACCTATTTATATATACATTGAAAATATTCGCAAAAAAAAAAATGTTCAAGGGATGTTTTAATGGTCTTCTGTGCAATCAAACTCATTTCATAATAAATAATATATCATAATATTACAATTATATCATTTAGGTGGTATTTCTTCATTATCATCATCTCATTTATTTTTAAAAACTTAATTTTACTAAATATACATTTCACTTTTTTCTTAAAAAAAATAAAAACAAAAATTAAACTTATTTTAATATCTTAATATTTTTTATGTTTTGTTTTATAAAAATAAATATTCACTATTACAAAAAATGTTACCTTCAAGTACATTGTTAACCATTATTTATTATTTTATTTTTATTATAATTAATTTCTTTTTTTTTAAACATTTTATTTTTAAATTTCAAACATTATATCTAAAAATTAAAAGAATAGGTTAATTAAAATTATAAAAGTAAAATACAGTTTAATTATTAAATTATATAATTGTAATATATTTTTTAATGTGAAATTTATTAAAAATATATTTTACAATGTAAATAAAAACTATGATGGGAGTGGTAAAACTTTAATGCGTGTTGCGTGCAACATATATCCGGATGGTGCAACATATTTGTTGCATGAGATAAATTTATTTCAGTTAAAAATTTACTGTGCAGATATTGCGTTAGGTAAGATCATCTCTTGGTTTAAATTATGTATCGCATAATTTAAATCATGGATTTTGTATCATAAGTTATTTTATGGCATGTTATTTTTGAACATTCAACAGTATATTTACATCTATGAAAATGTACCTATCAATCCTTATCGGCCGTAACCATTATTTAATTCAATAAAAGCACATTTGAAACCCAATATCATTGCTTTTGACTATGTCTAAAAATACAATGAAAGTTAATTACTTCGAAGTTCGTGGAGTTTTTAACAAAAGGAAACGCAGAGCTGACGTTGATACAATTCAATAAGTAGGCGATCTGGACTTGAAAACACATTTTTTATCCATAGTCTCCTTCTAGCTCACTACACTTAGTCTAGCGTTTCTATAATTTCATTATGTGATATTAGTAGTACGATTCCTCGAAAAGACGCATTATTTTCCCATTCGACTTCATAATTTGTCTCCATTAAAGCCATTTGTCCAAGTTTGACAACAGGAAGTAATCTAAAGAATATGATAATTCGTATCATAATTCATCTATTTTTTTTTTTATTTTTTATGTGGTGAGCTGCAGCGGTGTCATGACGGAAAACCACTTTCTTCTTAGCCAAATTTGGATGATTGTCTCTATTTCAACATTCAATTTGTTCCCAAAAAACAGTCGATATAACCTTTTCAGTCGATGCAACCACTTTTACATTCTTTAATGCACTTGAACCAGCTTTAATCCATTGTTCGTTTGTTTCAGTGTCGTAGTGAATCTATGCTTTTACAACGGTTATCAATCGACCTAAAAACTCATTTGGATTACGTTGAAACATGGCAAAATCATTTGATTTGAGATATCCACACGATTGAATTTGTGATCGATTATGCTGAGATGTTTACTACGATGTCAACTATGTCACACACCTTTACTCGGTCATCTTTTAAATCAAAATTATTGGTTTTTTCGATGATAACTGGGGTTGGTGCTTCGTTTGTTCAACCTGAATTACAATTAGGTTAAAATTCTGCAAACCAAAAAACTACTGTTGTTTTCGATAACATTTGTCAAGTTACTTTTTCGTATCGTTATTTTGAACACACGTCTTATTCCATTCAAGAGAATATCTAAGGACAAATGGCCTGCTATAAGCAGTCTAATTTGATCAAAGTAATTGTATTGTTCTAGACTAGCAGTCGGTAAAGAGCACTTATTTATATCTATGACGTGAATAAACTTACGTCTAAACTGCTACAGTAATACGTCATACCATCAAAATGATGTACGATCCCAGTTACGGTTTTCGCGGTTTTTCTGCGCAAATATAACATTTATTCGCTGCACGAAATTCATTTTAAATGTTTTTATTCAATATTTAAAATCAGGTTTTAACTCTTACGTAATAAAATCTAAATAACACATCGCGCCCAAAATTTTGATACAACTTACATAACAATCGTTTTGATTTTCTTATTTCACAAGAATTAGTAACCAATTTTCAAAATGACTTAACACGATTCACGAATCAACAACAAACATGAAATAAAATGTCAACAACAAATAAAATTGAATGGTAATTGGAACACTAAACAAGATAAACGAATCGAAAATTAAATAATACAAATAGCCAACGCTAATATAGATTTTATATTGCCAAACTTGAAAGAACTTTTTGGGTACTCAACATATTCTGGGATAGCAAAATCAAGAAAGATGCGAAAGCATTTACAGTAGATATAATTACGACATTGAGCAGATATAATTACGACATCATATTAAACAATGAAGACCACATCTGAGTAGAACCGCAAACATATCCTTGATACTCTTCAAATATTTTTGTAACTTTCACACACACCTGTCGAAGCTGAAATTGGCTAGTAACAGATTCTTATTGATGAAACAATAATATATCTTCAAGTGATAATAATTCATATTACAAACCTTATGTGAATAAAAGACTTGAAGGGTGTTTCTCCGATTTTAAAATAAATCTCGGATTTATAGTCAATAGCAGCTTAGTGCACGCTTAAGCAAACGTTTAAATGCACCGATACAGTTAAGCAGAGAAAATTTAATTAGTTGTACATGTATTTTTTTAACATCAAAAAATGTTGCTTTTATTATATAAACCTTCCTACCGTACATTATCTTGGGGAAAACACTTCTCTTGAATACCAAAGAGGATTTCGCCAAATCAGTCAGTCACTGATCAAGTTTTGTCGCTACGGATGATTCTTTCCAAGTACTATGAAACATCTCGCGATGTACAGAGGGTATTTCTAGATTCGATCGATGGAGACAGGCGATGGTATTAGCTTTAATATTAAGGAACACGAAACAAATACGTACATCTGTGTAAATGAAAGATAATCAGACACAATGCTGTATCAAAATTGTAAACAGACTATCGAGAACTTTTGCAATTAGTTCTGGTGTTTGACAAGGAAATGCACCATCGCTGATACTTTTTAAATATGCAGATGATATCTGTGCAATTGTATTAAATGACAACGGAGTGAAAGAGATACTTGATCCACTCGAACTGTGTTTAGCTTCTTAGTCTCAAAATCAACGAGTCGAAAACCAAATACTTGATCTTTGGTTTAAGAGACCAAGATGCAATTGAAGTTAGTTGTGGTAACCACACATTTGAAGGAGTAATGAGATTCAACTATTTTGGATCTTTCATTACTCTACATAATAGTGAGAGAGGATAACAAAGTTTGCCTTGCCGCAGGAAATCATGCTTTATATCGTTTACGCCCACTTCTGAAATCAAAATATCTTGCAAATGCGGATTAGAAACTGTACAGTGTTGCATAGATCCGTTGTCATATATGTCATGTGAGAATTGCACCATGACGTATGAGTACAAAATATGGCTTCAAGAATCAAGAATTTAATGCGATTTCCCGATATCATGCATGAAATCAACGGACTGCGAGTACGCTGGATCGGTCACGTTCTGCGTGCTGATTCAAACCGAATGATACAACGATATTTAAATGGAGAGCCGACTTTCAGTATGCAAAAAGATCGCTGTCGGCAATGGCTCCAAGGCGTTGAAAGCGATGGAGTCAGATTTTTGACACGGTTCGAACCAAGTATAGCCTGTTAAAAAGAAACAAAAATTATTTATACCTACGTATATTGCTATCAAGATAACACACATTATCCATCATAGTTTTCATTACAAATATCTAAATATGATTATTACTTACCATCTCGTATCGATTAATAGAGTAAAATATTATTCTACGATTATTGTAAATTACTAAATCGTACAAAAAAAAATATTTAATTTACAATAATCTGCGAATAATAAAATGGGCCAAATTCCAAAAACAATTATATATACACGCGTAATAAAAATTAAAAAAAAATATTAAAATACTTAAAAAAATTCAACATAACTTACATAATTTAAAATAATTGTCTTTCCAAAATGAAAAACATAATTTCTATAATTATCAGTTTTCATGATTTTTTTGTTTCGTTTTACTTTTCTTTTAATTCTTATACTGTATATGAAACTATTTCGGAAAAAGCTTTCTCAAAACATTCTTTTAATTCGGCGTACGTAACAACTATAATTGATTGTTCATCACGTGACATTAGTTGAACCTGTAAAAAAAAAATTACATTGACCTTAGTAATTAATATTAAGTAAAAAACATAAGTTTACTTTATCATGTGTCCCAGCATCTAATCTATTAAGACTTTGAACAATATGTGCATGATCTAACCATGGTCTACCATCTTCGGTGACCGAATGAAATAAGTAATCTCTGTAGAGCTTCAACATGTAACGATCACCAGTTTCAGACCAAGTGACATCCATATTAAGCCTGAAAATGTATAAATAATAATTTAAATACTCCGACAATAAGAATATTTAAATATAATAAATAATTGTTTAACTAACTCTGGGCGCTCATTTATCGTTCCTAATTTTACCAATATCCTGTACAAACGACCATTTTCCATTTCTTTAGCCAATTCATCCTCTTGCATATCACATTGACTTTGTAGAGCATCTAGTTGGGTATAGAATCGTGCCCCTATCATGGGCATTAAATCACATACACTCCGTCGATTTGTAGTGTTTAGTAAATAACTATAACAATGAAATTGAATTGTGGTTTTAGTTCGATTGTCGGTTATTTTTATATTGAGCAACATAAATTTCAAATTAATTATTCTACCATAAAAAGCCACCAAATAATTTACTATACATTTATACGAGTATATACATATAATTATTATGTAAAACATTTCAACACATGATTAGATATATTTTATTATATTAGTTTTGAAGCACATATTTTTTTTTTTTTTTTCATTTTTCATTTAACTAAATCAAAGCATTTTTTATTAGTGAGAAAAGTCATGCAATCGAAAAAATTATTTGTTTTACAAAAAAAACGACAAATAGAATTGTGAATATCATATAAATGATAACAATTTACTTACAGAATTAAATTTCTTAAATCTTGTGAATAATTCCTTGTTACTAGTTCGATACTGGTTTGTACATGATCTCTATGGATTGCTTGAAATGAGCGGCAAGATAATGCGAGCACTAACTGGCCCAATTTTGTTAAATCTTCCTATAAGTAGATCAATAATCATCCACGCGGGTTAGAATCTATTTTCGCCTGTAATTTCACTAAATAGCATTACCTGTTGATAATGTTGAATAGCTGCTAAATTATTAGCCTGTGTAGGGTCATATGATGTAATATCAGATATACCTAAAAAACTAAATCGTATTCGTTTTCCTGTTATAATTATTTTTGAGGGATCCAAAGAACTGAAATATAAAAATAATATATTTATTTATTGCAGCCATTAGTCGACTAAAAAAATAATGAATATGATTACACACCGACAAGCTAGACTTGCTTGATGTATTGCACGAAGCCCAGCAGTTAATTGCATAATAATTGACCAAATTTCAGGTTCGGGTAATATAGGACCACTAGATGATCTTTGTACTGAACTTTTATGACTACAAAATGAAATGAATTAAAGTATTTACTATCTACCAAGTGCACAAATATGTATCTACCTAAATGGTCTAGCCTCACCAGGAAATGGATCTGTATAGCCATTAGATTCTAGTTTAGGTGTAAAATATTTAGAATATACAGTTTCAGAACCAGGATGAAAATCATACACTAAAATTAAGGCTAAAAACAAATCGGATTTATAATTTTTTTGCCCTTTAAAAACTATATATATAAAATTAATCGAGCTTACAATGATCACCAAAAGCTTTTGTTGTAAAAACTTCTCTCAATTTAACTATATTTGAGTGGCGAAGTTTTTTCCACAATTCTACAACCGGTAAACATTTCGATTGAATGCGATACCCTACAAAATATTATTTTTGTAATAAAAATTCTTTTATAACCGGCCAATAATGTTAAAAAATTATTTTATAAAAATACTTTACCATGTAATCTACGTAAACAATATTTAATTCCTGTAGTAGCATGTGTTGCCCTATATGAAGATGAATTAACAGGTAATTTCATATTATGATGTCCCATTTCCAATGGATATAACGTATGGTAATTATCAACTTCATATGGTAAGTCTTGATTCTCATTTGCTAATAAATTTGATATTTGATTTCGTTCTAAGATTTCGTTTCTCATTTCCTCGGGCAAAAAAAATGCAGGCGATAAATTAACAGTTGATTGCATATCCATGACATGGGATGCTGGTCCAGAATATACATGCACTTAAATAGAAGATAAAAATAATTGATTATATCACTGTATACTGGTTGTGCTATTATACGAAATCCTACCAGGTTGTTGTTGTGAATAAGATGAGTTGGTATGTATTCCATTTCCATATGCATTTTCTGAACCAGCCGAACTAGTCTGGCTAGACGTGTGTGTCGCAGTCGGATAAAAATAGGTTGTACCATTTACATTTTCCTAAACGAATAAACAATATAAATTATCGAATAGTTCTACGTTTGGGAAATATTTAAAATTACCTGTAGAACCGCAGCTGATACGGTTGTTACAGGTGGTGGGGACGGTTGAGGTGTCAATCGTGGTGATTCATTAGTGCTCTGTGGCGAATCATTTCGCATTAAACCTCGCCCTACAGTTTAATATATTTAACATAAATTTTACAGATTAATATGTGTAGCAAACTTCAAATACCTTTAATCGGCGTTGCATTATAAATTCCATTAGTTCCAGTTATGGATTGATTTATAGTCGGTTTAATGGTTGTTGTCGTTGTACCACCTATTGTAGATGCGTAAGGCGTGTAGAAATTAGGCGAAGTTGATGAAGTTAAACGTGAGGGGATAAACTCCGGTGATTGTGGAGTTACCTAAATTAAAAACAAAATAAATATTAAATTACTATTAATAAACTAAACAAACATACATGATATTTACATAACAATTATGAAATTAAAGAAACATGAATACCATATATGTACGTATATATATGTACAACTAGGAATCGATTTGTGTTTTGAGTAATATTAAGGAAACAGCATCAAAATCCGATAATGCAATGTCAAGCGAACAAACACAAATCGGAACCCAATGTACAAATTAAAAAACCGACAGTATTACCCACACTATTTACCTGAGTCTTTTTAATTGATATGGGAGAGTCCAAAGATAAATTTGTCAACCCACTTGTTAATCCATAAGTAGGTGTAATTGTCTGACGACTCTATTATTGTTTCGGTTTGATTTTGAAATGAAATAAATGAACCCCAAATAGAAATGAATATTACATTATTTATGCTGTTATGTACAAATATTATGTAATTACAAAATGTTAAAAGAAAAGTTCAGAGTTATATACGAAATGTAATCAATTTTACCTAATAAAAAGCATTGATCATTTATTGATAGAAAATAGCATTATGATGTTTTTTTGAGTAAACAATTCTATGTGGTGAAATGTATTAAAAATAACGAATGGCAAGTTTTTATCAATATATCTTTATTTGTATTCTTAATAGATTCAATCTCAACTAGTCACTTCTTTCTAGTAATGAAAATAAGAAATTGGGGAAGAATGAAAAGGGCAGCTGGCAAACTTGAAGAAGCTCTAATCAGCGCCTAGGAGATAAGCTGTCCTCTAAGCAAGCATAAGAGAACTGGGATACCATGGTTGACCCGGGAACTGAAGAAGCAGACAAGAAAACTTCTAACCAAATCCATGCAAACCAGTACCACGGGCGACCTTAGAGTAAATAGTCTTAAAGGTTATAATGAAAACTATTCTTCCCGATAATGAAAATTCTAATATAGTAGATGGAAATTAACTTCCAGATCAACCACCAAGTTTCAGAGATTGTCTCTTGGTGGCAAAGGTGGTAACACAAAGTAGAATCCGATGGAGCATCGGTTCTTTCTCAAAATGTCCATGCAATTCAACAGATGTCAATTAGAATCATGATTCAATAAACAGAAGCGAGCAATATAAGTTACTAAATGTCTATTACATATGTCGACACAATATTTCGAAAACTAAACTGTGGTGAATAGAAAAAGAAAGTTGTCGACATCTGATAAATTCGGCTATGCACGACGTGTGATGTGTACAAACGTAGGCGATATGATTCGATTTATCTCGTTGTGTAAGTAATTTAAATGTGACAAATGTATTGGCTTATGTTCGCCAAATATACGAAATAGTCATTAGAAACTGCGAATATCATTCGACTGCCAAAAGTGAATTCATCACAAATATTGGTCCACATTGGTGTAAAATCGTTTTGAAGTAGTGTTCTTAGTTAGTCATTCCATAGTGCAGAAAATGAGCGTCAAATAGGTAGCAAAGTACACAAAAACAATTAAATAGATAACAAGACTGTGCAAATGTGGATTACCAGGAAGAGGTTTACATAGAGTCACTTCAATGAAGTCCGATAAGGCTACTTTGAAATTATTTAAGCAAAATGTAACAATAAGGTTACAGCATCCATGGGCCGACCCATCTTCCATGTCAGTTACTATAGGCTGGCATGGAGCTATGCAATGTGCAGATGGTTAAGAAAATCGGACCTATAGCCGTACGTCCTCGATTTGGCTGCAAAGCGTAAGAGGTAAGGACGTAAATAAGCGAACCGCGAAAGAGTTGGAGTGCCTTGAGCCCCAAAACAGATGGCATAGAAATAAACGAAAAAAAAAAAAAAAAAAGGTTACAGCAAGCAATATTTTCGAACGATGATGAAGTGTCAAACAACACAATCACATGAAGGCTATCAGAATATTATAAATAGGATACAGTTCGTAAACACTTGTTGCCAGAGATGAACATCATAGGAAGACTGACTTGGGCAAAAGAAAATGTGAATCGCGATTAGAACAATGTGATGCTTATGACAAGTCGTCTTTTGTGATATAAAACTATTAATGGAAAGCATGGACCACTTAAGGTCACCCGCAGAAGTTTCATGTTATGATTACTTTTCTTCCAGATCATTTTGAAAGCTTAGCCCTCTTCATAAGAAATCTAAATGCTCAATCCATGTGACAGTTATACAAAAAATGCTGAGAAGCTTTTTGGGCATAGAAATAGAGAATCAGACCTGTAAGACGATAACGATCCTAAGCATTGAAGTCGCCTTTGTACGATGTGGAAAGAGCAAAATGGCATTGAAAACGATTAATAAGGCATCATAGAGTCCAAATGATAGTCCGAACGAAAATGTCTAGGGTCGGATGTAGAAAAAACTCATAGGAAACCACTAAAAGCAAAACAGCAGATAGTTCGCATCCTATAAAAAAACTGCCTACTGAAACTAATTGCAAGATGAAAAAAAAAGTATCCCTCAGATTGAAATTATAATTCCCAGTATTTTCAGTATTTTATTTCTCGGAATCAACTGGTGGCAGTAGTATGTTGAAATTAGCTCCATTTTCTTAAATAATTAAATAATCAAGGTATACCTCTGCACGACAAAACGATAAAAACACAATAAGCAAATAAATTATAATAGACGACAAAGTTTAGAAATTAATGATCTGGAAATTATTACAAATAATGCTATTACTTAAAGAAATAAGATTCAACATAGACTCAAACCAATTAAATCTCTAGAATAGGCCTGGGGTTACCTATAAACCTTACTACAAATGATTCAATCTTTAGACTAGTATTGCAATTCACTTTTTATGCCAATGTAACATCCTTTTATTTATATCGTTTTATAAAAGCTCGAAATAAGCTTAAATTATAATAAATATGTGTATGAATGACGCAACACCTGAAAATTTTGCTTCTTCAGAGTGTAAACGTCTATAAAACACGAAATTTTATAAATGAAAAGCGATATATGTATTTAAATTAACGAGGAGAAATAAAAACGTTTAACCTGATTCTTGCGTAATAACACTAGTTGTATTCGCAATAGATATACTACTGGTGTTTATAAATAATTCAATCCGTAGGACGATAAATTGAAATGTTGTAAGACATCCTTATGCAACATGTCTTATCTGTGCATACCGTCAAAATTGGTATCTACGTGAAAATTCTAATGAATAAGTCAAATTGTACTGAATGTCTTCGAGATATCATCTGCAGTGCGGCAAAGAGATGCAGTAGCTGAAATTTTTAACAAGCTATCATTAGAATATGCCATTATAGTGCTTCGCAGCTGTTTATATTACAGAACAACCCAGCTATTAGCATATGCTGATGACATTTGCATTCTGGGTCGCAGCATCATTTCACTGAAAGAGGTCCTCAATGAACACCAAATATATGGTCACATCAAAAGACAGACACGCGTAGACTTCATTTCAGGAGAAACACAAAATGAAAGATCATCTTCTCATATGAGTGTAAGCATATTATGTAGACTTGCCATCGAGGATCGCAGCAGGTTACCGAGCCTTTTACGCCAGTATCAAAGTCTTCAAGTCACTCCATATATCGCACAAAGTAAAACTGAACATCTATAAAGCGATGAAAAAACCAGTCATATCCGAAAAACTAGCTGTAACTGAGCATAAAATTATAATAATTCTCGGTCCTTTCAAAGTGGAAACTATGTACCGGATGTGAATGAATCATGAGATCAGAAATGATCTTGATAAAGTTGACATCATTGGATTCTTAAGGTCATTAAGGATAAGTTGGTTTGGACACGTTAGTTGGACCACCTAACAACAAAAGTAGAATTTTGAGGAAGACCTCCAACATGAATGTACGACATGAAAAGAGACCTGAATACACTCGATCAACGTGTCTGGGGATCTCTTGTCGAATCGAGATCGGACTATTTTCAGAAGCGAAATCCCTGCATGGAGGAAGAAGATATTTAAAGAAATTAAACCGGTATTTATTAGATTTTGGTTTAAGAATTAAATTTCTGTATCCAGTATTTTTAAGATTTGGTGAATGTACAACTTAATATTAAAAAGAACTACTTATACTAGATATTCTGGAAATTTTCGAATTTAACTGTTTTTTAACCCTACCTTTATGTAATCCAGTAATATATGTAAAAGTATTCCACTATTCTAACGAATATTGTTTGTTTCTTAGACACGATTCGATTAACTATGCTATTTTGTGACGTTATTTGACTTTAAATTTTTTATTTTTAAATATATATTCATATCAGTTTTTTGTTATCACATTGTATACTTATCTAGAGGTTTTGAGTGGTAGGTTGCAAATGTAAATGCCCCTGGACAGGCATTACTTGTTATTTACGCAGTTAATTAATTTATTCTAAACTTACTTATATGTATTGTAAGCTGCGTTGCAAACAGACACTGTAATCTCATGTTGGAATACATCCTTAGTAAAAGTAAAACATCTCAAGAAAATATCTTATTCCGACAATCCAATCATTTGTATCCATATGCAGATGATATCTGTGTGATTGGATTAAATTAAAACGCAATTGATTCCAGTAGTGGTAACCACACGTTGAAGGAGAGATGAGATTCAAGTATCTTGGATCTCCCATTATTCACGATAATAGTGTGCGAGAGGATAGCAAGGTTTGCCTTGCCGCTGGCAATTGGGCTTAATATCCTCTACGTTCACTTCTGAAATTAAAATATCTTGCAAATACGGATAAGCTGTAATTGTACAGAGTGTTGATCAGACCCGTTGTCGTGTATGGATGTGAGAGTTGGATCTTGACGGACAGTACGAAAGATGGCTTCTAACATTCGAGAGAAGTAATATACGTATACGGATATATGGCCCAAAAAGCGACGTTGATGGCACGTTCGTTCCCAAGTTCGTTTGAATCACAAGACCAAGAATTTAATGCGAATTCCTGATATCGAGCATGAAATCAAAGGGCAGCGAGTCCGTTGGCTCAGTCACATTCTTAAGTCACACTTATTTAAAAATGTTTGTCAGTCATTATAGAATAAGGTGCCAATCATTACTGAACTATAAACTATTATCTAGAATCGATCGTGTTATAAACCCGTCGAAATGATTTAATTGAAAGTCAAGCTTTGTAACATGGATGAATTATTATACATTAACAAAAATAATGTGATAAAGTCAATTAGCATCTACGAAATTCCAATGTGCTAATGAGCAATGGCATGGACCAATGTCGTACGTCGTACGTCTTCTTTTCGGCTGTTATAGTCTAGTGGGGCTTGATTCTCATAACAGATTTCACACAATAGATAATACTTAACTTTTCAGTTTCCTACTTATTATAGCTCTCTTTGAATAACATTTAATTGGGAAAACCGTTTCGTGGCTAAGAGACATAAAAGAACATGATCTAAGAAATTTAAAAATATGTTAAAGTAACGTCAGTTCGGGCAGATGATAAACCTCCGACTTCGATTCGAATCTCAGAAGTGTTTTGACCTCGTAACAGATTAGAAACAACCCGTATTTTAAGACATTTTACCAACTCTCACCATAATACTGTAGAGCTAAGAGCATCACCAAATATAATCAAAGTATGTATTTATCTAAACTCGTATACTTCATCTCCTTCTTATGTTTATACAAATATATAATATGACCATGACATTGTATAGCCAATTTTAAAAACAAACTTTTACTGAAAGAAATACGAAATTTCCGATTCATACGTTCGCGTGATTCGTTGTAAAAATATTTTATTAATATCTGCTCTTATATATGATTCACGAAAAGTGTGGAAGTGATTTATATTCATCATCAATTTTCCGATTATGAACTTGTACATGATGTATAGACATACGTACATATGTTTACGTACATACTGAATATTATCTATTGCGTGGTTTATGCTCAAAGCGATGATAATAAAAAAAATGTTGCTTGGCATACATACTAGCATTGAATATCTCTCAAACAAAATAATCATAATAATAATATTCTATCGTCACGTGTTGTTAATAATTACAAATTATATTATTATTTTAAATAAACGTAAATCTTTAACATTTTAATTAAGTAAAATTATTTATTTCGTACGTCTTTTATTCCTTATATTCAATGAAATAAGTTTATATTATTATGGTTAGATTTATATGTATTAATGCATGTAATAAAAAAAACATGTTGAATGGGAAGAGTAGAGTACTTACCATGTAAGTGGCCAATTTACTTTCGGATGGGACACCATTTGGTGGCGATGAAAAAAATATTGGATCCATTTTTTTTGTCCACTGTTATCTCATATAAGCTAAAATACAATTTGATAGGACGTATTTAATTGTTTTTGTTTTATTTATATTATCGAGATTATTTTTTTTATATCATAATTCAACAACTAATATTATTTTTTGACTATTTACTCATTAAATATATATATTTAAACAATAAAAACGAAAACAAGGTCAATTAATGAGAGCAATACAAAAATTGATGATACCTCAAAATATTTATAAATACGTATGTAAATTTTGTGTACACTTACCTTTCTTGTGGTTACGTTCAAGACAAAAACATGTAGAATTTTCCAAAATAAAATTAAAAAAAAACGATAAAATTGTAGTTTTCCTTATTTACATAAAATTTTTCATGTGTGAATCAAACAAAATAAAGGAAAATGTATATACGAGTAGTTGGCATCCCAATAATGGGGAGCCTCGAGTTTTGCTTTTTATGATTTCAGGCTCGTTTAACTCGCTATTAATTGATAAATTGACTAAAAATAAAGTATAAATATAAATGTGTGTAATTATAATAGGGTCCCCACTTTTTATTTACATTTTTAATTGTGTTTTTTTTGTACAACAATAAATTAGGCCAAAAGTTCTTTTTTAACGTTAACACTTTTTCAACTTCTTTTATGATATGTAAATATTTCACTTTACTTTTAAACAATATTATTATTTAAAAATTTCCACTTATTTTATTTATTTTCTGTTTTTATAAATCACTTCAAAAAAATGCACAACATTTACACAAAAAATAAAAATAATAGAAATAAATTTTTTTTAACATCTGAATGGAACAGCTGGGTCCGCCATTTTAATTGTTAAAAAAAAATGTTCATTGTCAAAAAAGAAAAAGTTTTTTAGGGGTACCCGATATCCAAAAAAGCTTATTTTTAAGTATAATGCGTATTTAATTTTATTCGAACATAAATTAACGTACTTTATTTAATTGAATTGGTATATAATAAGATTTTGATTTATAAAAACCACAATATTACGTAGAATTAAAAAACAAATTTATATAAAACAAAAACGGTTTGTGTCCACGATTTAAAAAACGTAAACACATATTAGCACTTTATTTTGTATTAAAATATGTATATATTGTGAATGCACCATGTTTTGATAGGAATGTATGATACAAAAAAAAAATATTTAAATATTGTAATTTATAAATTAAACATTTCTGTTAAAATTTTTTGTGTATCCTTTGGTGAAGCTACTCTATGCCCAATTGTGCGCGGATCGTTAAAAATTTCATGATCATTTCCGCCTAAATCGGTTTTATCACCGAAGAAGTGAATTTCCTTGAAGCTAAAATAAAACAATATTTTGTAGTGAGTGCACTAGTCGACGACAAAAAACTAAATTAAATACTTAGTGCCCTTGGTAGCATGACGCAAACAGTATGTTTTATCCCAGCCTTTTGGAAATATATCAAAACTTATTTGGCCACCGATGCTAAAGTATAGGTCGACATTTTTAAACTCCTCTTTGAGTGTCGATATCATTTTTTCAATAACTCGATGTTCCTTATTATATTCTACAAACGCATTACGCTCGGCCCTCGTGCATTGCCGGCCCATCGGACATATATTCAACATACCATTACGGAATTCTAGAAATGTACCTCGTTTTACGGGTAAAGTCAATTCGGACATATATCTCAACGAATAATTAATAAATCGCTGGAGTACATCTTCGCCAAGATGTTCTTGTATTGATTGCTTTCCAACTTCAATACCGTTCTCGATTTGGACAGTGCCATTCTCAGGAAATACATAATCAAATTCCGACAATATTTTTTTGCCATTCAGTTGTTCAAACATTTTTTCTAAATCCGAACCACCAACAAGACCTATTGTTGCACAAGGTTTTACTTTACTATAGAAAAATTCCTCAAAGTCTGGCTCGATCACTGCTCGTGGCGGTGTCAAAGTGCCATCGACATCGAAGAGTAAAAGAATTTCATCGCGTTTTAATGTAGACATTTTCAACCTGTTTCTTTAATATCACAATTATATTTTTAATTCTTATACAAATATAGATTTAAGAGGCCACGTAAAACAATTTATAGATTGTGCAATTAATTACTAAGATTTATAAAGTAAATAAAAACTAAATTAGTCTTCGTGTTCGATAGCACTAATTTTTGTTTGGTTTTATCAATTTTGACTAGTTGTCAAATCCTACATCGATGTTTTTCATCTGGCAATACTAGGGTTTCAAACCACTTTAATTTTAGTTCGTTGGTCGTGTAGAATTTCAGTGGTATATGGATGATAGAAAATCGATCTTTGATGAGATCTTAAATCGAAACAAAGTTATTAAAACAAAAAAATATACATTTTATTTTATACTACTAACAATATTATAAACTGTACAAAAAACAATTGAATTTTATTTTACTAAAACCATTAATCTATCAATGTTTCTGCCAACTGTCGGCATACCAACTTTACACGATCATTGATTCTTTCGCAAATTTATTTGCAGCATCTACAGCTTCCTCTAATTGTTCCTCAAACATGGTTGATTTTACTTTTTTCGCTTTTAAATTACAAACCTCGGCTATATTTTGTCCTTTCGGTGCGGTAGCAGGCGACCGAAATATTTTTGCTACTACGTTCATCCACAGACCAGCGTTGAACTTAGGATTAACCTTATCTTTTGGAACACAACATCTGGCTTTGACCATACCATCGGTTAGTGATATCACTAAAATTGGACGATCTGGACAACATTTGGTGGCTTTTTGTAATGAAACTGATTCCATTAGTGATGAGCATTCGAGATAATGAACTATAAAAGAAGTTTCGGGATTGTCTTCCAAAACACTTTTCATTTCAATTTCAATAAATTCTCTGGAAAACAAAACCATTAGTAAATATATTATATATTATGATTGTCCAATAAAAATACTTAAGATTTTCCTTCGATATTTCTTTTAACTGCTTTCCCACCTCATTTAATATTTCCATACAATCTATTTTAATTGTGTATGGAATTCTCATCTGCTCATTACCGTGTGTCAACAAATTTTTCAACCGTTGAAGTCGAGACTCAACATTATCCAAATTCTTTTTCAATTCTAAGTCAGCTCGAACTTTATTTGTATCCACTAGCAATTGTTCACCCATTGAATGTGCTTGATGTGCAACATTTCCAGCCACTGCATTTATCATGTAAGACCCTCGTCCAGTCATTTTAACATTTGTTATACAAAAATCTTGTAATTCTTGTGTATTGGCGGCATGTGTGCCACAACATAGCTCGCGAGAAATAAACTGGGCAGTTGGATCGTATATTTCTAGAACTCGTAAATTTTGATCAGGGTACACTTCACCAGGCACTAACGTAATGTGATCGATTTCTAATAGTTGTCCAGAGTTTATGGTGTATTTATTTACTGGTAGCGATTTTTGTATCATTTCCCTGTAATTAATGTTAAGACAAACTATCATTAGATGCTTTCCAATCGACCAACCGATGTGTGTCTTTGCTAAATTTACTATGTTTTTTTTTAGCAAAGATAAGAACCGAACTAATAGCGAGAACTAGTGATTGGTCGATTGGAAAGCACCTATTAGCTATAAAGAGGAAATGTATTGTGCCATTTACCTGACTAGATGCTCAATATTTTCTATTTTACTCCTATCTAGTTTTCCACCAAATATACCTAATTCCAATTTTAGCGCATCGGGTGTTACAGCACTAGACTTTTGACACACAGCACAATTCAGAATCTTTCGTACACCAGCATTGAGCATATGAGTAGCTGGAAAAAATTGTTTATTTAATTTTGCATGTTGATAAGAATAAAATTCAACATACCAGTATGATTTATAATATTTTGACTTCGAACGTCTTCGTTTACAATCATTTTGACTTGATCGTCGATTTTAAAGTGAACACCTTCATCGATTAAAACACCATGCAGTACAAAGCCGTCAATATAATCAATTTTTACCACATCCATGATATTCTTGTTTATTTCAATCGTACCACAGTCTGCTTCTTGTCCTCCGGATTCATAATAAAAAGGACTTTTTGCCGTTAATATATAATAAAATCGAGCTTCGCTACTCGTCTGATCGACAAATCGTAATCGTCCATCGTCACTTTCAACAATACCAACAATTTCCGTTTCTACAGGCTTCAAATTATATCGTCTATGTAATTTATCATATTCATAAACGTATTTTGTATCGTTATCTGTCTTTTTAATGCTTACGGCTTTTAACAAATTAGTTAAATAAGATCTTGATTCATTTGAACCTGATGAATGTAAAGTTTTTGTACGATTTCTTGTTATATTCATAGAACGCTCAAATTCGTTATGATTAAACTCAAAATTAAATAATCTATAGAGCTTCTCGATAAGCTCGACATCCAGTCCATATGTATCATACAATTTGAACGATAGGTCATTTATTTGATCGAAACTTTTCGATTCGCATAATTTTTCTAGTTCATTGAAACCGTTGACAAAGCCAGGCGTTTCGATAAGCTCCAAATCATTTTGTAAATCTGGGCGTTTTTCAAGGATTGTATTTAGATCTTGTGACATATTTTTGCGTAACAATTCGAAAATTTCTTCTTCGTGTCGTACTAATTCAATAATTTGAGGATAGTTTTTCTCAATCTCCGGATAGGTATCACCTAATATTTCGGTTATTTGTGGGATAGTTTCGTATAACAAATTTTTGTGTTTAAATGATCGTTCCGAGATGAGTATAGTTTTTCGAATTAATTTTCGTAGTTTGTGACTAAAAATATTGTTATGAATAGCTACAAATCAAATCAATAATATTTTACATACTTTTGATCTGGAAACATTCCATCAGCTAAGCAAGCCGTTATCATTCTTGAATGATCAGCTAATATCCTATAGGCAGTATCTAATGAATACGATGATTCGTTTGTATTAAATGAGTAGTTGTAGGATGGACCTTTAGTTGCCTAAAATTACCAGACACAGTATTAATAAAACGTTGTTTACTCACAAATCAATTCTTACATTTTCTATTGTATTAAAAATAGGAATAAATAAATCTGTATCATAATTACTAATCTTATTTTGTAATATTGCTACTAATCTCTCAAATCCCATTCCAGTATCAATATGTCGATGCGGCAATGGTGTTATCGAACCATCAGAATTTCTATTGTACTGAATGAAAACTATATTCCACAACTCAGTTAAGTCAGGTAAACCAGCGTTTACGTATTTTGCACGATCACTTGAAAACCCGGCATTCGGAAGATGATCTATATGAATTTCACTACAAGGACCACATGGACCTGTTGCTCCCATTTCCCAAAAATTATCTTTCATATCGAATGGTATAATACGATCATCTGAGACACTACAATAAATATATGATAGAAAAATATTTGTTTATTATGATTTTGCGAAGGGGTTACCCAATATTACGCCAAATTTCTCGACACTCCAAATCGGGCATTAAATTCAGCGATTTATTACCACCAAAATACGTTACATACAGGCGACTAGTATCTATTTTGTACACATCTTTTAGCAGACGCCATGCCATCCGACAAGCATCTTCCTTAAAATAATCACCAAATGACCAATTACCAAGCATCTCAAAGAACGTATGATGATATCCGTCTGTCCCAACCACAGACAAGTCATTGTGCTTTCCACCAACTCGAATACATTTTTGGGAATTAACAACTCGTTTATGCGATGCATTCACTTTACCAAGGAATATATTTTTAAACTATAATCGAATGAAAATCAATGTTATTTTCTTATACAAACATAAAATACAAAACATGTTTACTTGATTCATGCCGGCATTAACAAATGCTACGGTCGGATCGCAATACGGTATAACTGGACTAGAACGTACAAACTTATGACTATATTCATTTTGAAAATATTCTATAAAGTGTTTTCTTATACTTTTAGATGTTAAATATAAATTTTTTGAAGAGTTTGTGATAAAATTTTGCATAATTAAAAGATGTATAAAAGAATATTTTTGTGATTACACCATATCAAGATAAACGTCAAAAATTTGACTAATTCACAATGTTATCATTTATTTATGTATTTTATTTTGACCATTGAAAATTCTCTTCCACTAGAATTGGTAAATTAATTGTACTTTTTTGACAGACTTGCGGTGTGCTCGAAATCTAACAAGAAAAAACCATAAATTTTGTTAAATTCCAATTTTAAATAAATATAAAATTAAAAATGTTTAGGAATAAAAGTTGTTATATTGTGAAAACAATTTTCAATGGAAATATATTGATCACAAATTTTTATTCGGGTATAAATTAATTTTATCTAGTGCTTGAAATATAACCTCACTTTTAATGTTGGACAATATTTTTATTTCCATAGGCCAAACGATACGCAACCTATATGCCGCTGGAGCGATGGGTCTTGACGGCTTCTTATTTGCCCAAGACAAGATTAAATCACAATTAATTAATTCCACTGATAAATTTCGAGCCAAAATGAATGAATTTCTAGAGGATAACTCAAAAAATATGATTTTCACGGAGGATCTTAAGAATATGATCTATATTGCCGATAAAAAGCCTGAAGATGTTGATTTAGTAGTCAAAATGATTAAAAAGTTTGTGCATTACTTAATTAATTTTTATCATTTAGTAATGAAATATTTTTACATCCAGATTCAATACACAAAACAAGGAATTACGTTTTGGAAATTTTGTTTTTGGTCCAGTTGTCATGAGAATGTTATATAATTTACAGGATGATGAAACCGCACTAAAAATATTCAAAGATCCAGAATTAGGTTCATTTTTCGATCAATTAATTAGTTACCAATTACTTCTTGATCTTCTCTACGAAAAGAAGCGTTATCAAGACGTCATAGATGTTTCCACTCTTATTAAATCAAGACAAGTCGAAGGTGGTCGCTATCCTCGTCACGTTGTTGTCTTAACATTTGCCGCATGTTACAAACAAAATACACCCGAATCATTTAAATATTCATCTGATTTGTGGAAGGAGCTACAATTTGTTGGTCATGTTCCAATGAGGAAAGCTGCTACATTTGCAGCTGGATTAGCACTAGCCCAAAATGCTCCTCACATTGCACTCGAAATTCTTAGTACAATTAAGCAACAAAACTATTTAACTGTACGAAATTTAAAAGTTTTAGCTTATGCTGAAATTGGACGTCCAGATGATGCTTTACCAATTCTAAGGGGTGTACTGGAAATTAATGATCCAACACATATGAAACATACATTTGTTGAAGATGCGATAACTAAAATGAAGGATGTAGTTGCCAAATCTGATAATAAAGAATTGCAAAATGATTTTTCAAGGGTTGAGAAATTTTTACGCGAAAATGGACATATTTCAGATACGGTATTATTACAAATTTGCTAATTCTGAGATTTCAATTTAAAATTACTCCATTCTTTTTAGACATTGGATGATATTCTATGTACGCCGATTGCATCAATTCCAGCTAAACAACAGAATGATCGCAAAGATAGAACATTTTTGGCAGCTAGCTTTGAAAATAAAAATAATAGATACCAAAATAACAATAATCCCAGAGATAACCGAATGAGGAGACCAGGATTACAAGATTTATATTAAGTAATAATGTATTGTGTTAGTACATTAACTGTATGTGTAATTAATAGAGTACTTTAGAATAATTTATGTAAAAATTGTTTTACTCCGGTTTAATTAAATATATAATACCGTTCACAGTAAAGTTCTTTCGTCAGAAATCGATTTTTTATGAGGGTCGGTTGTAACTAATATATACTCTTCTATCGAAGGCTCAGGCCAAAGCGCTCCCACTTATTAAATAGTTCTCGTATAGTAACCTACCTTACGACGAAGCCAAATCAAGAATGTACGACTACCGACAAAATAACGTATAGTGGTTAAAGCTGTAGTCTTTGGAGCGAGTTCGTATCCAACTGGCTGAGTCTGTTTGTTTTTATCTCTACATTCTGTTACGGGGCTCGAGGCACTTCTAACTCTTTCACGGTTCGCTTATTTACGTCCTAACCTTACGTCATTACAGCCAAATCGAGGACGTACGGCTATAGGTCCGATTTACGTAGAACCATCTGCACATTGCATAGCTCCATGACAGCCTATAGTACTGATGGAAGATGGGTTGGCCCATGAATTTTGCTCTCCAACAAGGGTCATAGATGTGTTCATTCACACCACCGATCGTAATCGTATGGTGAAAAATCCCTTTACCATCCTGCCCCTATGGGGATTCGAACCCGGTACCTCCCGCTCCAACTGGGAATATTTGTATTTGAGTATACCTCTCTACTTCAGGTCGTTCATACAGAGGGAAACATTGAACAGCTTAAATAATATTTTTATGTTTCGTTTCCGACCCTTCTGACAAATTTCACAGACACGCTTCTTCTCTATACAAAAGTACTTCCGTCTATACATAAGTTCTGTAAAGTTAATTTGCATCTTTAATTAGTAAAATTAGGATTGTGCCTAACAAGTGTCATTAAGTAGGTGACGGTTAATATAGTTAAACACATCTTCCAGACGTACACTCTTAGTCTCGAAATCTATTTATTCTTCGAATAAGGCTCAAGATATCCGATATCGTCAAGGTCGTCAGTTGATCCTCAAATAGGAATCGTGATACAAAGTAGTGCAGTTTATGGGAAGATTATGAAGGAAAGGATTATTCAGGTAACAATGTCTCGTTAGAATACCCAACAAGGACCAAGAAGGACTGAGATCTTTGCTGATTTATGGTACCAAAGAAGATTTTTAATATAAGACAAGAAATGAGGTTTTCCCATTCCTTCTTGTGCTGACTATCAAAGAGATAGCCAATATATCACTTATGATGCATGAACGTCACTCCTAGAGCGGTCCTTCGTCCCACAAAAGAGGAAGTGTCACCCAAACGGTTCAATTTATCAGCCATTACGTTTCCATTGATATCCATGTGACTGTGTCCATGTGATTGATATCCATGTGAAGTTGACTTTCAATTAGACTGCCTAGTCGATTCTAGGCAATTACCGTCTCCAAATCAAGTTTCAATGATACAGTATTGCTGTCAATCTTTAGAACAGTCTGGCTGTCAGAAAGGATCCAGATACGAAGATCTCTGCAATTCATATCCTTTGCATAGTGTGCTTTTCAAAATTGCTGCAATTTCCACTTCAAATACAGTAACGTATCTACCATGGGAAATAAAATAATTCAACCTAAAGATTTAACATGTACAAGCTCAGGCTATACATACTATCCATCAGTAAAGATTATCATATCGGTACTGTAAAGGTAGGATGGACTGTTCTAGTTTCATTTGTGCTTTTACGAAGTAATTACCTAAGTAAAAGTAAAGTACGTGATTCGACACCATAGTTTCCGAAAGCATGTGAGCAGTTATGTGCCGGCTCACCCGTGTCCATATTTGGCAGAGTCAAAGCTCAAGCGGCAGCTAGCACACAGCCATCTCAAAAACTGCAACGGGTGTCGTGTGCCTAGCAACTATAATACCCAAACATACCAATTTTTGAAGGTGGTTAAAAGGTTTTTCTATAACCCTACTCCAACCTGCTGCGCCACCAAATATGTGCAGCAAACGAGATTATAGGTCTGATAACCGGAACGTATAATAAAAATACGCGTCTCAGATTCAAACCACACGATTTACCAAATGACTGTTTACATTTCTAGTAAATGGTTCATGCTTTATTGCATTTCAGATACATACTAAACTTCACAAGAGAGCGGGATGGTATGTGTCATCGTTGAGATTGACTCTTTGTTTCGAGCGATTCAGAATTCTAAACAATATATATACTTTCGAATTTGTACCTAACAGATTTGGGTAGGTTGCTGTATGCAGTAATAACTTTATTTTAATAATAGATTATCACAATTTAAAGTCTCGCCTACCTCACTTTTTTAATTATTGAGCCGGTGCAGAACATGAAATATATATAAGAAGAATGACTGTTAATTCAGCTATCCGTAGAAAATCGTTCGACTCGTTGCTTTATACTCGGAAGATGACTATTGTCTAACAATATCAACTTAAGTTATGCTCTAAAGCGCAGTTCAATCCCGTCCAACACTACTAAAGAGCTGGTAATGCTTCGGCCGCAATACTTACAGTAGAAAGATAATCGAACAAACAAGTTCAACTACTAACCATCTCATCATTTAAATCTCATCTTATCATTAATTACGATACGATCAGAGACACGTTAATAAATTATGCCAATGATTTCTTGTACAGCAACTGCAGAGCAATAAATTGACTGCAACATCTCTATTCGAATGCAAATTAAAAATTAAAATTATTAATTAAATTTGTGGCCATCGTAATCTTAAGGTAACTAATACAATGTAATTTATAATAATAAAATTTATGCAAATTTTGAGTTTTTTCTCCAAAAAGTTTTCTAATTTCACTTATAAATTATGTATTCAAATTTTTCAAAATAAACGATTAATTAGAAAATTAAATAAAATACAATAATTTTTTTTTTTATAAAAAAGTTGTGTATATTTTTTCATATATAATAATTTTTTTGAAGATTTTTGTTTTTTTTTTTTTAAATAAAATTACAATAAAATTAATTAATAATGAAAAACAATAATTTTATGTTTATACATAATGATAAAATAATTATACGACGAAAATGGAATGGAGTGTTGTTATTCGCGGATGTTTATTAATGTTTTTGGTATAATTTATCGTTATGTGATCGATGAAAGGATTATCATTGCGAATTTGCCTATTTTTATTGTTTTTTGAGAGTACTCGAAATATTTTGGCGTGAAACGATTGTTAGAATGTTCGATGAATAGAATGAAATTGGAAACAAATTAAATTAGTGCAACTAAATTAATTTGCTTAGTATTTTTTGTAGTTGTTGTATTGTTGTTGTGGTTGGCGTTGGTATTGTTCCTCTTCGTAGTTTTGAGGAAGTTTAGCCAAAGCTTCTTGGATTTCCTTTGGGATTGGTGGTGGGGTTGGTAAATGTGAGCCAGCTGCTTGGAAACCATTTTCATCAGCAATATATTGGACTGATACTGGTACACCATCGGGACCAGTGTATGAGTAGTATCCTTGAGCTACTTGAATTTCACCGTCTTTTACACCAGCATTTTTGACATATCCTTGCTCTTGAACTTGAATACCATGTCCTGTTTCGTATCCAAATTGATATGAACCGTCATGGCTTTGTTGTGATTCGCTTTTTAGAATTGGAATTTGTTCTTTATTTGATTGATAGTAGCTATCACCAGGTGCGGCCAATGTAACAGCGACTAATGCGGCTAAAACAATGATCTGGAAGGAGAGAGATACCACTTAGCAACCAAATAATTTTTAAAGTATTATCTGTGTGATACTTACTACTTTCATGTTGATAAATTTAATTTTAAAAAAAATTTAAAATAAAAATATTTTTAGATGTTTAATGATTGTATGTATCAAATACTCTGATTTAAAAGATGTAAATCGTCAAGTATTTATACTTAAACCGAAAACTGAAGAGATTGGCAAAATCGTATATCCATTAAATTCGAATACATAATTTAGGCAGAAAATCGTTTCGGATTCAACGAATTAATATTTAAAACGAAATAAATAAATTTATAAGAAAACAAGACAAGAGACATAAGAAAAACGAAACGTAAATCAAATGAAATTGAGATCTCTCAGAAGTAAGATTAAAAAAAAAGTTGATGCATTAGAGATGATATTTTTTTTTTGATGATAGTAAGTAAAAGTTTTAGTATCTCAATAAAAGCTTTTATGAATTAAACAAATTAGATTCAATTAATTTAACCATGAGTATATCGATTGGATGATAAAGTGTTTAATAATTGTGTTAATGTTTGCATTAGTGATGCGTTTTGTTCTTTAAAGCATATGTTAGTGTTGTCTAATCTAATAGTTTTACAACCATACCATATACCACAAATGGTGTTAATTGTAATGTTTATGAATTTCGTTTAATAATATAATTAATAATTCGTTATTGTATCAGACAATAACAAGTTAAAGTATATCTTTTGGTTTTGGTTAAAAAATAACAATAATTTATAGATTAGAGTGATTGTTGTCATAAATAAAGTCGTATTATCAAATATTAATAGGTTACTGGGCATTAGTAATGAGATACAAAAATAGTCTAATATTCCGCAATTGGGCTTATTGTCACAACGATTTGATAGTTAATAAATCGAAATTTCGAGTAAAGCTTCTCGTCGTTACATTGGTGACCATCACAGCTCTGTAAACGCATGACATTATACACGTCAATACCTTTTGACACACAATTTTATAATATCTCCTGACTAACCTAACCTGGCAAACATTAACTTCTCACAATGGAATTGTCTGCCTTCTCTCAATGGTGGTAGCTTGGTTCGCGCACAGATATTTCCAGGAAGTTCGTTTCATGCTGCAACACAACCAAAGAGTACCTAAGATGTGCGAATACGGTCACGCTCAAATTTAGCATGCGGTCAGGTTCGTTTCATGCCGCAACAAGTCTAATAAATCACTATAAGCGGGTGAAATCAGGCAACCTAACCCACAATTACGGCATAGAAACATAATCATAATTAAAACGGGAGGGGTGATTTCCATAGGAATAATGTAGAGTTCAGTAAGAAATATCGAATTTATTTGAAATTTCGAGTAAAGTATGTTGTAATTCACTAGCAGAGTTGCGACACCATTGAACAATACATGTAAGATATCTCAAGTCCAGAAATTAATCTTTTCGATTAGATTTTTATCAGCTTTCTCTCTGCATGTTTGGTGTCAGTCCGTTGTTTGGCCCAGGAAGTTCCTCTCATGCTGTAACCCAGCCAAACAACACTAAGGTGGTTGTTGAATGCGGTGCGGGCATCACCCTCAAATTTAGCATGCGATCAGATTCGTTCCATGTCACATTAATAAATCACTAAGCGGGTGAAATCAAGGCACCCTACTAACACAATTACACAATTTACTTTACGGCATAATCAAAACATAATCATAATCATCGGACTTATAATAATCATTATTAAAACGGAGAAGTAATTTCAAGTGGAGTAATGTGACATTCAGTAAGTAATTTCGAATAATTCAAAATTTTGAGTAAAGTATCTGGTAATTCGCTAGCACTGTTGCGACTTGATTAAACAAAAGATATACGAATCGCACAGTACATATTCATCAAATCCTCCGGTAGCATCAGATCGAAACCACCGGGCTTAGCGAATTACAGAATAATAAGGTTTTGTTACAACTCAAATTCAAATCAAAAGCTTTGTTTTACGCTTTACTTTCTTAACTTGGAATCATGAGAGTGTTTTTTTATAAGGAATTATGGGAAGTTCGGTGTCGAATCATTTACTCAATTTTATTTAATTAAAGTCGAAAATATTGATGATCCATTTACTAAACATTTTCGTTCTAAAAGATAGTCAAGTTTTTTTTTTTAAATAAGATTTGAGGTTCAATAAATAGATTTAAGTGTGGTACTGTGTAAAGAAGGAGCGTTGATTAGACACAATCACCGGTTGTAGCTTAATGTTTAAAAGATTTTCGCATAAGTTCGATTCTCGCGGTTGACCAAAAGATAACATGCACTAGATTACATAAAAAGCGATTGTGTGTAAAAGCATTCGTTGGTCTGGCCATTTACAATGTGCAGCAATTCGTATTAAGTCGGAAGCACACAGTTGAGACGCGATTAGGGTCGTTTACTACAATAGATTATTTAAGTTGTGAGTATAATGTTTGAAGTCATGTAAGAACGTCTTAAATATACCACTTAAATATCGATCTAATTAAGTCGGTAATAATATGACACATTCCAAGACACAATTGAAAATGCAGTATGCGACACAAAAGTATAAAGGAAGATCGCAAATGGGAACCAAACGAGGACAATCATCTGACATACGTAATATGATTATTTATATACAGAATTTTAAATGATTATTATAGCAATTGTTAAGTTGATAACACAATAATGACATGCTTATTTTTCGTTCATCTTATCAACTCAATCCCTTCAGATTAACTATTCTACTAGGCCTCGATTTGGCTATACAATGGGGTAAAGCATGGCGTAAATAAGGAAATCGTGAAAGAATTGAGATTGCTTTGAGCCCCAAAAAGATTGCAAAGATAGAAACAGACAGACAGACGATGTCGGGGCAAGTTAATTATATTTTAGAAGCATCAAAAAGCACGTTGACTACATATAATAATATTTGTTTGTTTCTAACTGTATAATGTTGTATGACCGAACTTGCCCTCCTACTAGCCAAGCATTATCATTCCAGTTGTCATATGCACATTCCATTTCGCCATACCATACTATATCTATAGATACACTGCTAATATGAAAGATGAGTCTACTCATGAGATTAACACTATACAACAGATATTAGCTGTATCTCATCGATCATAATCAGTTGATGAAGAATCCCTATAGCATCCGCGTTACTTTCCGAATTTGGCTATGTATATAAATACGTAAGTTGGACTATTATTCCGAGATAGGTAATTTTTTCGGTAGATTTTAGTAACATAAGAACTGAACGTTTTGTTTGACAATTGGAATACAAAGAATGAAACTGATTTTTAATATCTCGCTTGGGAAACCATAAGCCAGTTATTTGTCGTATTATTCAGATTATAACATTCGTAACTAAGTCACATAATAAAAATACTAAGTTAGTTATAACGATGTATTGATAGTAGGCCAGCGACCGTCTTAGGAATGACTTTCGTCATTGTAAGAAGTCCTTTTCAGGATAATAAATTTGTCAACATGATTTCAACGCCAACGTTTGTTTAATTTGCGTCGCATATTACTGACATCGTGTTCTGAGAGGTAGACCATCGTGTACTTCCATGCTTTCTGCGTACTACTGTTGGGTAGTATCTTCCTCTTTCACATTCTCACCTAGCGTCTACAGAAGTCATTAGAATCAAGTCTAAATATCTTAATTAAAACAAATAAATATCATTTCGCCAAAGTCTGGTAAAAATGTAACAAGGAATAATATTTTCAACCAAAAACATATAATTTTTCGACAAAGTCGCCTTTTAGCTCGATATCGAACCCTTCCGACCAATACGATTTCTTTAACCTTTCAAAATAGGCGTTTGTTGCATCGATGATCCACTCATTAGAGTCGAATCTCTTTTTGCCGAGCCATTTCTTTAATTTTGAAAACAGGAAATAGTCGCAGCTGGCTAAGTCTGGAGAATATGGCGGTTTTGGAAGCAATCGATTTTGGCCATGGCAACTGCATTGTCTTGATGGATGGAAGAGAACTTTTTCTTCGCCAAATGCCGTCATTTTTTTAAACGTCGTTGAAACGGTCCAATAAGTTGCAGTAATATTCAGCTTGAACTGTTCCCCCTTTGGAAGGTAATCCTCTTAACTTTGTTCGGCGCAGAATCGCCGGTAGAAATCCACTGTTCTTTAGTCTCCGGTACATAGTGAAGCATCCATCTTTTGGTCGATTCTAAATAAACGCGCGGATAGCTTTCTTATATTCAAATATTGTTGTAATTTATTGCGCATACGTTCTTCGGAGATGTCTACTATCTCAACTATCTCGATCACTTTCACTCTGTGTTCTTATAATACCGTATCATGGATTTTGTCAACCATTTTTGGTGTGGTGACTTTATTAGTCTTCCTAAACGTTCGGTGTCAGATGTGCTTGTACGACCACAGTGAAAATCAGTAAACCACTTTTGAATTATTTTTACCGATGATGAAGAGTCCTCTCTCGGTCAAAACCGAACTAAATGACAGATCTGTCTAAAAATTTCAATTTGGCCTAGTGACAGATGGTATTGATACAAGAACTCCGGGATTTGCGATTGTGGCGCACTCTGTTGAAATTTTACCAGACTTCTCACTATGCCCTCGTGTAGATAAAGATGTAGCTGGATAAAGATGTATTCATTTGACATCCAAATTAACTTTTTCGGCTTAAATTACTAACAAATTATATATGTACATTAGTATAATGCATGAAATCTTAAATTGGTCCGAATGGAAAGTGAAAAAGATTTATAGTTTGTCTTAATCGCTAAATTAAATTAGGTGCGTATCGTATCGTGGGTTAATTTATTTTTAATTAATTTACCTGTGTCTGACTGACGGTGTATGCATGCAGATGGTATAAAAATTTTCACTATATATCCAAAAACTGTATGTCCAAAAACTGAACGAATCTTTAAATTAATAAATGTGTTTGATATATTCGATGACCAATCATATAATTTATTGAACTATTAACAGAGATAAGGTAATATAATTCGCGACATTGACCTCGTGAAATATGAAAGGAATTAGCAAAATTGACCGACTTACGTAATTGGAATGGACATAATGTAAATGATGAAATTCGTTCAACGACATATGACACGTGATGCGACTGGATAGTAAATCGGTAATCGGAAGTATAAAAATCAAAATTTATTTATGTATAATATTTAAATTTATTTAAGAAACATAAAAAACTGTTTCCTCAACTCAGCTCAATAAAAAAAAAAAAAATAAATTAGATAATTTTTTGTTGTGTGAATATTTAATTATGAAAATTAGAAAATGTGAGTATCTACATGTATCTCCACTACCTACACATGTTCGCAATAAATTATTATATATTTGATTAAACAAATTAAAAGTATAACAAATAGATAAATTTTTAAATTAATAATTAAGACAGTTAGATAATAAATGTGAACGAAGAAGTAAACCATAACGATAACGAACAAAAAGCCAAATTGCAGTCACGCGTAAATAAAATTGGACATTAAAAAATTTTTACTAATAAATAACGGCCGAAGCTGCATAAATAATTTAATTTAAGTCATTTATTAAAATATTGATTTTTTTTAACGATTATTATTATATTATGCTCGTAAGACTCAATTTTTGTGGCGTATACATATTTTGGTGAAAGTGAAGACACAATAAAAGATATATAATTTCTAATCATTTGAAATTATCTATTTACATAGACGAAATCGCTTAGTGATTGTATTGATGATAGTGAGAAAATTTTTGCAAAAGACATTGTTAAATAAAACGTTATGTGAAGACTATATCTCAAACGAGTACAACTCTTATATTTATATATCCCATTTCGTTTAAAGCTAATGTAGTTTACTTTTAGAAAAGTATTGGCATCCGCATCCGTAACAACAGTTATAAATGTCATAAATACAGTCCTTCACTATATTATTTACAAGGCATTTTTGGCCCTTACTGACTCAATACTCTGACTCCATCGGTACATCTTCCTCAAATGTACTTGTATTTTGACTTTATATATTTATTTTTAATTCAGAAACTAATTTTGGTACTGTTTTGGTACTCGAAGTGTTCATTTAGTGTAAAATAAAAAATGGTTTACACCCAAAATTGTAGTAGTGTAACACAAATTTTTTATGAGTTCGACCCACGATAGTACTCATGAGTGTTAAATTTTAAGTGTGAATCAATTGGAGTTATGCCACAGTCTGCAACCACATGGCCCGAACTTTGTGATACACGAGAGCATATTTTAAATAGAATAACCTGGCATTTACATAACTGATTCACTACAATTTCATTGGCCTAAAAGAGTTTTTGCCAATAGAATTCGTTTCTGGTAAAAAACGTGAAATAAACTCAACTATATTCGGATATAGAAAGAATATGCCACTATAAGTTTGTTCTACGATCGCGGATTGAGAAGTCTGGTCACAGAGAATTCAATGGTTGTCAAAAGCTTGATAAATATTATGCAGGCTCTTCATTCCAACGATTAAAATGAATCACAAGTTGCTTACTGATTTTCGTTGTGGGCGTAGAAGCACAACTGATGCCGAACGTCCAGGACGCCCAAATGAAGTCACCACAAATGGTTGACCATATCCATGATACTATATAGCAAGAACGCAGAGTGAAAGTGCGCGATATAACTGAGATTGTAGGAATCAAAAAACGCACCCGAGTGACAATGAACAATCTAAACAGTGGAGTTGTACTGGTGAATCTGCGCCAAAGGTTAGCCCTTGTTTCATTTTTACCAGACTTCTCACTCCGCTATCTTATTGCTTTCTACATTTTATCTGGATGGTAGACCTGAAATAATCGAGTTTTATAATAAAAACAAAGGTGGTGTTGACACTACCGATCAGTTATGTGCCACATCCAATGTAACGAGGAATGCTCATCGATGGTATTTGGTAATATTTAATAGTCTATTAAATTTATCAGACATAAATGCCTGCATAATATTATTGTCAACGGAAAATCCACCACTATATAAAAAATGTCACTATTTCTAAATGATCTAGCCATGAGCCTGATACAAGCTAATATCGATCGACGTATCATAAAGACAAAAATTTGCCTGATACCGTATGAAGTAGCTGCATTAAATTTGCTAAAGCAACTAGTGTGACCAATTCACAGCAACAACCAGGACTGCTTTAGAGTCCGGAGAGTAACCAATTACTATCAAAAAAGAGAAAGGTAAAAAAATTGTTGTCTTTAAACAAAGTTGTGATATTATTTCAGAATTACAAACACTTTGAAATGCATACTTGGTTTAAATTCGCAAACAAATGTCTTCTAACATGAGATTAAAAAGTATCGGGAACAACGCATCTCCTTGTCGAACACCAGTACTAATTGCAAAAGTACTCGATAGTCTGTCCTCAGCAAACGGGTTATGGACTAACTCTCTACGATCACTTCCAAAATCAAAATATCGTGCAAATGTGGGTAATCTGAAATTGTATAATACAATTTTGATCAGACTCGTTGTCATGTATGGATGTGAGAGTTGGTGATTGACCGATGAGTATAATAGATGACTTCTAACATTTGAGAGGATAATCAAGCAATGAGTTCTTTTTAATTACGAAATCAGGATATAGTGCATGAAATCCAGCGATAGCGAGTAGGATGTCTCGAAAATCTTCTTAGTTCTGATCGGGGCCGAATGATACAGAGATCTTTAAAGGGAGGCCCGCTTTTCGGTAGGCAAAGATGTTACAATTTTATTCTTATTCGCAGTTATATGCATTAAAAGATTCACATTTTTTTAGAACATATAGCTTGGCCTTGCCACTAGATAATACCAATATTATTACTTGTAAGTGCCAGACCAAAGCTGGATTGAGATTAACTTTAACATTTTTACCTTATTGGGGTTTCCCAATCGAGCAAAGTATCAAGCTGAGATAAAACTATTTTTGTATTTCATAAACCAGCCGAATGATGAAATAAACTCGAGTTTCTTAGCTGTGGATGATACATGGTTCAACCAGGTGATATATACTGTCCTGTCATTGTAATAAACATCATGGGTGTTTGCCAAAAACTAAAACGACTGCCTTCGTTTTTCCAATTCAACTTTTCAACAAATGACACAAATTTAACACCATTGTAATTATTGTTATTAAATCTGTTTGTTGTTGTTTGTAATTGGAGCACAAACATTCAGACATAATATATTTCGCTCAGCTATAATTATTATCTAACTCAAAATTCATCTTCATAAAATCTTCAATTTTACTTTTACGAACTATCGACCACAAAAACAAAGAAAAGACTAACAAAGATAATAGCAAGTGTTTAAAGTTCGATTAAAACCACAATTCATTAAATTGTTAATAATTATGTTTGGAAGCTGTAACAGCCAACTAAGCCCACCACAATGAATATTATTGTTTACTACATACTCGTATTTACAAGAAAATTAAATCCAAAATTGGAAATTAATCAGATTTAATTTATATACACATATATAATTATTGTTTAATTTAATTGATTAAATAATCAAAAATTGAATGCAAATTACAAATGAGGTGTACATGTAATTAGTTGAAACAAGAAAGTTTGTTACAGTGGATCTACTACACCGTATAGTTGAATGGAAGCTAATTAATGCATATATGACATCAATCGAGAGTCAAACGACGACATCATATTGCATCCGTATGATCTAACACATACATTGGGATGTTGTAACTTGGACCAGTTCGATAAAATATCAAAGTTTAAAATTGGAACGTTTACTTGAGCGGCATGAATCCAAAAGTTGGTACAATAAATCAACGGAGATCGTGTTTACTTATAAAAACGAATACAGTGATTATGTTTATTGCCTGCTATAAAACTATTTAAACCCTAACCAAATTATAGTAATTATTTTTTGAAGGTATATTAAGTCGCAATAATCAGTATGATTTGATTACATCTACATGGATCACAAACTTTACCACCCATAATAACTTTCTTCGAATAAATTTAATTTAGTGAATTAATTTTTGATTAACGCGTTACACATTTACATATTTTGTTGTTGTTCTGTTTTATTTGTTTGTAATTAATGAACAATTATATTGTTAAAATTGCGTTGAAATACTAGTTAAATTAATTAAGATCGGATGTTTGTTTTATCTTTTCAATCTGTTATGGGACCTAAGCGTTTAAAACTCTTTTGTTGGGTTTGTTTTTGACGTCCTGCCCTACTGGATGCACAGTGCCTAAAGGTCTGAACTGAAAAACCTTTAACAAAAATGCCACTGAGAAAGTTAAATTAAATGTGGGTGGGGCCATCCATGTTTTGTAAATATTTGGAACGAAACATGAGACCCATAGGATAATAGAATACCACCACAGTATCCAGAGCTTGTCGTAGGAGGCGACTAAATCTATTTGGATTACTGGGTTGACGGTCCGCATCCGTACAAAACCAAAAATGTTTAAAATTTCTACAAACAAACATAAAATCGGATAGCGCCAAAACAACAATGACCCTTCGCTTAAGTATACTTGGACACGAGATTGAGGATCGGAAAATGGAAGGTGTGGCCATTAAGAAAGCTTGGCGCGTTAGACGATCTTATCACATGTATGAAAGAGTATCGGCAGGAACTCGTAGCGCCCCATGAAACTCGATGGCCTAAAAGTGAAGACCATGTGTTTCAAGGCTGTACATTGTTACACAGTTGAGATAAATAATCTATGGCTTAGAGGCCGTAAGCGGCCCTTACCGCGTCTCAACCGAGACCTTACGAACCAGTGTTAACGAATGGTGCACATTGTAGGTGGTCAGCCCAACGAATGTTTTTACACACAAACGCGTTTTTATGTCATCCGGTTGCATGTTAATTTGGTCAACGGCGGGAATCGAACTCGAGACCGCGGCGTGATGAGAAACTCTCTTAACCATTAAGCTACATCCGGCGACAAGTTGAGATAACCTCGGAAATGTTAGAGTTGGAGGTAAAAAAGGCTGTTTGGACTTCCACAGCAGTCGATAATCTAATTTGTAAATTCGCATGCACGTTATATTTGGCAGCCTGTCAATTGTCTGTGAACATGCGCCCACTGATGTAAGCCAACACCAAGATAAAGATTTATTTTACAATAATTTGGATAATCTGATGGGCTTGATTCGTGGCCTTAAAGCTAGAGCTGACAGAAATCAGACCAACCTATGTAATAACATCGGTCCGTACTGTCGACCGAAAATAAAAACATCCATTTGAAAACATGGACAAACCCACGAAAAACATCTCGAAGCCAATTTGACCATATATTTATTTCCAAAGGGCGAGCTCAGGTGGTCCAAGACGTGAGATTTTATCGGTCGTCAGAAAAATTCGTAGGCAGTGACCATTATTTGGTCACTACAAAGCTACGATGAAAATTTTCGTACAAGCCAAGGAGGACAGGGGAACGCGATTCTCCTTTGATGGTCTGATAAATGAAAAATTGAAACGAAAATATCAAGAGGAGTGTTGTCCACAATCAAATTTCTGATCTCTGGTTTTCGTGGCCAAGTGTGATGAGATTCGAGTATCTTTCATTTCTCATTACTCACGATAATAATGTAGGAAATGATATCAAATATCGACTTGTCGCCTGCAATCGGCTTTATACGCCTCCTTCTGAAATCAAAATATCTTACAAATACGGATAAGCTGAAATTGTACAGTGTTGATCAGACCCGTTGTCGTGTATGCGTGTGAGAGCTGGATCTTGACGGATGAGTACAAAAGATAGCTTTTAACATTCGAGAGATGAACATGCGCGTGATATATGGCCCAAAACACTACGTCAATGGCATATATCGAGTTAAATCACGAGATCAGGAATTTAATGAGAATTCCTTATATCGTGCATGCAAATCAAAGGACAGTGAGTACGCTGGCTCGGTCACGTTCTACGTTCTGATCCAAACCGAATGATATAGCGATTTTTGGAGGGAGAGCCGACTTTCGATAGGCGAAAATGTTGCTGTCGGTGACGATAGCTCACGGCGTAGAGAGCGATCTGGCATCTTCTAGTTACTTGCAACAGTATGAAGAACTGCTTATGATCGAAACCGATGGAGTCAAATTGTTGACACGGTACGAGTCAACAATGGCCTGTCACAGCCGTAAAATAAACTAAAACAAAGTCTATTGTAACATCACCTTTCATCTAAATTATGTCAAGATCTACTACGAATCCTATCAATTCATCCAAATTCAGGATGCAGTGATACTTTAATGTAGTGTAATCAGTCAGATAAAACATAATCTGCGGGAAAGTTCCATTCATCATATATTAACTTTTGCTACATTAAGCGCACACACGTGTGTAGTCCCTAGGTTGTGCTTACTATTACCGAATATTTGTACTTAAACCCTGAAAATTAATTACTTTCAATTTTAATTTTGTTTTTGATTAATTATTTCTCCCATATTTACACACACCTTACGTGTTTATGTTGCCCAATTTATCCATCAATAACAAATATTGAAATTTTGCAGTCAAAATATTGATTTTTATTTCTGGGGCAAACATGTAATTGATTGAAAACTACATGCATTTTATTTTTCAATGGGTTAATGTAGCTAAACCCCACAATTATTAAACATGACTAAGTGATTTTGTTTTATGTCTATAATGGCTTCAGGGGATTATATATTTTTAATTGTGTCATATCATTATACGAATATATGATGTAAATGCGTGTACGATACTTTAATTGAAATTTTGATTATGTAGCTAAGAGCTTCCGAATTATTAGTCGTTTAGATTTAGACAACACTACTTATTAGCAAATGTTATCTCATCATTAGGTATGTAACGTATAAGACATAAATTCAGTTTAATAAATAACATGTTATTATCCATGTATTTTATTCGTATATACCATTGTGTATAAGTCTAATGAAAGTAAGTCTTCGATCTTAATATGCTCTAAGAACTCAACACAGAAATTGGCACAATTACGTTTCTTTCAAAATTTACTTTACTTTTGTTGTTACACACTTATAAGATTTATTAATTTCATTTTTTATCGAAACTGTAAGATTGATTGGTTAGTTGTTTGTTCAGTACACTACACTTACTCGTATGTGATTATCTAGTTAAATCTTAAATTATAACCATTTCTTGAATTTTGAGAAATGTGGTATGGGTATAGCTTATAATGTAACTATTAGCGTAATTTAGATTGATGTTTTATATAAGATTAAGGTGATGAAAAGTTAATGAATGATAGCTTTCATTCCATTAAAATTAACATGTGTTTACTTTTAGTAAATTTATTTTAAATTTAGAATTAAAATTTTAATAATACTTTTGAATACTTAATCTCCTTTTGTTCTTGTATCTTCTGTTAATAATGTGCTAGTATTATGTACTTCTGTACCTCGAATTACTTACAAAAAATCCAATTCAACTTAAGACTAACTGTGTTTTGAGCGTATTGCCAGCACAATGGTGCCTGCTTTATGCCGCTGATGAACGTTAAAGATCTACTACTACATCCATGTTCTGTCTTCGCAGTGATAATTACTTCAATTGACGAACTTCCACGACATATAGCATCTTGCCAATACCTCAAAAAGTAAACATTTAGTTTGCCATAAAGCTACCTAAATCAGTATCTCATCAAAACAAATCATTTATTTCCCATCGCACAACCTCATTTCGTCGTTTGGTTAAGCAATTCGCATTAAATTTTCATTGTTTTGTTCGGTACGCCATTTTCTCGATGATTAGTTGAGTTTATTTCAAGAGCGCCATATATGATTATTTGAAAGTACTTGATTTCTATTTATCAATTGTAAACTAAAACCAATCTTACATGACTTCGAATCGCAAAAAAAATTAAAAATTGGCTAAGCAAACGCATTTACAAATACTTCAGAGTACATGTTCCGAAGAGTGTATTGACGAAGACATGCTTACTGTTGGGATGCCTAACTGATGATGGTCCAACCCATCTTCTATTTCACATTATGGGCCTATTATCCTGATATGACGATAAAAGGGATGTACGAAACATAAATGAATTCTTCGGACATAGCATGTGGAGATAAGAACAATTAAACAATTGTTGAGAACCATTGAAGAATCCGGTTGAAGTGTACAAATCATAGATTCACAATTTTGCCGGAAGCGATGTAAGGTAGTGTTTTGAAAGGGAACTTGAAAACATGTTGCAGACGCTACTGTCCCAAAATATATTGCAAAGATATAAAGTCAACAAAACTAATAGCAGTAGTCAAAGTTTCGATCTTTACCATCTTTTTTCTCTCTCTTTTCGCGGTTCGCTTATTAACGTCTTAATTTACATCATTGCATAGCCAAATCGAGGGGGTACGGCTATAGGTCCGATTTACGTAGAATCATCTACACACATTGAATAGCACCATGCCAGATTATAGTACTGATATGGAAAGATGGGTTTGGTCTATGAATTCTGCACTTCAACAAAGGCGAAAAATTCCTTTTGTATATTCTGCCCCTATCGGGATTCGAGACCCGGTACCTTCCACTCAAATTGCCGCAGCTTTAACTACTGCGCCATTTGGCCTGTTAATCTTTTAAAGTCACTATCTACCATTGATATTCGACGTGTAGAAGGCAGCAAACAACGGAAATAAGTTAATCCAAACCCGCAATCAAATTTACTAACGAAATTAATCGTAATTAAGTTAAGCCTAACTCTAATACAATTTTATCAATTGATTAATTTAAATCTCGTATTACGTTATCATAAATTTTACAGAGACTAAGCTGAACCGACATATATAAACGTGACAATTTTTAAAAACCAAAACAAATAATTTCCAAAACAATGTTTTAAATCAGCTGAAGCTTGCAAATTACAGGGAATTTTAATATTTAAAATTACCCCGTATTTTTGTGATGAAAAAACAAACAAAAACTGGTTTTGATAATTTGATTCGATAACTATAACCACGTGAGGTTATCAATATTCCCCTCAAAATTTGACAGATCGTAAAAATATGTCAGAAAAATAAAATAACTGCGTTTTCTTTTTTCTCTTTATTATTATATTATATTTATTTATTTAAAACAGAAATATATAGTTTATTTATTTAAAAACAACATGCATCATTATTTTAATCGTTGCTAGTGGTTTTGTGTGAAATGAACGCAATTATCGCATTATGTCACTTTTGCGAAGTTCATGGACCATGTGCATTGTTTTGTACACAAACCCTACGTGACACCAAACTTGATGAATTAAATATTAACGAGAATCATTTGAACAATAAAAATTGCTTGGCATGCAATTCGATTGGCAACAAAATTGGTATGCTGAGCAAAGATGATGAAAGTAGTGCGAATTTCTTTAGTACACAATATCCAGTGATCACAGATGTCTACAGTTTGTTGAAGCAAGCAGCCTTTCGTAGTTTAAGTTGCGAAGTGAGTTTCAATAAGAATGGGGAATTTGTGTTTTTTGGTGATGCGACGCGAGGACATGTACTTAGTCACACATTCCAGCTAAGAGATTCGCAGGCACGGGGATTTTATCGACTATTTTCGATTATTGTTTTGATGAGAGATAAAATGTTTTTACTGAATGTCCAACCCTTTTTATCTGAACATCTAGAGGTAAGTTTAAGTATTAACAATTAGTTACTTCATTTAATTATGTTATGTGTGTATAGAATATATCGAAGGAACTGCAAAACTATTCGAATGCTGTCTATACAATTGAGCAATCGAATTGTTCGGCACGAGCCGAACGAATAAGTACAGGCCATGTTAATACTCATGCACCACGATCAATAATTGATCTGACGGGAGAGGAACATATCTTCGCAATACTTCATTCTCATTTTTCGTGGCTACTTTGGTCTGGCGCACGATATCTTACAGAAACTGTTACATTAGGAAGTCCGTCCGTGCCACCATGGGTCGAAAAAGAAACCGAAGAAGGATTTGCCATGGTGCAAGTTGACAAGGAAGATTGGCTTATGAGAAAAGTTGGAATGCACGTTAAAGACGATAATGATATCGTCAACTCATTTAGATATTATAAAGAAACGCTTAGATCTGATTTTATACCGCTGTGTTACTGTGCGCTTGTAGGAATACAAGTAAGTCTACATTAATTTGTAATTCTGCTCAAGTTACTATTTTAATTCCGATTGTAGATTATTTTAAGAGGTCCACAAAATATAACTAGTAAATTAGCAAAATGCCTTAGGAAACTATTACCGGAACCGTTACACAATCTTGTTGTAATAAATAGTCGAAAATGTTTAACTCCCACCGAAGGTCGAATATTGTCCGTACCGCCAGAAGTTGCTGTGCCAAAACCGTCTGCAACCGTGTTTCGCTTAGATTTTATCGGAAATAATAACATTTCAATGAAATGGAGCGGACAATTACCAAATAAGCGTAAGTTGTGAAGTTAGACTGTACTCTGGTCCATTAAATTGATAGTAATTATATTTTCAGTTCCTGACTTATTGGTTAAAGTTATGAAGGCAATCGATGAGCCGCTTCTGACGGACAATGTTCTTGAGAAACATTTAAGAGTTTTAATTGAAGAGTGGAAGAAGTATTTGTAAATAGAATAAATTTGTTGGGTTAACATTATATATTTTCTAATTTTCCAGTAAAGTTTTATGTATCAAAAAAGTGAGCCCGTCAAGCGAATCAAAAATCAAACGAGTTCTGGGAGTTCAATCACACGACCAACTGTTAGTGAGCTATTGGTATACTTATCTCTGAATTATGAACTATTAATCACACATCTACTGAAATTAACGTGCCTTATTTATATAACATGTAAATAATATATTATTATTTAAACCAAAAATTAAATAAAAAGAGATCTTATATTTTTGATACCACAGATGAATTGTTCTTTACTTTATTAAACTTCAAATCCAATTTGAGGATACATACAAAAGAGCACAAACATTTTTATATTCATCCATGATTATTGATGTTGCTATTAGTAACTTTTTACTTCTTGTAACCACAGCTGCGTCTACGTCCACGAGCACGTTCAAATTTACGTCCCTTTGATCTAACATATGGTCTTGAATGCGAATGGGGTACACCTGGTGCTTTACCAAAGTGAGTATTGGCTTCGCGTGCAGTACGTTTGCCTTGTAATAAAAGACAACCTTTACCATTTGGTGAACGTAAAGCCAATTGATCGAATGTGATAATTTCACCACCAGATTTAATAATTCTAGCACGAGCTGTTTGTGTTACACGTAAAGCACATACTTTAAGTTTCGGTACTTCTAATAACCTTGTATCGTTTGTGACAGTTCCCACAATAACAGCAATACGGTTTTCAAGTCCATCTCTTGCATTTAATAAACGAATAACACGTTGTAGTGATATTGGTGGACGATTGATTTTGCTCATAAACAAACGCTTCAATATGATTTTATTGAATTTCTTGTGTGTCCGTCTGTACAAGAACCGATAGAGCTAAAAATGAAATAGAAAATATCCACATTAGAGATAAATTAATGTTCACATAACCTATAATTAATTTCTTCATTATCACAAATTTTAATTAACACTTAATTCGTATAATTTGAAAAAAGGCATTAAAATTAGCGTACATAATATTAAAACTCTGCTTACCTTAACAAGAAGTCTTAAATAAACATCTTGCGATTTTGGCTCTGTACGACGAGATTTCCTGTCGTATTTATGACAGATATCGATACCCTAAAATAAATTATATTTATTAAAATCACATCATTAACATCTCTAATTATTGAATTAAGTAAAAATTTTATTTTAAAACTATTAATTTAATTGATGATTTAAAATTATTTTTCTTATAATAATGTGACAAAACTGCCTACCATTTCGACAACCGGAAAGAAAAAGAACGTTCACAAGCAAAGAATGGCAATACTAAAATTTGTTGACAGTTTGTTTTGTGTTGTTTGTTATGTTGGTACGCCGTACGAGTGATATACATATCAAAATTGGAATTGCCATATGAAAAGACAATTGTTTGTTATTATTTAAACTTTCGCCCAAATGTTGATTATAGTATATAATGTGACAATGTGTACTGTCTATAATGTGCACCTGAAAGATGGTTTTTTATTTTAAAAACACATTATCAGTTTTGACCTTAAGAAATCAATCCACATATAAATATTCAACTATTTGTGACCTGCTGTTGGAGCATTCATGGCCCATCTCAAGAATTCATGGCCAATCTCAAGTTCCATGTCAATACTATAGACTGTCGTAGGGCTAAGCAATGGACGAAAAAGTTGGAAGGGCCTTGAGCCCTTACAAAGATGACAAAGATTAAAAAAGAACAAACATTTAGCTCAAAATATAAAATTCGTTTATTGTATAGATTAAATTATTGTAAAACATAAGTATCATTTGCTGCTTAAACTCATACATGATTTGGACAGTGATTCAATTTCATTAGGACTATACCAATATTTAAAGCGTTCTACTGCCCTCTCCCACGATTTCATCCTGTTCTGTAGCTCCGATTGTAAATCTTGTCGTGGCTTAAATGTTCTATCTATTTTACGTAGTTTAAGTAAATCTTCCTTGTCATTCCATACACCGCAATTTATACCGGCCAAAAATCCAGCGCCTAAAACACTAACTTCTATATTTACGGGACGCTCAACTATTAGTCCAGTTAAATCAGAGAGAAGCTGACATATAAAATCATTTCGCGAAACACCTCCGTCCACTTTAATTGTATGATATTTGAAATTGGTTTCTTTTAATGCGCACATGAAGAGTTGCGTTACACGGTATGCGATACTCTCCAAGACTGCTCGAACTAGATGGGCATTTTCTGTAGACGGTCGAATTCCGATAATACCAGTTGCTGCTTGATTATCATTCATAGGTGCCTAAATAAAAGTAAAAGGTATAGTAAATAATTTAATTTGAATAATTTTACAACAAACTACAAACAAAATAATGAAACGATTATGACGGATAAATGCAATATACCTTATGCCACAAATATCGTCGGCCTTTTTTCCAAAACACAGGTTTTCCAGACTAAATTAAACAAAATGTACGATCAGACAAAACAAAACATTGTAAAACCAATTTATCCCAACAAAACACCAAATAGATAGGAGGTTCACAAAGATCAAGAGAACAAGATGTATATAGTAGAAGCACAATGTTAGTAATGAAATTAAAATTAATTAATTATATTAGTAATTTACTTACGCCTAATCCACTAAACGCTGGAATGAAGTATGTACCATCGGTATTTTCGACTGAATTGGCAATATCGGACGTTGTTGTTGGATCGTCGAACAGACCAAAATTCATGGCCCATTTTATAATTGAGCCTGTATCATTTGATGCCCCTTCGACACAATATGCAAGCTCGGTTTTATTTGAATTAGATTTATTAGTAAATTCCCATGCGACTAATGGATATAGACCTAAAATCGAAGCGCTGCATTTATTCCCCGTGTTCACGTTTAAAAATGAGCCTGTCCCTAATGTAACTTTTATATCACTTTTATTAAAGCAGCCTGATCCCCAAAGCGAAGCTGATTGATCTGAAATCTATACAATTAAATCTATATTAGAATAAATAATCGAGAAAGCGAGGTTTATGCTAACTTACACAACCTCCGATCTTAATTTTTGCTCCGAATAAGCTTTCGTCTATAAATCCAAATTCATACGAATTATTAACAACTTTTGGTAACATTTCACTCTGTAATTATTAAATAAAATTAAAACGTTTATACTTTTTGGTTAATTTAGTACCCACATCTATAGAAAATATTTTAAGTGCCCAATTTGCCCAGCCTAACGTAAACGGGTCAAAAAATCCGGTTGCCGTTGCATTTGTTATGTCTGTTATGTGTTCAACAATTTTTGTTCGATTATCACCTTGTCGCAATCGATATAACAACCACGAGTCTAATGTTCCAAATAAAGCTGTCTTATTTGTTATTGCTTTTTGTAATTTTTCGTTGTTCTGCAGCACCCATAACAGCCTCAGTGTGGTTTGTGTATTCATAAATTTTAACACACTTCCGGCTAAAAATCGCGGACTTCTTGTCAATAAGTACAAACTACGGCTACCGGCTCGAATCGATTTCATTATAAAACTAGAATTCCATTTTTTTACTAGATCACTCGCCCGCAAATCTTTCCACGTGACAAAATTGTGAAATAATTCACCTGTGTTTTTGTCCCATGTTACAAACGTACCACGTTGTGTGGTTATGCCTATTGAGGATATATTTTCGGGCTTCAAATTTGCATCTGCCAAAGCATTTTTTATTGTTAGTATCACAGTATTCCATAGGAGTTCTGGTTGAATTTCGACATGCCCAGGTTCAGGATAGTAAAGTTGTACCTGCAAATATAATATAGTATAATTGGCTACTTGTAATAGTATTTACCACTAAAGGTGCAACACGATTATATAGTACTGGTGTGGTAGTACATAATTATAATTCATAATTCAAACCAAAGTACAAACATTAGTTAATCTATCGATCGTTACAATTTGTTTAAACAAAGCACATTTCCGTCGAATGATCGACCATGAATGCAACAAAACTATCAAATATAAGCCTTCACACCACTAACATTATATAAACAAAATAGATTTCGTTATATAATTATATAAAATCCAACAAACTTGAACTTGAATTAACATTTACTTTCACCTTCGCGTTACTCAACGCGATGTTGTGAAAGATGATTGATATGTATGTTTATGTAATATGTATAATTCTCATATGCAAATATATTGAGAAAACAATGCAGTTGCTAATCATAATTTAAACCTCTACATACATAATGCTATATTGATAATGGAAATTACTTGTGATATAAGGACAACGTCTGCAAATTATGTGCCCGATAAATATTGACAAATAATATAATGATCAATGACATGTAAATATTTACCTGATCTATTGCTTTTCCGCAAATATTAACGTTCGAATCAAAAATGTAACATCGTATTGTTGTTGTTCCTATATCGAGCGATGCTATATACTTTTCTTCCATTCCCATCTTAGTGATTATTCTATTGTGTTATAGTACAATGCAATTGTTTGTCGTTAATCGTTTAGAAAACTAAAAAGAAAAGAAAGGTAATATGAAATGTGAGTAATGTCTATTTTATTAATTATGATCGTGCAAAAATTTGAAGGTGGTACAAGTGTAGATACTCGAGGTAACCAAATGTTTTCCTGCTCTTTCGAGTAACCTACAACAAATAATGTTAATCAACTGATTTCAAAGTTGGTAAAATGTTTGTGGATCAGATTAACAATTTCGGAATTTATGCAATTCCCTTTTTATTTACTTATGCAGTCTGTACTAAAATGTCGTCTATAAATAAAAACACAATCCTCAATCAATGTGATCATCAATGATCAGGCTGTGCTTTTCCATAGAATATTACCAAACAAAATAATTGAAGTTAATAATGACAAACATACAGGTGCAAACCTAATCAAACCAACACCATAGACTTCATCAGCCACCTATAAAAATTATATAAGAGGGGGTATTGCTTGTGAGAAAGCCAGATTTTAAGCAAGTTCATCTAGTCAAGCTGGATTAGATATGAAATGCAAAGTAAATGAAATTAGTAATTTGTTGTCCTCAGTGAAGAAGTATTATCAGAAGAGGGGAAATTCCACAATCCCTCCTCAAAACAAAATAATGAAATCTATCTATTCATTTTTAACAGTGTAATTATGTAACTTACTAAACAAAAACCATCCGATTAAAAATTCAGGATTCAGACCAAAACACAAAAATAAGATTTCGGCTGTAAGTACATTTAGGCTTATCCATGTTAATTTTACGACATACGTATAAGGTATACTCTATCCAGATCATTTGAGGTTTATAACTATGGAGACGATATCATATAAAATTAACAGGAAACAACCAAAAATAATGGTAAAGATTTTAATTATAGTGGTGTCACTATAATTAAAATTTTATATATGCCTCTCGCTCTTAAATTGTATTTCCGAAAAATTAATAAATTTAGCAGCGTTAAGTCACAAAGTTTCAATTTCAAGCCACTGAAATTTCGAGCTCGAAGAATTAAACGTCAAAAAGTAAAACTAAACAAAAAGGTTGAATATATAATAAATATATTTATTTATTCTTTTCTGACATATGAATTAAATAATTACAATTTATGATTTATTCAACCGTCTCCCGAAACAACGTTTTAACTAAATTTGATTTCGATTTTCGAAAATTCAAGTTTCACGAACAAGAAAACATATATGTTGCTTTCTCTGTTACACACTTAATTTTTTTTGCTGCCATTTATTTTTAAAGATACCGTCTTCATAGTTATTAATTTCGTTGATCTAGATATTAGCGGTTATATGACAAAGTAGTCAATTTCGATGTCTAACAATGAAAGAACTTTGTTTTACAATGTGCTGTCCTGAAGCTTCAACAAGTGTATTCCAAAATATTTATAAAGGCTGCGTCTAGTCAGAAGTAGCCAATTCTGGTACGGGAAATTCGTGCTTAACCCTAATCAGCATGGATCATTTTAGTTACATACATAGAATCATACGATGAGTATTCTGAACACATGTATTTTTACAGAAAAGGAAACTAATTTATTTATTTATTGATGTATATTTCTTGCAGATAACTACTTTACTCATTTTTGTGTCAAATGTTACATAATTGACGATTCATTCGATTGTACATGTAGTATCTTCGCTTTTCGAACTTGCTTCTGCTTGGAACTACAAGACGATATAACTTGGGCAATTAATGGTTTTGTTATTGTGGATATACGTGATGTATAGTATATGTCTTTGTCTATTTGGCACCATATCAATACTTATATGAGTTCTAAAATAAACATCTTCAGAATGCATAGTAAAGTTACAGCTCTATTTTTATTCTACCGCGCGTTGACGATTTCGTAAAAAATTTTAAGGAATGCATGTTTCCTTTTGTTTTTGCAGAGTCCCAACACACAAAGGATTCCAACACATGTCAGTGAAGTAACCGGTCTTCTCTCGGTTGGCTATAATTCTGCACCAAACACGGCTTTATCTGAATTCTTCTGGGTATCATTCATTAGGTTCCATAATCTAAGCACCAGTTCGCACAACTGGATTCTTCTTCTTTTTTTCTTTTTTTTTAAGTTTAGCTTTAATTGGGTGCCGGATTTTTAGACTATCCTAGCTCCTTGTCACTGTCAGAGTTCGCACGATCGTCCAATGAAAGGTTGATAGCTGCCTTAAACTTGTGCATTTTATACTACAACGGAAACTGGAAACTTTTGTTGAGAATGACTACATTCATTAATTTTGACTATTATCACTTATCAATAATCTCATTTCTGACACCAATTCTTACCACTGTCACGGTTGGTATCCGAATTATTGACGATCCAGATTAGGATCATAATTAAAACGACCAGAGTTTAGTCAAACTTATCATTCTTTTCATTTCATACACTAAATTGTGAAAGACTAGCCACTTACCACTGGTGAGGGCTGTTATAGTAGTCTCTAATACCTTTTTACCAATTTAACACTACACTGCTTAGTGTTCGACCTATCCGATACGGCGGTTTAGCACGCCTTATACAAATCAGTTGGATTCTCGAGTTTAAACTCGCAATAGTCAATGAATTTCGATGTAGTATATTTCAGGAAGTTTCCATGTTTCACTGTATTAGTGTCTACAACTGGCTATTTTATGGATGCCTCAAAATTCCCAAACATGTTCCGTCAATTTGTTACGAGTCATCAAAGATATGTGTGGCCGCATACTACCATGGTGAAACACAACTTCCCTCTCTGTTACAGGACCGAATTGATGGTTACACCACGTTGCAGTAGCTTATAATAGATAACTACCACCAAACACTCAATATAACCTTGTTTGGCGTCGATCCAGGTTTTGATGTCATTTGTGGAGTCACCAGTCGTGAACAAGAGCGCTTAAGCTTGATATTCTCGTATTTCATCGATTTTTTCATCCCCTCTAATAATTCGCTTTGAAAATGTTTTGATTTTGTTGTATTTCAATAGCATCTCACTGATGTTTATTCGTTTCACAAATTTCTTTGCGTTAATTCATGTGGCACCCAAACATCGAGCATCTTTTTGTAGCTTGCTCTTTTCAAATGATTCTAAACTGTTATGTGGTTGATGTTCAATGCCTCGCTATGTTTAGTGATTGGTCGACCAGAGCGATGTGTATCTTTGACATCTAAAATACACCTTTTAAGCACATGTATTTTGAGACCATCATCGGTGCGTGTTGCCCGATATATCATATATGTAGACATCAACACCATCTAGTGGCAAAAATCGCGGCTTCTTTTTATATGACCAATATATTGTCTTCTTTAAAGCAGATCTTTAAAAAACATACTAGTTTGGATTCAACTGATCCAAAAGTTTACAATTATACAAGTATATTCACATTCCTCAATCCAATATCTTCATTTATTCATTATTGTGGTATTTTATCCATTTTTCTCATCAATTATAACACTTTCATCGTCCATTATCTTTAACCATAACATGGACCATATCAATGATTTGTAGTATTGTACCAGTTGGGTTTATATAAAGGATGGGATTTTGCATTTGATTAACAAAATCATATGGCAATATGCAACAATAGTTTTATACAATGTTTGTTACTATACATCGTGATTTAATAACAGACTTTTACGTTTAGTGTATTATAAACCCACCTCAAACATTTCAATACATAATACAATTTTATTTAATTTCAATTTAAAATGCTAAATTAACATAAACTATACAATTATTATAATTTCGTCGATTACTTTCTCTTGTCAACGATATAATCATTATAATGAACCTATACCTGCTTTTCTGAATTAATTATGGTAATTTTAGGCGCAACTTAAATACATCCAACATATATATGTACAAATTTTAGCCAATGCCATGTAAAATATAATAGTTTACAATTGTACAAGTACATTAAGTGAAATCACAATAAACTTTTATTTTTGTTTATATGCTTGCATTCAAATTAGACACAACTGTTACGGTTTGTGTTCACAAAGTTATTAACTTTTAGCAAGTTTATTGTTGTTATAAAACACGAAACCGGAAGATAATCAAGATATGCTAAATGCACTAATTAAACTTGAACTAACAACACAATGTGTAGCTGAATTTAACCGACTAGATGACTCAGTGGTTATAGCTGTATCTATGGAGATTCACCATCTGATTACGATCATTAGACATTCTGATCCTCTGTCGGAGTGCAATACTAAAATCAAGAAAGACGGGCCCAACCATGTTTCTTGATTTAAGTACTATAGTAGGTTGGTTCGTACAATGCAATGTGCAGATGGTTCTACATAAATCGGACCGCGAAAGAGTTGGGAGTGTGAACAAATATCAAAAGCAAACAAATTTAATATTTACCGACCACGTTTATGAAAGATAAAGAATTGAAGGTGAATTTCAGCGTAGTAACAAGTAGAACGTCTAAATGACACAGTGGTTATAGCTGCCGCAATTCGAGTAGGAGGTATCTGGTTCGAATCTTGATAGTGGCAGGAAGTAAAATTGTTTTTTATCACAATCTGACTATGATCGGTGTTATATGAATGAACACTTCTATGACCTCCAGTACTATATAATAGGCTGGTATGGAACTATGCAATGTTGCAGATGGCTCTACGTTAATCGGACCTATAAGCCATACGTCCTCGATTTGGCTATGTAATGGCGTTAAAGAATAGATTGCAAAGATAGACACAGACAGAGAACCAGTACAACAGATTACAGTATCAGCAGAAATAAATGCTCGTGTTATTTTGATCAGCTTGATTGGGTCAATGTTCTTCTGACCACACTGGTTTAAAATCTAGGAAAAAATGCATCCTTCTATTCGAGTTCGCCAGCTAATCAAATGTTTGCTAAATGGTGTATCAGTTTATGGGTATTAATGGCCATTTGTCACCTTATTTTAAAAGGAGACTGATAAATTTTAATAGTATATACTCGTAATTCGAAAAGCCGACATCCTTTAGACGGTATGACTATTTTTATAGACGCCTTTTACTTTTATATCTAGCTAGGCTTTTTTCTGTTTGTGTAGATATGTTGATTATTGTAAACTTATTCTTCTAAAATTCTTGTCTGCCCTAGATTTTAGTTTCTTTATGACCTCCATTCTCTCCAATGAATGAGGTATATCATCATTGTACGAAGCGAGTAACAAAAGTTTGCTTAGTAAGCGAATCTTAAATATTTTTTAAAAACCAAAAGTACCAAACCATTTCCAATTGTTTTGTATAAAATTACGTTCAAATGGATAAATAATGAATAAAAACACAGAGGACGATCACCGAAAAGTTCGACCAAAATCTTCCACTGATGACGTTACTGTGGCTCTGCTGAAGTACATACTTGACGAATGTCCACGATTGACACAAGAAAAATGAATTCTTTTCTAATGAATTATCCTCGAATGCCATGGCTGTATCGCGAATATAAAATAATCATTTGGGATATACAAAGAAATCTGCTCGTTGGGGTCCACGAATATTTAACTAGGACCAAAAAGAAACATGAGTGAATTTTGCCAAAGTTTTCCTAAATTCGAAAATGGACAGTCTAGCAACTTTAGTAGAGTCGTTACTGGAGACAAATCATGATTCTTAAATACGACCCAGAAACCAACCAGCAGTTTATGAGCAGACCAACCCGTAAAAGATAAATCAAAACAAAAGTAATGGCGTCAGTTTACTTTCCCTTATCTATAATTGTAGCTGATATTCCCCTGAAAAAGTGTCAGGCGGTAATTGCTAAATGCTATACCGAAGTTTTCAAAAATTTGTTTTAAAATTGAAACCCTGCTGAAATAACGAGTAAATTTATTGCAATCTCTGGCATCAAAGAAATACGAGCAGCACAATATTCTCCGGATCTAGGACCTTGTGATTTCTGGTTATTTCCGAAAATCATATCAAATAAGAGGTCTTTAACAGTAACGTTGATCTTGAAAAGCAAGATTTTGAAGAATGAAGTGGATCTATAGGCATTTAAGAAGTGTCGATTATGCAGATATGATACAAAAAGACGAAGATTAAGAACAAATACGAATATAATTTTTTTTTTCTGGTCAACTAAGCGAACTTTTGTTACCCTCGTATCATTTGAGAAACCAATTATTCTTCATCAGTTAGAACGAGATAGAGAAATATGATTAAGAAATTTTAGAAATACCATCAAAGTATCTTCAAGGTAAACCAATCAAATATTGAAACTGCGTCACTCAACATATAAACCGACCATTCCTATATAGTAGTATAATATATGATAAATGTACGTATACATTATTTGGATTCCCAATACATTAGACAATTATTCATTCTTTGAATATATACGTAAAACAACGTTCAATAATATCACCTTGCCCGAAACAGACTACAATAAAGATACTATATATAGCAAATGTTATCACGATTATCATAAAATACTACTTTAAAATTTGATGACTCTTTGGTTTTAATCGCACCGAGATATTACTGAATTCTACTGAGTAATAAAAACGTACAACCAAAATATATAATGGATCAATATCGACTGTTAGTTGTGTAGGTTTGTATATACATACATGTATATGTTCAGCTTAAAAATTAAGTCATATGTACGTCATACGCCACATATTGAGCCAGTCAACGGTGTATAAAAGTATTTGGCTTTGAAACACTCTTTTAGGCTATACACATTACTATATATGATATTGGGTTTATTAATTAGCATACGTTGCTTTAATAAAATAATAAAACAGCTGTTTGTTTATTGACATTTAAAAGAGTGTAAACAGAATAGCTGTTTAGTATAAAAGACATGAATCATTTTGAAAATATTTATATAATACTCATATGCTGCCCGAATCTTTAGTTGAAAATGTATAAAGGGCATACTTCTTAAATCAATAAAAATTACATTGACCTTATTTTAACAAAATTCTTCTTAATTAATAATATATATTTATTTATATAAAGTTACAGTTTTGATAAATAATGTGGCGCACTCGGTTAGCTGAAGTGCACTTAACACATATTGTGTGATTGAAATCAGAATTTTTTGCATAATATTTTCAAGTACACATCCGTTAACAATTTATTTGTGTTATCAAAAACACGTTTATTATATATAGTTGATATATGCAAATGAATTAATTTAATTATAAGAGAACGAAATACATTAAGCAAGGTAAGGTAAACGCAGTTTCAGTTATTTTATTTGTTCATGGATTAACTTTTTGACGTATATATTTGAACACAGGCTTAGAATGTTCCACAAACTTTTTTAGTAATAATAAAGTCCGGATTAATAGTAAAAAGGGATTAAGGGTTTGCTTACGTAACTGACAGTAATATTTAGTGTATTTACTGGCCGCTGAATTAGTTAAAGTGCAATCTGGAACACCAATTTACACAAACTTTTCGCAGCATTTATGGTCAAGTGACAAGTGACATAATCCCAAAGAAAATAATACATTGGGGTTAAATCACACGATCTTGATGGCCAATTTATTGGACCATTACGCGAAGTTATTCTTTCATCAAAAGTTTCTTTGAATAATTTAATTATGTCGCGAGCTGTGTGGTATGTGGCTTCGTCCTGTTGGAACTACATGTCAGCAAGTTTAATACTAGCTAATCGAGGTACGTAAAAATTTCTAATCATGTCCCAATACCGCTCACCATTAACAGTGACATTCTGACCATCATCGTTTTTGAAGACATATGGACCAATGGCTCCGCCAGCCCATAACGCGAATCAACGAGTAATTTTCTGTGGCTGTAATAGTGTTTCAGCAAAGGTTTGTGGATTATCTTCACTTCTTATAAAACAATTCTGTTTAATAACTGGGTACGTTAAACCAGAAATGGGCTTCATCGGAGAGCAAATTTTGAATGGAAATTCAACACCATTATCAATTTGTGCTTCAACCCATTCGCACAATTGGCGACGCATACTATGGTACATATTTTATATTTTAGCAAGTTTTAGAAATCTCTTTACGATTTTAAAATTATTATTTTCACAACATTCTGTCTATAAATTGCACTATAATAAGTGTAAAGTAGTAAAAGACTGCGCAGTCCTGTAATTTGAGATAACCCATTGCTATTTTAAAGCTGCTTTCGAAACCGATACCTAATTTATTTATTTCCCGCCATCTTAAATAAGTAAGCCCAATCAACAACAATTATGATAATCAATTCACAATCGTTTTACAAGAAAGAGATAGAGAATGTCATCTCGCCAAAATACATATTGAATAATTTTCGTAAATCGCCTAACCCTACTTTTTGTAGTATGCTGCAAATGAAACCTGATTTCCATTATGAAAAATATACTGACAAAATAGTCAAAGTAGGATAAAAATACAATTTTTCTTAAAGTGCGAGAGAAATAAAAAACATTTCCAGTATAAAAAATGTATTCAGTACTGAATAAATTTTTATGGTTACTAATAAAATTATTATATAAAATTACAAAATATATCAAGGGAAGTATTTTTATTCAGTACTGGAAAAATATTTTATAGGAAAAATGTAAATGGATGAAAAATCTTTTCTATGCAGTGAAGCCGTATTTAAAAAGTGAAGTCATTTTTAAAATATGAAGCATTTTATAGTAGTTTTTTTATGGTCAGTTGATAATTTTAACATTTCATTTTCTGTCATTCATCTATTGTGGAAATAATTGAAATAATGAATAATTATGTTAAGTTTATTTTTTTTAAATTTATGGTTTTAGATTAAAAGTGTTTTTTTGTCTATTTTTTCAATTACAAAAAAAAAATTGAAATTTATTGGTTATGTTATAAGCATCTGTCAAAATATATATATATATATATATATATATATATATATATATATATATATATATATATATATATATAGTTTTACTATAAAATAAAAAATAAAGTAAAAAACGGTCTCTATCACTCTAATGATATTTTTGATTTTTTTTCTCCCTTTGGTTTTTTCAGTAAAAAATACTGGCAGTATTTATTTCATAATGGAAATCAGACTTAAATCACATTACAACGTCGCCTACTACACATGCGATGATGAAACTTGCATTTGTTCGATTCGTGCAACTGCATAAATAGAAAAAATAATTATAGTTGTCACAATTACAAATAAATTCATGCCATGACTTAAGTAACAAAAGTAATATTACTTTAGTTTCAGATTTTTAAAGCAAAACAAACGATAGGAACTTGTGTCTGTATACAACTTTTAAAACTGGATTTGTATATGAAAAACAAATGAAAATATTAAATTAGTGTATGTAATGTTAAGCTACTGATGTACATAACTATTAAGACGATATCTTATAAAGTTTACGTTTAAAACAACAAAAATTAATGGTAATTATAGCGATACCACCTCTTGCTCTAAAAATGTATTACCGAAAATTTTCAGAATTGTACAGCCCCAGTCATAAGCTCTGAGGTATGAAGACGGTTTATTTAAAAATAACTGACAACAAAAAAAAGTATTCAGTGTTGAGAAAAAGAAAGTCTTTCTTTTTTCTTTCTTCTTTTTCTAGCAATACGAATTTTCAAAAATCAAATTTAAATGTATAGTAAAATATTTGTTTCGGTACACGGTTAAATTAATCATAAATTGTTATAATTTAGATCATAATAAAAAAAGAATAAATAAATATACTAATTATGTATAAATAATAATAAAAATTATGTGTTCTTCCAGCATTTTGTTTATTTTTAGTTTCTGATGTTTAATGCTTAGAGCTCGAAATTTGAGAATACTTTTAATACTTGTAAATGACGCCTTTCAATTTATCACTTTTTCGGAAGCACATTATAAGAGCTAGAGGTCGTATATACCATTGTTTTTGGTTGTTTTCGAAGTTAGTTTTATAAGATAACGCCTCCATAGTTATTGACCTCAGTGGAGTCCAACCTCCCTCTGTATAATAAGTGTAAGTCTATACCTTCAATCGACTCCAAGCGGATAGTGCGATAACTAAATTACTTTGCTTAGCTGATCAAGATTTGCTTTATACAATGCGATTTTCGTTATAAATAGAAGAAAGCAATATACTTTACATTGCTCACAGTTAGAATGTTTTTTTGCCCGAAATACTGCTGTTAGCTTGCCTATTAATGCTAAATATCACATCTTTACCAAATTTGCGCTCTCTTTCAATAAGCAGTATTGTTTTTCATTAGACCAAGTCATTAAAGCGTGATACCAATTCACCGTCTGATTAGAAATCGGAAGTACTAAGGATATTTATTTAGTTACAAATTGTTATGTTTATACGAACTATGTGTTGTCAGTTTAAGATAAGAGGAGGAATATATACTGATGTGAGTGACGATTATCAAAGCCCAAAGTTGGAAGAAATTAACATAATAAATTTGTTTTTTGCATCACAATATAATTTTTTATATATGTAGTATTTAACTAATAAATTATCCAGTTTTACAACGTCATATGTATATATCATACAGGTTATATTTAAATAAGTATAAATTAAAAATATCGAAATTTACATTTATAATTGTTCAGTTATAGTAAGTGTTAGCTTATAATAGAACACGAGTCGTTCCAATAATTTAAAGCGACATTTACAATTTCTTATGTGGTGGAGTACGCTTCAAAGGTCAAATAGAAGTACTTTCTGGACACAGTATAGAAAAGGTTTTCTCATAAAATCCGCAATCCACCGAATACGGACCAGTTCCATAAGGTTTCAACAGGATGGTGCAATAATGTGATTTAGCACCTCTTAAGTTTTTTTTAAAACCAAAATATTTGCCAATAAACCAGGAATAATTCCAGAGCTAAAATTTGCGGCACTCCGATTGATTGAAAATATTGAACTCTTACTTTTTGGCTATATGTGAACACCTCGGGTTTGCTTAAATACTATATACTATTTTGATTATTTTTCAAAATTAATAAGATTACATGAGGGAGGCAGACCACAATTAGTCGAGTCGTCTTGCTGAAAATAATCATCGTCCAGTCAATTTTGTAAATAAGCCAATTTTGTTTATTTACATTCTTATCAAGGTGGAAATAATTTATTTGGTTGATAAGTCAGAAATACCAGTTTACCATTTTGTTTATACCAGTATCTTAACTCTTATAAGTGAGTATACGAAAACTGTTGCACTTATATATTCAAGGCAAGAATCATGTAGGCATGAGATGTTAATTTTATTGTTTTTTGAAGCACGTGTCAACTTACAACATTTTTGGACGATGCAAATAAGACAAATTCAAACTCCCATTCACTTTAACTTAATTAACGCTAATTATAAAAAACTCACTGATTTAATGGTTGTAAAATGTTAACCTCAACCTTTGTAACACTTGTTGTAACTATAAAACTGATAATTTAAATAAACTTTACCATATAAATTACACAAACAAGAATAATTATATTCCAAGTTGCATAATTTTATTTTAATAAGAAATAGTACAACACTTGCTTATATACATATTACTGATTCCTAAATATTTTATTCTTAAATAATTATTCATATATTGTTCAATGCTATATGAGTCACCATTAAGTAATAAGAGTGTAATTATGTTTATGTTTGAATTAAACTTAACCTAAATAGAATAGTGTGATCACTTAAAAGCCGTCAAATCAAAAACATATCTCTGACTATAAGAACATATTTAGTAAGGTTTATCAAGTGCTTCGATGAAGTATCGTGTATAACTATTCCAAACTATTGTTTTTTTTTTGACAAATGCAAGGATCATTTATAAACCTTTTAATGGGTGTTTTTTATATGTAGAGTTACATGAGTTAACATCCTATAAATAAACCAAAGAAATATATTTTTAATATCAACGAAACGGGTTTTATTGGATAGATAATTTTATGACATTAATGTTTAAATATGATTTCGGTCGTGTGGCCGCCAAGACTGGCGTGTACAATGTGCAATCTGAAATACCAATTTTCGCAGCATTTACGGCCGTATTTTGCCAATAACTCCTCGAATATTGATTTCCAGTTCAATTGTCTCTGGTTTATCGACGTAGATAAGTGACTTTACATAACCCCAAAGAAAATAATCCAATAGATAAGTGACTTTACATAACCCCAAAGAAAATAATCCACAACGAATTTTTTGATAAAAAATTCCAACCTCTAAAAACAACACCCTTTATATGAATAAAGACTCTTTCTAATGATTTAGTGAATGACATGAATTCCAACTTTACATAGTATCACCATATATGTGCATTGGATATAGCCCTATGCCATTAGTGTGCGTGGACGATTTTTTTCTATCCAGTCTCTTTTGTGATTCGAACTGAGTACTTCCCGATTTAACGAAAATATAGTTTAAGCTTTTTGATCAGTCTATCACAACATATACGTTTGGTTAAAATTCAACTGTAAAAATGGTTCGCGGGTACATATTATCAATTCTACTTAGCCATCCAGCGTAAATGATAAAAAAACATTTTGGATTGGTGGAAAACTATAATTATGCTGAAATTTTGATTAAACTCAAACAAGATTAATCTAGATTAATTTTTTATCGATTTGCGACTTCACTGATACTTCCACCTGTTACAAAAACCGACAGTTTATTCAATTTCGTAGTTTTGTATTTTATCACCGCAGTATTCAATGCTTGAATTAACATACATATTTGGAGCATGGAAATCTATCGACTAGTGAAATCAAATAGCTTTCTTTTCGTCTTTTTTATATATTAGTAACATGACGATACAGATTAAGGTCGATTACTAATATTGAATGACATCAAGTTTGTAGTTTGCACTAATTAAACGGATTAGTTTGAAAATTCGAAACTCAGGTTTCCCGCATTATGAATTTTGAAGCATTGTCTAACTTATCACTATATACTCGTAAAATAACTCCTATGATAACATCTCTGTTTGAAGCCGATAAGCTGAACTTAAACAAAATGATCAATAGGCCTATTCGTGTCGACTACGATAATAAACGAAAGGAGAGTTATGTATGTATAACGAATGAAATTGACATGATATGTCGGTTAAAAGGACGACTGTGTCAATCGATATGGTCCATCTTTCATTTATTTGGTTCTTGTTGTACTGATTTATTGATTAATGTCACAGTTTGTTGATAAAATGTTTCCGCCAAAAGTGGACGCCAAAAACAAAATAAATCGGTTTATTACTACTGGTTTTTACGTCCATCGTATTTGGTTTTTACGTAGCTCGTATTTAACACAATAATTTCAACAAAGTTAATTTACATCGACAAACCTGAACACACTTACTATAATACTCAAAGATATCAATAAGTACCTTGATCGATTTAAACCACCCAATTTATCTTATATTTTATATTCGATTAGACCAGTAGTACAATTTTTTTGTTTACAAAACTCTACAAGTGTGTTGTGTGTGACTTATAAAATTTGGTGACACAATATTTTTTTATTAAATTTTTATAATCTTATCACTTAACAAAATTTCAACAAATCATCAAAGAACACAGCACATATACTGGTTTTAAAACACAAAACACATTAAGAACACTTGTTCGAGACAGACTGATCAAATTCTTTTTCAGTTCATAATTATATTGACCCTTGACACAGTACTTAATAAAATTTATTCTTATTTATTATATAGTAATTATTTTATATATTTGCGACTCGCGCTTTTAATAACTTTGCAATCGTTTCTACGTATATAAACCACAGCGCGCTCGCGATAACAACTGACGACAGACTAGTTTTACTGAAATTAAAATTCAATATTTTGTTTTGGAATTCTGTTTGATATTGATTACGAATGTATGTGTGTCAGTTTTGTGTTTGTATTCTTGTGTTTACGATGTTTTGTTTTGTATTATTCATTCATAATTACTATTCCGCGATTTTCGAATACACACAAAGCTAGTGTAGTAAATTGGGCAAGGAATTAAATGTTCAGTAGTAAGATTTATATGACCGATGGAATTAAGTTCACGGTCAAAATTACTTTTGGCAACTATAATGACGGAATGTAACTGACAGAATTATCTCTTTTTTGCTGCGGTTTCCATTACCTTTTCGGGCATCTCGGGGCGGTAGCTTGATACGACACGAATGATTACCTTTAGCTCGTCAATGGTCTGAGGATTCTTGGCTGAAGATGTGGGTGGCCATGAATTTGCTTGAAAATATGACCCAATAACGGTTTTGGCGCAAACGCCGGCGTAAACAGCCCCTTTTTGGTCATGCAATCAAGTTCAGTGCCAACACTGTTTTGCCGTTTCTCAAGAGACGTAAATTGTCAGTTGGCAACAATCTTTATTTATCCTTCAATATGCGTCGCATGAGTCTACTGATTCTACTGACGGTAAACTGCTGAGTTCATGGAACTTAGATTTTTATCATATTTACGACATAATTCGTTTCCAGAAAGGAACCAATGCCTTCTTCTCGTTGTCGTTGAAGTAATAATCTGCACTTGGTTTTCCGACATTTGATTCTTTGGTCGTTCATAAACAGTGTTTCACAGACTATGTCATCTAATGGCCGATGGAGAGAAACGATAGATGTAAACAATAAAGAATACATCTGTCACCTCTTGTTGAGTTTAGAATCCAATAGCCTTCTTCCATGTTATACTATAGACTGCATGGTTTATGCAACGTGCATATGGTATCGGACCTATAGCCAAGCGTCGAGGGGATGTTACAATGGGCCAATTAAGCCGAAGAACACAACAAATTATTAATAATTAAGCAATGAGACGAGAACTATGATATGCAAACCAGGGTTGGTATCTGGTAAATACAAAACTTGGCTAATGCACTCCAAAGTTGTTGGGGCTGTGTGTTTATGACCCAATATAAATCCAAGGGTATTTTTGATAAAAAAAAAACAATAATTGTTAAGATAAGTTATAACATAAATGTCTTATTGATGTACTACCTCTGTGTCCGAATAGTAGTGTCAGGATGAAGTTATACTAGATCTAGTTATATGCCACGGCGAGAAGAAACACGCACCAAGAGAAATCAGCAATCGAAAAACGATCTCTTTTTATATTGGAATTTTGCTGTATAAAACGGAATTGCAAATGGTTCGAGCGCTGCTTCTACCACTGTCATTGTTAACCTGTTGACCCCTCGAGATCAATGATCAATCTATACAACATCATGTCGTTATATACAATTAATGGTTTTGCTTAAACAGTAAGTGCATGGGATATAGAAAACTATGAGCTCTGTTTTGGAAAAGGCGCATCTTTTATTTGTTAGTCTTCCGTTTTTGTTCAAATGGTGTCTTGTGTTATATAGAGATGTAAACGTTTGAAGTTTAGAATACCTTCGATGTCACAGTATTAGCTCTAGTATGTATCCAAGTACCACAATTTGTCCGTTGCTATTTTTCTGTTCTGTTTTCAAAAATTAACAACATAAAGGCTTCTGAAAACACCTGGTTGTTAGAATAAGTTTTTCACAAAAACAATTCAAGTTGTTTTTATCACTATATGGTTCAGACGAGTCTTAAAATTATCCTGTATTTTTGCCTATTCAGACATATTTTATTCTCCCTTTATCCAGAACAATAAGTTGAATTCTTGAATGATTCGTTGATTAGAAAAACCCATTAAAAAGTAAACACATAACTCTTTCGAATTTTACAGTACACATTATGCAAATTTGAAACTTATCATAATTAAAATTATTTTCGCCGAATAGCAGAAAAAATCTTTCATGATTAGCATACCTGATGTTTGGTTTTTCTATAATAAAGATTCGGTTGTTTTTTATTAAACTTACTTCTTGCCTCATCTGTTCAAAGTATATACTTTTGGCGCAACAGATTAGATAAATATAAGAAAACTGCAAATGTGTAAACGCACCTTGCTAATTCATTTTAAGTTCACTTAGTTATCGCTACATAATACTGCATTAATAATATGACGTCACATAAAGAGGGTTTTCTCTGGGGTTGCACTTTGTACAAAATAACCTTGTTTTTCAATACGAGTGCAACTGTTGGACTCAATGTATATGTATATTGTAGCAATTACAAGGTTATTTCTCGAAATCCGTTTAATGAGTTCAAATTGAACTCTTGATACATGGGCAAGATAATTGGTGGCCTGCAAATTTATCTATATTTCAAACTACTTCTTTCGAAACCAAATCGGGGACATATGTCAATTAGAGCCGACACCAAAACAGATACAATACATTTAGTTGTAGTAAATATCGATTTACAATTTTAACTAATTAGGGCACATACTCATATGACGTTTCATTATGAGCGCGGGTTATGCTGCATTAAAATAGCGTGTTGTAAACAACAGTTTCGTCGTTAATAAATTTTATTTGATTGTCGCATGTATAACATTATATGTTTAGTACCTTCACAAAAACAAATTTTGTGTTGTTTGCTCTAGCATCATAAAACCACATCAAAAACCTTCTTGAAGACAGTATAATTTGCTTATTATACACAAATACACAAAATAAATACTATCTGGAGGTTAAACATTTTTTAGCAAATATAATCAGATTGGCAAATTACGAGTATTGAACTGATGCTGATAGATAAAAGCTTTAAGATATAAGTCCTTCAGTTTAAATGGTTTATTGCAATTGTTGCAATAAATTTATTTTGATCAACCGCTTATTTACTTGTATTACGTAACGTCTGCTTTAAGTAAACAAATCTTAATTGTTTGCCAATGCATGTATGTTTTTAATTTAACTTTAAGACCAAGAATATTTCATCTATTTGCTGTTCATACGCTTCATTTTGCTCGAGACACTTTTTCCAGAGATGTAAAATAGAAATTCTTTATACCACTTGTGTTTGGATCGCTGGGCTGGTAACCCGCATCCGTAAAAACAACAAAACGCCAACAAACAAAACGAAAATCGGATAACATGTATGAAAGAGTATCGGCTGGAACTCGTAGCGCTCCAAGAAACTCGATGGCCTTAAAGTGGAGACCATGTGTCCCAAGGCTATATACATCACTACACAGTGGAGATGAGCGATGACCTCGGAAATCTTGGAGTTGGATTTCTTATTGGCTCGCAAGTAAAAAAGGTTGTGATGGATTTCCAAGCAGTCGATAATCGAATGTGTACATGAGATTAGCCGACCTGTGAACTGTCTGTCTACATGCACCCACTGATGTAAACCAACACGAAGATAAAGCGGTTCTTGCTAGGAGGACAGCTAAACACGTTTGTAGACATAAGGAAACGCGAATGGTGGAACGTTAGTCTTAGGAGTACAAATCAGCAATGAGCAAAATTCGCGTGATTTCTTTAAAGAAATTGAATTGCACCATACCTTAAGATCTCGGTCAACTGCCATTCGGGACCAGGATGGAAACCTCTGTGTTAACGTCGATGCGGTACTCGATACATGGCGTGAACATTTTTCTGATCTACTTAATGTTCCACATGTATCACAAGCTGTATTCGAATACCCTCATATACAGACCGCAGAGATGTTCATTGAGGATCCATCCTATGAGGAATTCACAATGGCCATGCAGAGACTAAGAAAAAACCCGTTCACCACGGGTTCATTGCATTAATTCAGAGATCTTGATATTCGGCGGGCTAACTTTGTGAAACTGTCTTTTCGACCTTGTTCGATTAATATGGCAAAATGAAGTTATGCCTGAAGAATGGAAAGTTATGCCCATTATTCAAGAAGGGTGATCGCTTCAAATGCGAGATGTCATTCTCATACATTATCTTGGAAAAAATTACTCCAATGGCGGAGGAAAATATCGGTGACTACCAAGGAGGTTTCCGTTCAAATCGGTCAGTCACGATGTATTCCTATGATATCAAGCAGGCGATCAATAAAGAGAGGCTATGGTACGTGCTTGAATATTTAGGAATACCAAACAGATACGTACATCTGAGTTAAATGACAGTAACAGAGTCACAATGCTTTGTTAAAGTTAAGAACAGCCTATCGAGAACATTTGCAATTATTTCTGGTGTTCGACAATAAGATGGGCATAAATACTTTTTAATCTCATTTTGATAATATTTTATTCCGACAATCCAATCTACTTTTTGTGTATACAAATGATATCTGTGTGATTGAAATAAATGGCAACGGAGTAAAAGAGATACTTAATCCACTGGAACAGTATTTAGCTACCGTTGGTGTTAAAATCAGTGAGTTCAAAACCAAATATCTGATCTTTGGTTTTCGAGACCAGGACGTTATTGATTTCAGTAGTGGTAACCACACATTTGAAGGAGTAATGAGATTCAAGTATCTTGGATCTCTCATTATTCACGAAAATAGTGTGCGACAGGATATAAAGTTTCGCGTTGACGCTGGCAATTAAAATGTCTTGCAAACACGTATAAGCTGAAATTATACAGTGTTCGTCAGACCCGTTGTCATGTATGAATGTGAGAGTTGGACCTTGATGGATTAGTACGAAAGATGGCTTTTAACATTCGAGAGTAGAATCGAGCGAAGGTGATGGCACATACCGAAGTCTTTTCAATCACAAAATCAGGAATTAAATGTAAATTCCTGATATCGTGCTGATCTGAACCGAATGATACAACGATCTTTGAAAGGAGAGCCGCCGTTTGATAGGCGAAGAGGTCGCTGTTGGCGACGATGGCTCCACGGAGAGATCTGGCATCTTCTTATTGCTTGCAACAGTATGAAGAGCTGGCTCGTGATCGAAACTGATAGTTAGATTGTTGATACGGTACGGGCCAACATTGGCCTATAAAGATCGAAAAAGAAACGAAAAAAATAAATTTTATACTCAGTCAACAACCCCTTATATTATTCGAAATGTTTGTGGGTGACAATGTCTTTTGTGGAATCGAATTCCTCATTACATTATCACACAAAAATAGAATACTGTTGCACTCTAACTCATGCATAAACACAAGTCATACAGTCCAAATGTCATTGATGAGAGGAACTGCTCTTTTTGATCAAACGGTCATTTCATATCGTCGTTCATCAATTCTAATCTTAAAAACAGTACAGAAAATTATTTAATATATCACCAATCGAGAGAAATGTTTCGCCACAAATCGTGAAGCCAAGGTAAGTGGTTTCACTCACTCAAAACTAAATTCTCTACCACTGTAATATGTTTGAACAAATATTCGTGAATATAGTACCTTAGAATATTTATATAAGTCAAGTTATATATTTAACTTTTCCTATATAAACGATGAAGGTCAAGTCAGTTGAAGTGAAGGCTTACATTTCATTAAAATCTGAAGCTCTGAGGTAACCTTCCCTGATCTTAAGGTAAACTATCTCCTATCTGACTTTCAAACAGGTTTCCAATCAGTACAATGTAAATCTTGTTTAAGTAGGAAGAAATCGTACAGCACTTTGTACTTTAAGACTTATAAAAAATATCTTTCATATATAAAGGTAAGATTGAATGAGAAGAGAATAACTTTGTCGAAATGTAAGACGACCTTAAAAATCATATGTTAATATAACGACAGATAGATAAAAACATTGTATTGTATCAGTGCAAACAACTTGTTTCTCTGTAAATATACCGCATATAGATTGTCGTGTATACGCATACACATTTTCCAATATGTTCTCACCCATCGAGAAAGAAACCTATAAAATGTAAAGTATAAATAAGTATTTCAAAATTTGACTTACTTAAAAATTAAGACAAACACTATCGAAAATCAATTTAAAACTCATTTTTGTACACTGGTATAATCAACAAATTAATTTATAATTTTAATATTATTTAAGATGTTTCACACACTATACCGAAGTATACACACACATTATGCAAATTACACAAAATAAATACTTAAAAAAGCAGTACAGCGTGGAGTATAGATAATGTAATTATTTAAGAAAATGTAAATAGAAACCGACAACAAATTTATTATATATCGAACACATTTCACACAACTACCTAGTCGTTAGTATAGAAATTATACTTTTATTATTTCATAATAATTCACAAGAAATTGTTATCACATCTTATCACTCAGTGTGTGAACTGAAATGTCAGAAACTTGTAATAAGTCATATGAAAAATGATATAAGAAATACGAATAAAACGCGAATACACATATACATGAGAATGAAAATATGTAGTCACAATAGAAGAGAAAATGGGAAAATTTTGCATATAAATGTATATGTGGGCTACACTATTCTTCTCTACACGCAAACAATTTAAATATATTTTCAATTTATGTTTGATTTAAACCATCTCTGCTCTCAAATACATACCATCCTTTCCGGCAAACCAAACGTTATTCATATGGAATGGGATTAGGTTTTTTTCAAGGTTACTACAGGCATACTATTGATTAATATGATTGTAGGATCAAGTTTAGATAAAGACTGGCCTATTTCTACAGCTGTTTAAATGAAACAATACTTAAGGTAGGTTAGGAAAGAACGGCCCGATTAAAAACACCTGGGAAATCGTTACTAAACTACTGTTAATACAAGACAATCACATTTCTACCCTACTACTCTACTATAGTTCGCAACACCTATCTGCAGTCATACCTTCTAATTAAAGTTAGAACATTAATACACAATTGAGACACAGGAAACTATAATAATATAATTAATTAGTTTTATTATTTGTTTAAGCCACGGTTAGGAAGGCATACTATGGCATCAAATTGAGATTTAAAATATTTTAAACCCATTTAATAGTGGCTTTCCAATCGACCAACCGCTAGTAGTTCACTGCGCGTCCTTGCTAAATTTACTATTGATTATTTAGCAAAGACACGTTTAACTACTAGTGGTTTTCTAGCAGGTACTAGCGGTTGGTCGATTGGAAAGCAACTAATAATGGTGTTCTATAGACCAAGGCATATTGAACTTCACCTGGAATATTTTAGGATCGAACAATCTCTCATATATACGTACTTAATACTAGTCGTTTTCCAATCTACCAACCACTAGTCGCCAGTAGTTCGGTTTTTATCTTTGCTAAATTTACTATATGGTTTATTTAGCAAAGATAAGAACCGAACTACTAGTGGTTCACTAGCACATACTAGCGGTTACTCGATTGGAATGCAACTGTTAGTTGCTTTCCAATCGCCCAACCGCTAGTACCCGCTAGTAGCTCGCTGCGTGTCTTTGCTAAATGTACCGAATTACTAATGGTTCACTAGCGGCTACTTGCGGTTGGTCGATTGGAAACCAACTATTGATTAAATATATTTTTGTTCGATCCGTGAACAACCGCGTGGGTCAACTTTTTAAACTATCGTATGGAAACAGATTCTACGCACGGTAGTTTTTTATATTTGGGAATAAATAAGCAAACTCTACATCACAACGAAGAAGGAAATGCTACAACCGTTAACAACGAAGGATCGACCAAATCGCCTTAAAAAAATAAGGGATTTTTCACCATCTGATTACGACCGCTGATGTCAATGAACACATCGATATAACTTCCTGGTTAAGTACAGACTGAATGGGCCGACCCACCTTCTATATCCGCGCTATAGGTTGTATACTGTATACTACAGGGAAATGTTTTATGTAAAAAGGAACTGTAGTGGTACGTCCTCGATTTGGCTATGGAATGGTCATTGTAGCACGTTAATAAAAGATTAAGAAAACGTTGGGATTGCCTTGAGTCCCAAAAACATTGTAAAGATTGAAAAAACGGAGAGCATAAAAGACCAAATGTTTCTGAATATACTTTTCGTTAAAAAGTGTGAAATAGTTGTCATTTGACTAAATCGTTTTGTAATCTAGGCTAGAATTATCATGTCGTTCGCCGTGCAAAGCAAACAAAATGCATATTCAAGCCTCGTTCGTGACATCGAAAAAAATGCCAATGCTTAAATATTTCAGTTTCGGAACTGTCATGTTACAACATTAGTTTAAAACCAACTTATAAGTTAAGGTGGTATTTCGCATAATCTAGAAAATAACGCTTAATGACTGTTCAGAACCCGATATTGAATATGGCTTTAAGAGAAAATTAGTTCAAAAGTATCTAAGCGCATGTTGTAATGAAAGTCTGTGCAAGTTTGAAAAACTAATTGTATTTCAAAACTGATTCTTATTTATATTAAATGTCATATATAAATATTAAATATCAAACAACGAGTTGAATTTGTCTCCACAAATCAATGGCATTGGACAGATCACCTTATTTTAATCAATCTTCTAATATAATATTAAATCTGGCTTTCAAATATAACTGTCATCGTTAGTTCTATGAATCTACTAATCTGACGCAAATATTTTGCAATCTGTTTTCGGGCTCAAGGCTCTCTCAACTTTTTCGCGGTTCGCTTATTTACATCCTACTGAACGTTATTGCATAGCCAAATCGAGGACGTACGGTTATAGATTTATGTAGATTACATAGCTTCATGACAACCTATAGTACTGACGTGCTTATTCACACCACCAATCGTGATTGTGAAAAATTTCTTTTGCTTCCTGCTCTTATCGCGATTCGAACCAACTGTCGCAGCCTTAGTCATTTAGGTCGGATACCACTCCTAATCATGGTGTATTTGAGCCCCACGTTGGGCGTCAATTCTATCATTTCTATAAATATTTGTTTTTGAACCATTTCACTTATTTATAATAAATTTCAATTTTGAATTTCAATTTATAGCTGTTTTATATAGAGGTAAGAACCAGTTTCTACATTACAATCTGAAATGCCAAAGTTGTTTTATTCAGACTGCCTGAGCTATAGATCATTATAGGTAATTATGTCTTAGTATATGTACACCCATCATTATTTGACATCAGGGTAAGTTTTGAACACATGAATATGAATAATTTTACTTTTTATAGTTAGTTGCTTTTATTTCATTCTGAATTCAGATATCGGCACGTAGTGAACGTGAACCCATAACTTACAATATTTTTGATTTCTCTTACGAAATTGGTTAGTATACACCCTTATTGTAGCTATCTAAAACAAAGAAAGCGAGCCAAGTCGTGTTGACAATAAGGGTGATTCGATCACTATTCTCGTAATAAACTGCAAAGTCAAGAAAAAAAACAAGACTACTTTAAAGTTGGAAAGTAACATCATGGCTAAAATTATAAAGCAATATAGGGCCATAAAAACATATTTATTAAACTATTCAAAATAAAATACTCATTTTAACTTAAAACATAACTAAAACTATATTTTTCTTGTTGCATCACTTGTTTTACGTTTTGGATCCGTTCGAAATGTAATACAATGCCGATCTAAAAATGATATCAAATCCTAAAAGACACAATAATTACATATTTAATAATTACATATTTATTTAATTTAAACAAAACGACTTAATACTCACATTCATCTCGTATTTAGCCCCAATTGATTTAAAATATAAATAAATTTTCTCTACTTCTATCGGCTGATACATAAACAGTGCATTACGAAGATTCGAATTGGATCGAAATAAATTATAAAATGCGATGTGTAATGGAAGTGGACAGTATTGCAATTTTCCGGAACGTGGTTTCGATGGTAAATAAATCATTTCGTTACTATTTAATAGATTTAATGTAAAATTATCGGTTTTAAAGTAATCAACATTTCTATCACATTTTGAAAAGTCAATACGACTCCATGATCCGATTATTTCTGTTGTTGGGTTTTCGATTGGTTTGATTGGGGAACGAGTTGTTTGTTTTGTTGGTTGTGAGGAGGCGATTATATGCTGATCACTATCAGTGGTTGTTTCTTTATCCGTATCTTGAATAATAGGATGCGTTTCATTGTAGATATATTCCAACAATTTTATCGCTTTTGGCCGACTTATTTTCTTTAGTCCATACCTTTTAAGTTCAATATGCAATAAACTAATATCCATATTTTTATAATTCGGCTCTGGTGTAACATTTCGGGTTTTATAAATATATTTCTCACCTTCATACAATGTCTCGTTTAAATCAATCGTACCATTTAGATTCGCTTTTGGCGTAATTTGATTAATAACAATATCGTATTCTTCTTCCGGTTGGTAATAATTATACGGACAATTAAGGTCTTCCAACGACGTGTCAATAACAGGTTCGGGAGATTTTGGTATTTCTCTTAGTGGCGATCCTGGTGATAGTGCAACGATATCATGATTTAGTTTATCACCAAATACTAGTCGATCAAATTCATCGTCCATTTTTAACTGATCGAAACATAATTTCTTAGGTGTTTTACCCTCTACTCGACTAAAACTAGGTTCAGAGGGATATCGCTTTAAAAGTGATTTTGTTGATGAAATGTTCGGTCGCTTATCCGTTGATTCAAATCGACTTTTGAATAAAAATTCGTTAACACTTTGGTTTACTTCATTATTTTCATCATTTCCATCCTCTAAGTTGTTGATATCGTCAGATATTTTCCTTTCGTATCGTCGTAGAAAAGAATGCATAGATTTTCCTAGAAGATTTGAATCTTCTTCAAGTAAATTGTCGTTTTCATCGTCACTGTCTATTTCAATTGATTTTTCGGGAGTTTTTGTCGGTGTTACCTGGTTTAGTTGTGCCGCCGAATAATTAATTTCATCGTCTGATATTTCAATTGAATCTGAAATATTTTGCGTTAGATTTTGAAGAAATTCAGTATGATTATTCAAATTCGGGAGCATTATGTCATTGTAATCGATAGTTGCATTATGCCGTGGTGGTGTTTTAAGGCCCGAATTTGTAGTTGAATATATTTGTGTTTCAATTTTATCATTAGAATCACCATCTTCACTATACACTAATGATATATTTTGTGTGTCGTTGTTATTTGTCGATGGCGATAGATTAATATTTGTATCTCCTATGTTGTCATTAACACAAAGTTCACTGGCTTGGAAATATTCGTCCTCTTCAGTCAGTTGGATTACATCAGCAGGTTTATCACATTCACGTAGATTGCTTATGTTTTCAGTCATTGGTGAAGACAATATATCCGTAGACATTGGATTATCAATCAGTGTATTTTCACTATAGTATGGTAATTCTATAAAACTGACGATTGAATTGTGATCTTCTTGTGCCTTAGTTTGCTGTAATGTTGGTAAATTGTTAGCTGATTTAGTCTCATCATCGCTATCATCGGATATTAGAATTGATGCCGCCAGATTGACATCATAAATTTCGGTAATATTTTCTTCTTCACTGTAAACCAATGTTATATCTTGTGTGTTGAACTGAACCGATGTTGGTGAATTATTTGCAACATGAGTCATCGTTGTATCTGATTCAGTTAGTATTTGAATTTTACTTGAATCAACAGCTTTTGTTGTTGTATCACTCATTAACTCTTCCGACATGCAAGTTTCATTAGACAATGTGAATACATCTTCAGGTTGAGATACATTTTGATGATTTTCCTCATTTAATGATTGACGTTGATTTGATTTTGTTAAGAGCGAAGGAGACCTGGCATTATCCTCCTCATTTGATCCACATTCACTAGTCAAATCAATCATGTCGACTGATAAATCAGCAAAAATATCAACATTTGATTCATTTAGCTTTGATGTAACTACGTCTTTAATCTTTGCTGGAACGAAACAATATAGTTTTTTAGGAATACATTTTAATTACAGATTCAAATGAAAAACATTTGTTTACCTTCATCACTGGTGTAATTCTCGAAATGAACGATATCTGAAATAAATTTCTCGTCGCTTAAACGTTCACATAATTTTGGTGGAGATTTCTTATTTGTCTCATCGAGTTCGGCCTCTGAATCGGAAAATAAATCAGGCGATTCAACATCTCGACTGGATGATCTCGTTATCAAAGGAATTTCGTTACAAGCTTCTCTTATCTCAGGGTCCGAATCAAACTCAGGGTATTCCAATAAATTTCGAGATACATCGGATAGCTCAGTAATTTTACTCAAATCAAATTTTTCTCGCCTTTCCGGTGACGGTGTACGACCCGGTATTTCATCCCAATTTTTAAGTAGATAATCATTGCGAACTACACTTTCTTCGAATATATTAGTCGAATAGTATCGATCTTTTAGTTTACTTGAATGTACATCGGATGATTGTAGTTGAAAAAAAGTATCTTCCGAATTTATTCGCATCTCTCGGAGCATGTGGCTATAACAGGGATAATTATTGCTCTCGACGAACACATTCTGGTCAATACTTTCAGTAAAAATCATGCTGAGCTTTTCATCAAAAGATTTTCGAATATAGTCTAGATTACGCTTGGAAAATTTTCTTCGCCATTTATGATTTTTATTAACACGTAAGATGGCTTTCATATCGCCATTTGTATACTGGCCTGCCGTTTTAAAGCCAAAATTATCTAATGTTTTTTGTATATCAGTTAATTTACTATCTAATGTTTTTGATATAGAGGAATTAGTATTCGTTTCTTGGCTAAATGTTTCGACAAGAGATTTGGATAGAGCGAGAGCCATTTGTAATTCATCGGGGTGTAGATTTTCGGATGCACATTGTTGCGCTAAGAGTTCCGAAAATAAACTTTCTTCCGTTTTATTATTTTTTAGTAGGTTTTTGATATTATTTTGTTTCAACCGATTGCTGGTTGTTCGCTTTGGTTTAGGTTGCGCTAAACGATTACTAACAGAAGGCTTTATTCGTTTAGGTGTTTCAAAATCAGCCATGCTCATGTTATTTGTAGGTTCAAAAAAATTCCCTATCGACGAGGAACTTAACTCACTCTTCCTCTTCGCCAATCGATTCATTTTAGCTTTTGTATGTTCATACGATTTGAGAGTATTTTCAATACTTGGCACGGTAGGTTGAATCGGGTTAAGATTGACAGATTCAACAAGAGGTCGCGAGATTTCAGTTGACGATGAAGTACTAGGCTCATTCGATGTGAAAAATTGAACAATTTTATTAGGAACACTGGAAAAGAAAAAGAAATTGTAAATTACATGTATATAATGTTTTTATTTATGTGTATTACCCAGATGATGGTTTTGATTTCAAGCAGAGTTTTGACATGTCAACTTTTTTTCTTTTATTCATTTTTACTAATAACTAACTATATATTTAAACTTATTGTGATAACAATTAATATTATTTGATTTATTTTAACGTTCCGAGAACATCTGATCTTCGCTTTCCTTTATTTCACCAATTTCGCGGGCAGTTCTTTGTTTTATAAAAGATCTGGACATAATATACTTTTTGTCCTCCTCCTCTTCGGTTCGTTTAAAGAACAGCTCTTCAAGATGAGGCTTTGACTTTTGCACAAACGGTAAGTAACTATAAGAGAGTTAAAATTAAATTTTAATAACAAAAACCAATATTATAACAAATTTACTTGTAGATCACTCCAACTGCTATTCCAATCGCTAGAATTGTTAATGACACTTTAGTACGATGTGTATAAGCCGGTGTACCACGTAATTGACGGGGTTTCCATTTACTCGAATCAATGCCACCCATAACAAAAATTTGGTTTGAATTGTAAAGTTTATCAAGTTTTTAAGGTTAGTGAATTACATAAACATTTTTCGACTGGCCAAGTGCGGATTGTGACAGTAATTAGAACGGAGACGATGTATATTTGTTTTTGTTTTAAAAGAATTGTGATGGGTTCCATCTAGTGAGATAATTATTTAATGACCTTATTTGTTATTGGTGGCCACAGTGTTAATTTCGGTTGTAGAATATCGATTTTAAAAATATTTGAACGGCACATAAGAGTAAATTGTTTAAACGTGTAATTACTGTCACTAATTTAAAATAATATGCTATTCGATTTATGTAAATTATTTAAAATTCGAATTATAATTTTTAATCACCAATTTGTATATTCACCACAATATGTTCCACATGTCAAAAATTGGAAGAAAATTAGTATTGCCATTGGCAAACAAAAACTAAAAATTTACTCGACGTATAGAAAAAGAAGACATCGCTAGTCATTTCACATTAAATTAACAAAAAATAAAAAACAAGCAGTGATCTAGTTTTTTTTCTATTTTAAAATTTAAATATAAATTACAAAAAGTAATAAGATTAAATATATTTCTAATATTTGTAAAATTAAACTTAGCATCAAGATAATTTATTTGTGTGAAATTAAAACATAAATTCCTGTAGTTAATTAATTTAAAAAAAAAATAATATACGAAAGCACAAAAGAAAAAAAATTGGCGATTTTGAAATAAAAATAAAATATCCAAGCTCGCACGAAAAAAGTGTAGTAGAGTAGTGTAGAGAGAAAAAGAAAAGCGAAAAGGGTGAGAAAAAGAGACGGTGATTTTTTTTTTATTTTATTTAAATGAAGACAAGTGTGGTGTGACATTCATTGCATTCGATTCAAGAAAAGGAAAATTTGTAATTACAAAAAAAAAAAAAATTATAAAATAAAACATATATTGATAATATAATATTATAAATATTGAATTGTGAGTGTGGTGTTGTAATTTTAATTAATTTACACTGTAAAAAATCCAAAAAAAAAAACGAACTAACAAAAGTGTATTTAGTTGTGTGCCTTTTTTGTATTCGGAATTAAAATTGGAAACTCAAAGAAGTTACAATGAATTGGGAACCGCAGCCGGAAGGCTTACAGCAAATAATTTCATTACTTAAGGAATCGCAATCGCCAGATACTGCTACACAGAAAGCAGTTCAAAGGGTAAATATGGTTGTTTTATTTTAATAAGTGTAGTTGTAGTTGGTCTAATCTAACGGGATTATTATTTTTTTTATTACCCTTTTAATGTGTGTTGATTTTTATTATTTTCCCAATACAAACATGCGTTTATTGATTTCATGACAGTCATTTTCTATTATGATTTTTACGATACATTTTTTTTAAATGCGACGCATTCCACTTCTGGTAGATTATTTATATAAATCACATAATTTTATATCATTGTAAATCACGAAATGTATTAAATAGTTTTCATAAAATGTTATATAATTTGCCGGTTTTATGTTGGGGGGACATTATTGTTATGTTTTATAAATTGAAATCAAATTCGTATGTATTGTAGAGTTCTATAATATATCGGCAAAAAAATCATTTTTTTTGTAACAATTACATGATCGGTTTATTTATAATACAAAAGAAATTTACATATTTTTCTCTTTTTTTGTAATTTGTTGATTGCAAAAATTATTGTGAAAAGTATGCCATCTTTTGGTGAAAATGTTTATCGATAAATATTAAAAAGAGACGAAAGATAAAAATTGAATGTCATTTTATGTTCCACATTGTAAAATTTCAAGTTCAGTGCACAATTCCAAAGAAAAATGAGTAGAAAGAATCACAGTAAAAAGCGATAATAATGGCGTCCGCGTCTACGACGGGAATAAAAATTGTTAATATATCTAATTTAGAGAAAATTGAGAATTTCTTAAATGATTCTGCTTACCGTGAAGTGATAGAGAATAGTGAAAATTATAATACACGATTATGTATCGAGAGGAGGTTGCGTATGCCATTTCTCGATCCCCAAACCGGAGTAGCTCAAAATCATTCTGCTTTGTTTATGAAACGAAAACAGCGTATGCCTGGTTTTCGTGATGGCCAACTATATACGTATCCAGCGGCGCGATGGCGTAAATCTAGGCGACAATATTTAACTCATCAACCACATCCACGGCCATTTGGTATGCTGCGCGAACATCATGATGGTGACTCAATTGGTTTAGATGGTTCATCGATCGGTGCGGGCGATACAGATAGCAAGGATAGTCAAAATATTCGGGAGGAAGTGACAAAAGAATGGTATTACGATGAAATGGATATACATGAGATGGATTCGTTTCATGATCCAGAACCAGATTCTGATTATGATTATGATGATCATTATGGTAGTCGAAAAAAGAAGAAAAAAGCTCCGTCACGTGGTGCCAATCGATCGACACACAGTGAAACACCAGCTCGTCGTGGTAGTAAAACAGGTTCTCGGGGTCGACGTAAAAATGCAAATTTATTTAATCCAGAATCGCCACACGCGGCTAGTCCATCGGGACGTGGATCTGCTGGTGGTGGTGGAGGTGGGGGCGGTGGTGGTGGGTCGGGCGGTGGAAATCGCGGTGGATGGCATCGAATGTCATTGGGAGGACCACAAATACCTCATAGCAGTACAGCATCACCGTCGAGTATATTAGATGAAACTCAAATAGTGGGTGGCCTAATTCCAACCGATCGTGATGATACAATGATTATGCATTCACATGAGGAAGGCGGCGGACTACATAGAATGCCTAAAATGGTAAACGAATTTGGGAAACCAACACCATCACCGTACTGTGATTTTTGTCTAGGCGATGCTAATGAAAATAAAAAGACAAAAATTCCCGAAGAACTAGTATCATGTTCAAATTGTGGCCGAAGCGGTCATCCGACCTGCTTACAATTTACACCAAATATGATTATATCAGTGAAACGATATCGATGGCAATGTATTGAATGTAAATATTGTTCAATTTGTGGTACTTCAGATAATGATGATCAATTATTGTTCTGTGATGATTGTGATCGCGGATATCACATGTATTGCTTATCACCACCTTTAACAGTACCGCCAGAAGGCTCATGGAGCTGTAAATTATGTTTGGAAGAATTTCACAATCAAAAATAAGATATATAATTGATTATTTTTTTTTTATTATTAATTTTTTAATTCAGTATTAAACAATGAAATTTGATAAAAATAAACAATTCAGCCCTCCATCATCAAAACATTAACAATTACTTAAATCATAAATTATTAAATAATACATTTATTATAAAATTTTAATAGTTATAAAATATATATAAAATTTGGCTGCTTTAATATATTTATTATATAAGTACACATAAGCATTAATGGTGAACCTCATTTAAAATTATATAAATAAATAAAACTGGAACTTACAATTAAAAATTATATATATATATACAAATTAATAAATTAAATTAAAATATGTACAATACGGGATATTACAAATAGACACCTAGAATTTATTAAAATTAATAAACAAATGTTTAATGAGATATCTATTTTTTTAACTTAATTTTTTTTATTTAATTATTATTTGTATAAATTTATTTGTGTGGATTTTTGTTTTTTAAGTTTAGGATTATTTTTAAATATTTTTAAGTTAAAAATGTTGTTTTTATTTTATTAGAATATTATTATTTTTTATAAAAAATCATGGGACATTTAATTGGTATCGCCAACATACCAGATTATATGGTTTTCATCAAGTTTTAGCTATGATTTCGGGTAACATATTTGTAAAATTCGTAGTATTCTAATTTTAGGTTGCTGCCTGTGATTGGGAGCCTTGATTATAAATCAATAGTTTAATGGCACCAAGTTAACATGTCTGGAATGTTGTTGCAAAACACAATTTAATGTCTATGGTTGTCATCTTTATGTGTATAAATAAATAAAAAATCGAAAAGATATATAAATTAAATAAATAAACAACAAAAAACTTAGCGGAAGCTGTAAGAGTTGTGTGATGAATTTTAAGTTAGGGTTTTGTAGTATTATGTAGAAGTTGAACCTTTTTATGTATTATATAATTTCAACAATTTTATTTGCTAGTTCTGTTCAATCTAAATCTCATAAATCGCGTCCGTTTGCGAATAGAATTGTTGATATGATGAGCAATCTGAAAGGTTCAATCGAGTATTATGTATTATCAAGTATTTTTTCTAAAAACTAAATGTTTAGGATTTAATAAAAAAAAGTTACTTAAGTTGCGATCGTTGTTGGAATTTTGACGTGTACACTTAATTAGGAATGTTATTGTGGACTTGAAACTCGACCACAGCCTGACTAAATAAATAAATAAATTGTATCACAAAAAATGAATAACTCAACAAAAAATAAAATAATATTTGAAATTTTATCACACAAAAAAAAATTTTGTTTTAATTATGTATTTCAGAAACACAGAGTATATATACGATATTAAAAACTGTTTGTTTTTATTTTAATTTCAGAAATTGGAAGAGCTAAATCAATACCCAGATTTTAATAATTATTTAATTTATGTTTTAACCAAATTAACAACTGAAGATGAACCTACCAGATCGCTTAGTGGTCTAATTTTAAAGAATAATATTCGCCATCATGCAAATTTACAAGATGAAATTATTGATTATATAAAACAAGAATGTTTAATGGCGGTTGGCGATCCCTCTCCATTAATTCGGGCAACCGTTGGTATTTTAATAACAACAATCGCTAATAGGGGTAGTATCTTTCGATGGCCCGAACTACTGCCAACACTTTGCGATATGCTCGATTCACAGGACTATAATGTTTGTGAGGTAAGATGAATGCATAACATATATTACGATACTGTGGACGCTTAACTAAATTAATTATTTTTATATATAGGGTGCATTCGGTGCATTACAAAAACTATGCGAAGATTTAGCTGAATTATTGGATAGTGCAGCTTTAAATCGCCCTCTCAACATAATGATTCCGAAATTTTTACAATTTTTCCGACATACAAGTCCAAAGATACGATCACATGCCATCGCTTGTATAAATCAATTTATTATAAATCGAACGCAAGCCCTAATGATGCATATCGATACATTTATTGAAAATTTATTTCACTTATCGTCCGATGAAGATCATGAGGTGCGCAAAAATGTATGTCGCGGTTTAGTTATGTTACTTGAAGTTCGAATGGATCGCCTGCTACCCCATATGAATCAAATAATTGAATATATGCTAGTTCGTACACAAGATCAGGACGAAACTGTTTCACTGGAAGCATCAGAATTTTGGCTGTCGTTGGCCGAACAAAGTATTTGTAAAGAAGTTTTAGGGCCACATCTTCATCGATTGGCGCCTATTTTAGTGAAAGGAATGAAATATTCCGAAATTGATATAATTTTATTAAAGGGAGATGTTGAAGAAGATGAAATGATACCAGATCGCGAGGAAGATATTAAACCTCGGTTTCATAGATCAAGAACTCACACATCGAATAAAACTAGTGCTGGTGATGGCGCAATAGAAAATGGTAAATAATAGTAACTGAAGTCAATACATATATTTATAATTATTTTTATATCTAGGTGCTGATGACGACGATGATGACGACGGCGGTTTATTAGACGACGAGGGTACACTATCCGACTGGAATTTGCGTAAATGTAGTGCAGCTGCCCTTGATGTATTAGCAAATGTGTTTAAAGAAGAATGTTTACCAATTTTGTTACCAATTTTGAAAGAGACACTGTTCCATCAGCAATGGGAAATCAAAGAAAGTGGTATACTAGCATTAGGCGCGATAGCCGAAGGTTGTATGCAAGGAATGGTACCACATTTACCAGAACTTATTCCATACCTTATATCGTGTTTGGCTGATAAGAAAGCGTTGGTTCGAGCGATTACATGTTGGACTCTATCCCGATATGCTCATTGGGTTGTTAGTCAACCACACGATCAATATTTAAAACCACTAATGGAAGAACTACTTAAAAGAATTCTTGATGCCAACAAACGGGTACAAGAAGCGGCTTGTTCAGCATTTGCGACACTAGAAGAAGAGGCATGTACCGAATTGGTACCATATTTAGGTTTCATATTGAGAACATTAGTATTTGCTTTTTCAAAATACCAACACAAAAATTTATTGATCTTGTACGATGCCATAGGGACGCTAGCTGATTCAGTCGGACATCATTTAAATAAACCTGAATATATAAATATGCTTATGCCTCCGTTAATTCAAAAATGGAATATGCTTAAAGACGAAGACAAAGATTTATTTCCATTGTTGGAATGTTTATCAAGTGTCGCTACAGCATTGCAATCGGGATTTTTACCATACTGTGAACCTGTTTACAAACGATGCATATCACTAATACAACAGACACTTAATTTAGATATGGCTAATACAACCAGTCCTGGACAATATGATTTACCTGATAAAGAATTTATGATTGTAGCATTAGATTTACTATCGGGATTAGCTGAAGGATTAGATGGTCATATTGAATCACTTGTTGTTAATAGTAATATAATGCAATTGCTTTATCAATGTATGCAAGATCCTATGCCTGAGGTAAGCTTGATACAAAAATTATTGATTTATTATAGGATATAATATTGTGGTAATAATTTTTAGGTTAGACAATCATCATTTGCGCTATTAGGTGATTTGACGAAAGCGTGTTTTCAACATGTCGCACCTTTTATATCCGACTTTTTGCCAATACTAGGGCAAAATTTAAATCCTGAATTCATATCAGTTTGTAATAACGCAACTTGGGCAATTGGAGAAATTTGTATAAAACTAGGTAAGTTGTATAATTTAACCTTTCTATCATTATTTTTAACTGATTTATTTCTAACATCCTAGGACCGGAGACCCGACCATATATACCATTAGTGTTGAATCAACTTATTGAAATTATCAATCGTCCAAATACAACTAAAACCCTATTGGAAAATACAGGTAAATTAGATAAAAATAATTTTAATGTAAAATTTTTAGGTGTCATTCAAGGAATTATATTTGTGCTGTTGAATTGTTTTGTGTGTATTTTGTTGGCACATTGTGATATAAATATATTTTTTTTATATTGTGTATAACATTTATTTATTAATGTAATATCATTGTAAATTTTATGTTATTAATCTTCGAATGTTCAACGTACGCATGTTTAACGTTCGTGCGAAAAAGACCCTCGAATCACGATTCGCTACTTATAATAACGAAATTTAACTTGTTGCAAAACTAATACAGTACTGATATGTAATATATTAGTTCTAAGGAAATGGGGTAACATTTTTGTAATTTTCAAAATTGTTAGAAACACCTCTAGATATACTACAGCTAAGTCAAACTTTCGACATCGTTGATATGTTCACCACAAGGACGTTTCCAGGTGTCGATTCGTTGAACTCAATTTTCGATGACTTCTTCACATTTCGACGAAAACGACTACTATCTCTAGTTGAATATTGGTTCAAAACTCCTCTAACGATGCCGGTTGGTGGTATATACCAAAGGTCAAGAGGTGTTCAAGCACAAGATCTAGGGGGTTTATTGACGACGATTTATGGATATATAATCCGTTCATCGAATATTGATTCGTCACTGAATATGATTTTGCGATGAAATTGTTCATCTTTTTCCAACATTTTCCAATTCATTATTCTTTATATGATCGAGTGGTTTTAGGTATAAAAAAGCAATCTAGGATCCTTTCACAAAATTCACCAAAGTGGTGGAATCGACTGTATTGGTTCGTTTACGACGGACGCTTCAATGGCTGTAATATTTTCGGCACTTCGACCAATGCGTCGTCCCACTGGCCCGGGAACATCCAGTAGCGAATATTTAGATTTAATTTTTTTCTCTTGACTGAATTGCTTGTCTACTGGAATGATAATTACAATCAAAAATTGGAATTAACGTTCTTGAAGTTGCATTTACCGACTCGGAATTTGTAGCTTAGTCGATTGTAGCTTAATGGTTCCTCAACTCCCTTAACGATTAAGCTACAACCGGCGAAAAAGTAAAACATAATCTTACTCGATGGGACAACCGTAATTTAAGAAGCATTTTAGAGCATAGGCATTATAATTGAAATAGATGAGTGATATGATCTCCAAAATAACAAGACTGTCTAAATGATAGATACATGTATATAATATTATTCTCAATGTATATAATAATTAAGATGCTACTTGTTTGTATTTCACAGAATTTATATTATTTTGCAATTAATTATAAATATTTTGATATTGCAAATATTTTGATTTTGTGAATGAACAGCAGATGACGTGTACAAAACTTTTGATCCTGAATATAGAAAACAGGACAAACCATAACCTTTCGAATAAGGATCAATATTTCAGCATAAATTTGTATAGGTTTTGCTAGTTTATATTCCGCTACAGATACTCTTAGATCCCATAATCACTTTGTTTACGTTCGGTGTGATATCAATCTAGGCAATACTCTTCGTTTACAAATATCGATAGATCTACGATACAACCAGAAATTTATCAACTTACTTTAGAATTCTGGGAAGTCACATGAACTACAAAATAACATGTAACATGACACATAAATTGGAGACCACGACCACTGGTTTCCTCAAAAATTCAACGCACCGGATAACTCTAATAATTGCTTCAGCTCCTAATCGTTTTCCCAAAAGTAAAAACGAAAAAAGGCACAAACTTCATTTCAAACAGTTGTTTGAGAGAAGTCGAATTTGGAATAAATATTCAAATTTCAAAATATCAATTCATAATGTCCACTCTAGAGGTCCCAGCCACCATAATATATCTGCAGATGGTATACTATCCTCACCACGATGAGTTGTATCTAAAAACTATTTTCTGTTCCAACATCTGGACAATTCTTGCCATAGATTCATTAAATAAAATGCTAAAGAACAATAAAAATTTATCATGACTGTGATCAGTCGTTTGCCAAATTAATAATACACTTGCAAACCTAACTATGCTAGCTCATCCTCTGAGCAGTAGATTCAGTATTTCTACAGATGCAACCAAAACGTTTTCAGTGTTGCAACAACTAAATAACGGATGTCAACCTTAATGATTCTTTTCCTGCAACAACTAAATAACGGATGACAACCTTAAACGTTATTTTCCTGCAAATAGCAAAAATTATTTATTCAGCCTTTCACAGAGAAGTATGTATTTGCAGCAGTGTTGGCATACCGGTATTGTAACGGAATGGTAAAACCAGAATTATTGCCAATAACGTTATTTGTACCGGTACTATAATAATAAAATTGGAAATAACGTTACTTTGTAACGTTACGATATATATATTTTCCGTTATTTGGGTTTTTCCGCGAATAATATAACTGGCGAAGAGCTTCGGTTTCTGAAGATATTTTAAGTTCATATCTAAAGCAGAAATTAAACAGAAATTCCGCAAATAATCTAAATACGCACACGATTAGTAAAGCAAATCAAATTTCTGCGCTGCTAAATAACTTTGAAAGAGTAAAGATGTTTCCCAGCATCCCAGTTTTAGTTTAAATTTTCAGGATCATTCGAAAAAAGCACGGTGCAAGCTGATAATATTAAATTAGTTTCTAAACAAAACTCCTTATTTTCTACAGCGAATTAACATTAAGCAAGGTTAGGTTAGGTTGAGTGGCTGCTACTGCACACTTAGACCTGCGACGGTCTGTTGTGATACCACAGGATCTTACTCCTCTTTTCCCTTATGAGAACCAGTTTGAGCTTCTTACGTAGCGTAACAAGTCTCGCACATTACAGTTTTCGAGATCAGAAAGGTAGTCTATTTAGAACTTACCCAAATATTCATATCTTTTGTGTGCCAAAGCCGGGCATGAGCATGGGAGGTGGACTACCGTCTCTTCCTCCTCGTCCATATAGCTTCTGCAAAAGTCGTTTACTTCCAGACCTAGCCTCCTTGCATCTTCTCCTAGAAGGCAGTGTCCTGTGAGCATCCCCACGATCGTTTTAAGTTCACGTCTTCGTAGGGAGATAAGTGCTTTGGCCAGACTTGTCTTGCTACTTTACATGAGAGGGTGTTCGTCCACCTATCGTTCGCACTTTTTTAAGCACAGTCTTGAGTGCGTTAATGGGTCTCCCTAACTTTGCCCTTTCCGGTAACAGTTGGAGAGTTGTACCGTGCCTCGCTAGTTCGTCCGTCCTGCAGTTTCCCATAACGTCTGAGTGGCCGAGGACCCAGACTACCTGGATGTTGTTTATCACAGAAGACTCCAGCTCCTACTTAACCGTGTAAATTGGAGCCATCCGTAAAGAACTGCAATGCTTCCGTTTCCGCTGCCGACCCGCTCCTTCAAGATTCTCTTGAGGGGCAGGTAGTTTGGAAACTTTTCTCGAAGCACAGAGTCGGTGTAACATACTTAGTCTAGATTCGCCAGTTCTTTCCTCAGCGATCTGACTATCGTCGAGTGTCCTATTTGAAGACATTTCCATTGAGATATGGCTGATAGCCGAGTGGCCGTAATTACCGCCATCTGCTTACCATAAATTTCAACGGGGAGAAGGTGAAACATGATCTCTAAGGCACTTATAGGTGCTGTCCTCAGCGCCCCTCTTATAAGCATGCAGAGGCCGTTCTTTGCACCTTCTTATTAAGCAAACGTTTAATCAATCTATGTAAATTTAAGTTCTATGTACCAATTAATACCGGTATAACGGAACGAAATTATTTATTTTTTAAGTTACGTATCAATAACCGTAACGATAACGAAATTTAATTCGGAAGTATAACGAAATTAATAACGTTACCAGTTTTTTCCGGTATGCCAACACTGATTTGCAGATATTTGGTAGAAAATAGGCAATTTACCATCTAAGCAAAGATCAAAAGTTTCTTGGCACGGCAATAAACTCCTTGACTGATAAAGGTACACGGCTTTAGACTATTGACAATTAGACTAGTTCAGTTAAGGACGAACTTACAACATATATCAGTCAAGCACAAATGGGCCACAGAAACTTTGTCGCAATCTTGTGATTACGTATCGACAAAACTACAAGGCTAATTTTAATGACTAAGCTAAGACTCAAGAGTCTGATGATGAATTGAGAGAACATCCTATTCTATCAAAAATTATATTGTGCAACATAAACCAGCGGTTCATCGACCATTTGTACACAATTGTGTTATTTGGTAATATTTTTCGTGGGTGAGTTTGGAGCATAATACATAATTGTGTTACTTGGGGTTTAGTCTGACCCATAAATTAGTTTTAAATAATGGAATAAGCCTTGAATACCTAAACATGATTAATGATTATGATTCAGCAGCATAAACATAATTTTTCTTGAGTCAAAAATTTGTTGTATATATTATGTATTATAATATAAATACACATTAGTTTTTGGCAATGTTGAAATTTTTTTTGCACACTGTGCGGAAAAAAAGAAAAAGTTAAACACTTTTTTTTATCATTTAGGTTTGTTATTTTTTTTATGTATTTTGTTTGAATGTTGTGCTGCAGTTTATGGTGTTGCTGTACATTTTTATATAAACAAAAATTTGGCAAAGTTCTGATCGATTTGTAAATAGCGTGTATCTAAAAAATTGATCATACACTCATCTTATAAATAAAATATTCGCGATTCCTTTGGTTAGGGTTTAAAGGTTATAAATTTTTAATTGAAATATATTTGTTTTTAATATTATTATTTTTGTTTTTATTTTAAGTTTAATTTATTTTGTTTTATTTTTTGTTTATAATTTAAAATATTATATGTGCATATAAATAAAAATAAAACAAAAATTTTGATTATTAAAACTAAAAACAGAATAATAAGTTAAAAAATAATAACGAACACAATTTTGATATGTAATTATTATATTATTAATAATATTGTTTATTTATTTTATTATCTAATAATTTGTTTTTTGTAATTTGTTATGTATATTTTTTTCTTTCTTCTGTTTGTTTTTAGCTATAACAATTGGTCGTCTAGGTTTAGTGTGCCCCCTTGATGTGGCTCCTTTATTACAACAATTTGTACGGCAGTGGTGTGTAACAATCCTTAATTATTATTATTATTATTATTATTTATTTATTTATTTAATTAAAGCTAAGTTTTTTAAAACATACATTTTTCTTTAATTATAATTTTTCATTTTCTATTTAATTAATAGTAAAAAATATTTTGCATATTTTACATCATTAAATATAAAAAGCAATTAAAATTTTATTTTATAATTTTATATTTGCTTTACTAATAACAAAAAAAATGTAAATCAATTTTATGCCATTTTGTATATTTAATTACAACACAATTATTTATTATACATTTGTTTTTTAAATAATTAATATTATAATTATGCACTTCGTGAATTAAAACTATTCAAAACTAACTTAATACTTTAAATTTAAATTTAAAAATATACATTAATATATTTGTTGTTTGGAATTTAATTTAATTCTAATTTAATATTGTTTTCGATTTTTTTTTTAATTAATTTTATTTCCGTTCATTATATTTTTGTTCAGAAATCGAAATATTTGTATATGTTGTGTACGATATGATCGAACGAAAAAGAGACATTGCCACTGGCCACAAAAACTAGATAAAATTGCTATTTTATTAATAATAAGTCTAATGTAATTAAAATTATAAATGTTAATATGATTAAGTAAAAATACCAGATTTATATTTGTTATTTTTTTTTTAACAATATTTATATATATTGTGTTGTATTGTATACTTATATGGCTACGTGTTTTTAATTTTTAATTTTATTAAATTAGTATTAAAATAACTAATTGATAAACCTAAAAATAACGAAAAATGAAATTAAAAAATTACCGTCATTATTTATTTGACTTTTGCAATATTAATAATGTGTGATGGTATAAAGAAAAGCAAAAAATTAACAATTTAAAAATTAATATTAAATATTAAGTTAATTGATAAAATTATAAATAATTAATATAATATTTTTGTGAATATTATTATTTAGGTGTTCTTCTTTACGGAATATAAGAGACAATGAAGAAAAAGACTCAGCATTTCGTGGTATGTGTCAAATGATTACAGTGAATCCTGTCGGAGTTGTACCGGACTTTATATTCTTTTGTGATGCTGTCGCCTCGTGGGTGAGTCCAAAAAGCGATCTACATGATATGTTGCAAAAGGTAAGTGATTTAAAATATACTTTACTAATTTTTTATATTTAAAGTATATAATTTAACTAAAGTTAATAACTTATTAATGTAGGATATTAAAATTAATTAATTCAATTAAGTATGAGCCTACTTTAATATTGATTCTAAATTTGAAAGCCAAAAAGCATACTATAAACTTACTCCCGAGCAACTTAATCAACTCAAACCTTTACCGCTAACAGAAATGCAAATTTTTCACAATCGATTTTCAAAAGAAATTACTTTTTTCCAAGCTTGACTTAAGATGCCGCTATTTTTATGATTATTGATTGGTTCAGTATTTTTACTAGGAGGTGCCATAATGTATTAAGACAAAATAAGAATAAACAAAAATTTTCATCAAAAATTATTTTATTTCTTTACAAAATATTCGCCTTTAAAATCTGAACACTTTTGCATACGCTCAAACCATTTATCGAAAGTCTTTTTCCAGTCCGAAGATGATAGTACCGAAACATGGTTTTTGAATGCGGATTATTGGGAACAGAAAGAATTCATTGAGTGCCAAGTGGGGGCTCTAAGGCGGATAACCCATCAATTCGGCCGTTTGAGTACTCAAATACTTGCTTCTTTGATGTGATTTGACTGTCTTTTGATTTTTAATAGCCACAATAACCACATGATTGAAGAAACACACTACCATTTGCTTCCCATTGCTTTGAACTCGTACACATTTTATTGGTTTTTTTTTGAATTGGAAGACTTAAACAGTTGACTGTCCGTTTCTTTTCGACTCATACACTCATATCCATGACTCGTCACCAGTTAAGATCGTGTATACGTTTTTGAAAGTACTTCCACCGAATTTTTCAAGCATTTGGAGGCACCAACATGAAACTTTGCTGGTGTTACTAATGTTTAAACATTTCACGATAAGTCTCATGACGATCCTTTTCAATCAGTTTTCTCACCGCATCGATGTTTCTGGTACAACATGTATTTTTGTGCGACATTCTCGTTGCTCGTCTTTGAGTGAACGTCGTTTTCGTTTCAATTCGTTGTACCCATTATAAACACTAGTCAAGGATGGTGCTTAGTCGCCAAAAGTCGAATGAAGTGATTCGAAGCACGTTGTTGAGTTAACCCCTTTCGGAATTAGTAAAAAATCAGCTCGCGAGAATTTTTACGTGATATTTCCATATTTTCACTGAGTTCAGTTAAATAAAAATCAATGTTGCGATGCGAACTGACAAAAGACTTCTGAGAAACATAACCTTCAAAATTATTCACTTTTTGACTGATACAGAGATTTGCATCAACACTAGTATTACATTTTCTTAAAACTTTTACGGCAGCCCTCGTTTAAGTGTTTAGACAACGACTTGGAACATCACCTTGGCCACTTCATCGTCCCGACTCACCGGACATTGTCATGCATCGTTTAACAATCAGACCGCCTTTACCAGGTACGAAAAGAAAATATGTCCATCACTCAAACGATATGCCTACACCATACACTAATAGCAGCCACGTGAGAATTTTTAACAGCGCTGAAAATTGCTCTCCTGGTCGCCGGTAGACCCGACCTCTATTATCACTACCATGAGACATACTGAACTCGTCAGTGTATAGAATGGACCTCCAATTAGATGTGTTCGCGAGCAAATTGGAGTCGCTCTACGAGGTGGTGTGGTCATTTTGGGTCTCTAGCCGTGTTGGAGTGAGGTTTACTTCTTTCAAGCTTCTTACTGTCGATTGACTATGAGTTACATCTCGAACTTGTCTTAGCTCCTGCTGCAGAGGTAGATGGCGATTTCGCATTGAAGTAAGGACAATCGGCTCGTATGTGATGATATCCGATTGATGGTACTATTTTCTTGATACCAGTTGGATACTATTGAGACAGCATATTGGCTCACGTTTAACGTGGATTATATAGGATATTGCGTACTCCAATCATTGCAGAAGTTACAGTTGATAGGTCTTTAACAATTCATTACAACAGTGCTGTTCCAACTTCATCTTTTTTTGTCACTTGTGTCATTTTTCAATTTATATTATTATTTACACAAGGGCGAGGACTTAATTCTTGAATTCCGCTGATCTACACATCTGTTACGTAATAGATTTAGTTTTTATTATTCAAACTCTCTAATTGAGGTTGTTTTGTTACAATCATTTTGAGAAACTATTATAACTGCAATTTTGAGTAATATTTTGAACTCGTAAAATACTCTCATGATTTCGAAGATCAAACACCAAGCAGCACTTATAATATGAAGTAAGCGAAGTATAAATGGACGAAATATGCATGAGTTCTCTGTTTGACGCACTGGTGGATCCTTACATTTGATTACCATATGAGCAAAATTATTGCATTGTAAAGCAACTTTATTGTTTATTGTTAGACTATTTGATGTTATTTTCACTCTTGTATATCTATTATATGGATTCACATTTGCTTTGGAACCAGTAGCGGTCCGTGGGTTTCAAACATGGGTGGGCAAAATTAACATGGGTGGGCAAATTATATAAAATTTCATGAAAAATTAAATTAAAATTAGAAGTGTTATCTATACAGAATTCTGCCATTAAAATTGTCTATTTCATTGATCTGGCTTCTTCAATTGAATATACTGCTAATTTCTTCAATCATTCTTCCCCCATTGTGCTTATTAAATAAGATTTTACACGTTTCAACGTTTAAAAAACATCGTTATGATACTGCGGTCGACATCGGTATGGTTACTATTATTATCGAAAGGCGAATAACTTCTTCGAGTATTTTTTCTAAATTGTTATTATAAATTGTTTCGACTAGCTCACAAATAGTTTTGCGGACTGAAAAATCATTGTTCCCTGATAAACTGCCTGTAGTTTCGTTTTCAAGCGTTCTTTATCTACAAATGGATATAATTTGGCTATTGTATTTAGCAGCTGGTAAGAAGAGTTTAAAGCATAAAGCTTAATTTTTGTGCAATCTAAAAGTATTGATTACTTAATATTCTGCGTTGCTAAACCTATCATTAATAAGCTCTCGTATTACGTCATACTCTTCTTTTTTAAATGTATTTATTTTGTTGCGCACGATCTATTATCTCCATTCACATACAATATAATATAAAGAGTAAAATAAACTTCATCTCGAATTTTTTAATAAAATCATTAGGTTGTTTAATGGCCTGAACGAGTGATACCTCAAATGTCAAATTGAGACACAACACGAGAAAAAATCTTTAAAACGTAATAAACTTCACACTCTTTAAAACGTAATAAAATAAAACCACTCGCTTCGCGAATCTATCCGAATTTGTGCAATTCTGAATGGCTGTCACGCATTTTTTTATCTCTTCCACTTTTTCATACACTATCAAACAATTGTTTGATCTTGATAGAAGTCTAGTAAATGGTAAAGGTGGGCACTGCCCACCTTGCCCATTATGACGGACCGCGCCTGTTTGGAATCCAATTTGATAGTCTGGCCTCTTACCTGTCACTCTTCCAGTAGTGGTTTAAAATTTCAAAAAGGATTGTTAGATGGTTGGAAGTATTTAAATTGTACTATTTAATGTTATTTGCGTTTAATTTCTCCGGAGTTGTATGTATACAACCAGTTTACATAATATCGTTAAATATTATCAGTTTCAAACATTTATCGAATAAGATTTGGACTTTCGGATTGAATTTTCTTTACTTCTACTATTTATCAAGCGGTCGATTTATAATTTCGTCGATAGGACAATTTTTCTTTGCAAATGTTAACATGACTTTAACGAATTAATATAAGCTCACTTATTAATATAAGTTCAACTTGTGTTACTAATATATTTTTTATAAAATTTTTTTTCAGATTTTACTCGGTTTCAAAACACAAGTGGGTGAAGAAAATTGGCGAAGGTTTGTTGATCAATTTCCACCACAATTATCCGAGCGGTTAAACTCAATGTTTGAAATATAAGCTAAATTAATAATCTTATAAAAAATAGATAGATGTACACTCACAAATCAAACAAACAAAATCTTTAAATGAAAAGGTAATAAACAAATATAAAGAATATTATTTGTGTTGTGTGTGTTCAACTATTTAAACTCAAAACCAACAATAAATATAAAATAAAACTTTAGTAAAAAAAAAACACAAAATAAAATTTATTTAAAAATACAAACAAATATGTCTGATGAAGTTACTAAAAAATTTAAAAGTAATAATAAAATTAAAAGAAATAATGTAATGAAAAAGCACTATATTTTTTTTTGTAGTTGTGTAAAAATGTGTATTTCTGAAAATATAATTTTTCCATAACTTTTTCCGCGTTTTTTTTTTGGTTTAAACCGTGCGTTTCAAATAAAATTATTTTACGAGAGACTTCTGTATCATGATATAATAAAATGGTGTGTAATATAAATATATATTATTATTCTCAGGTTTAATTAATCCTAAATAAAAATGCATAAAAAACAAAATTAATCTAAATGTTGTTGTAAATTCAGTCGTCTAATAGTCGCACACACTCTTTTAGCCAGTATATGCAATGAAAATAAATTAGATGTTGTCTAAAAAATAAAATCAATATTGAATTAATAATAAATTTAATTTATTGAATAATATTTAATAATAATATATTTAAGAAATTATTCCTTTTTGGGTGAGAAATAATAAAAAAATCAATTCTAATCCTGTGTGAATGTAAATAACTAATCAATTTTTTTTGTAGGTAGGATTTATTTACGAATAATTAATGTGATAAAATCAAAACAAAAAAAAATGATTTTTTTTTATTAATTTTGAATATAAAGTTAATTGTATTTATTTTTACTCGGGTCGCGTCGCGTTATATTTAATTATTATTTTTTTTAATTTATTTCACTTAATTTTTTTGTAAAGGAACAAATAATATTTAAAAAGAATTAAACATTAATTAAAAGTATATTTTGCATTATTTTGTCGTTATTATTTTTATTCCAAACGAAATAATATAGTTAAAATGTGCCATGAAAACTGGATATGATGTGTTGTTGTCTGATTTGTCTGTGTGATTGATTTATTCGATGCAAAAAGGATCCGGATGCCTTTTTTTTTGATTAAACTCGATTTCGTTGACGGAAAGATTCACGGTCTCAACATAAAACACTGTGGGTTTAACAATATCAAAACCCTCATATGTATACGTATTTTTCAGTTTATTTTCGTTTTTTATATAGAAATACTAAATGTAAATAATTGAAAAATAATAAATTAATTAACAAAAAATGTCTAAAATAACAAAAAATGAATTAAATCAAAAGACTGAAAAATATTATTTTTAAAAAATAATTTTTTTAATTTTTAAAAATGGATAATAGAATTAAATAAAACTAAAAAAAAAATCAATTGAGGTTGTTGTTAGGAAAATCAATTTATTAAAAAATATGTATTTAGCTATTTATAATTATAATAGGAATTAAACAAAAAAAAAAAATACTAAAAATTATTTGTTCCAAATAACAAAAAGAGAAAAGAATTAAAACTCGGTTTATCGTTCCGCCGCCGTCTTCGTCGCCGTGTGTGATATATAAATAATTTTTTTTTTTTCGTCGGGTCGTCGGTATTATTAAACGTTTTTCAAATCAATCGAACATCGTGTAATTTATTTATTTATTTATATAATAATATTTAAATTATAATAGTTTATAGAAATATGTCATGTTATATAAGATCTGTCTGTTTTAAATTTATTGTTACCATTCTGTACTCCACTACACTAAAAAAAAAATCTATTTCTATAAATTAATATAAATTTAATATTAAAATCGGTTTTTTTTTTTCGTTAATCGGGAATTCGGGTCGCGTTTTGTTTCGTCGCGTTGTTAAAGTTTTCGTCGGTCGCGTATTAAAATAAAAATTAATAGTTTAATCGAAATATGAAGTTATACATAGATTTACAAATGTAAATATTATATTTATTCAAATAATTATTAATAAATTATTATATTTTATGAAGGTGCTATTTAAATTGTTTAAGTTAATTGGTTATTTAAAATCATAAAAAAAAACATTCAACTATTACCAAAGAAATTCAAAAATAAATCTTAAAGAATTTTATTTATTACACTTAATTTATACTTGTATAATTTATATAGATTTAATTGCATTTATTTATATTAAGCACGAATTTGAATAAATATAATATTTATGTTTTTTGTATCTATGCATAATTTCGTATTTTAATTAAATTAACGCGTTTTTTTATTAATTTAGATAAATATAAATATTAAAATATAATCTTTGTTTTTTATTTATGTAATCTAAAAAGGCTTATTATGAATTTATTTTATGTACTTAAAAGTTTTGCATAAATAAAAAACGAAATTTATATTATAATATTTATATAAAAAATTTTATTTTTTAATTTTTTTAACGGTTAAAAAAAATTAAATAAAACAAAATAAAATTATGTAAAATTCACTCGTACGTACCTTAAAACATAATCCACGGGGATTGTGTTCGCGTTTCGTCGCGTATTTCGTGTGATCGTTTTTATTATTATTATATTAATTAATTATTATTACTATTTTTTAAACGCATATATATATAATAATATAATAAATTTAATGAATAAAAAAAAAGAAAATGTAACTATTAATTTATATTTTTCCTACATTAAATATATATATATTATAAACTACTTTAAAAAATGAACAAGTAATAAATTATTAATACATATTACTGTGAATCTTTTTATTATAATTTTATAAATTAAAAAATAAAGTCAAAAAAGTATTGTTTCAGTGTAATTTATATATTATAAAATAAGCACATGTATGAAAGATAAAAATTTAACTAAACAACTATATAATAATTTCAAGTCTGATAAACACTAAAACAAAATTATTATTATTATTATTAAAATATGTCTCTAAAAATAAACTCAATCAAATTTTAATTATAAATAATTAAAAACAAAATGTGTAATATCTCTTCTAGAGTTCTATAAACATTATAGAATATTAATTATAAATTAATAACAAATTGTGTGTGTGTTTGTGTCGTATATATGTTTGTGGTTGCATGCAATTTTTTCTCATATACATATATATATATATATATATATATAAATATCGTTAAAACAATTTCTTAAATTTATTAATTCAATAAATTAAATTTTAAATAAAATAATTATTATATACGGAAGTCTCAGAATAATGAATAATTTTTTTGTTTGTAAAAAATGGTGTGTTAATTTTTTTTAACTAAAAAAAAATAAATAAGACAATTTTATATTGTATCTATTTATTATCAATTTTTATTTTTTAAATTAAAATAAAATAAAAAAAAACTTGATCTCTTCCAAATAAAATTTCTCCCTATAAATAAATTGATAATGAATATATTCAAAACAAAATATAAATAAATATTATAATAATGATAAATTAAAAATTGATTTTGTTGGTTAGTTTTCATTTTTACAACAAAAAAAATTATTAAACTTGCATATACAATTATATATATAAAAGATATAAATAAAATATTAATAATAACTGTATAGGTTCAGTGATTAAGAAAAACATTTTGGCTCTAACCTTTCTAAATGAACTGCATGCAAATATGATTAAATTTAAAAATCTTAAAGGAAATACTTAAAAATCTTTTATTGAATATTTTACTATCTCGCCCCCATACACAATTATGAAAAACCAAAATGTCATCTATTTTTTATTAAAAACTATTGTTGTTTCTGTTTTGGTTTGATTCTTTTGGAAATACTGAAAATTATAAATGGATTTTATATATTATAAATACAAAAATTAAGTTTAAAAAAAGAAAATATTAATGAAAACAAGAAAATAAAAATCAATTTAATCAACGTAGAAAAAAAACTAAAATTGTTCTGTTTTATTTTTATAAATTTTATTTCTTAGATTTTGACAAAATAGAGATATTCGAAAATAAGTATTCGGATACTTTCCAATTAGTGACTGGGGTTGTAGAAGGAGTTTTTCATTATTTGGTTACGATCAGACATTCGAATGATATGATATGATTGAGACTAACAGGAGACTAACAAATTTCTAAATTCCAGGAAGGCTTAGAACAATTCCAAAAGGCATGCGTCTAAACAAAACAGGTTAATAAGGTATAAAGATGTTAGTTACACAAACAACTAACTTATTTGCCAATGTTGTAATGAGCATACACTCTAAATTCCACACAACCATGCCAATGCTGTCCTAGACATACATTCGAAATTCTGTTATCCTATGTCAGTGTTGTTATAGACTTACATTCATATTTCCACACAATCACACCAGTATTGTTATGTACATGCATCCCAAATTTCATCTCACTAAGCCAGTGTTGTTTTAGAATCACATTCCAAATTCTATTTTATTACACAAGTGTTAATTCACTTGCATAGAAACACATACTGTAGAATGTATGTTGAGAAAACAACACTGGCCCTATGAAAAAAAAAATTGAAATGTATGTCCGGAACAACATTGGTGTGGTTGGATGGCATTTAGAATGTATGTCTACAACAATAATGTCAAAGTAAGTAGGTTTTTTGGATGTATGTCTATAACAACATCTACAAATGATAACAGAATTTCGAATGTAATACAGGTAAAGCTCGTTTAACGAACCTCACTTAACGAAACCTCGAATCTACGAATATCAATTTTGGATACAAAACCTCACTTAACGAATACTTACCTCGGAATAACGAATAAAACAAGACCTTATTTACTCGAGGTAACAGACGCAGTATCTGCAGTAATAGATACTAGCAGCATAACCAGCGATATTGTGATTTCGGCAAGATAATAGGTGATATTGAACGAGTGAACGAAGAAGGCATTTGAGGCTTGTTAAATGAACCGTCCGTAGATATTTCTACTGGCGATGTAATCAACAGAGGATGAAGAGCTACAAAAAAATTTAAGCCGTCACACACTTTATGAATGTTTTTTTAAAATGGATGAAACATCAGAAACGAACTCAACCCACAAGAATATGATGTGTTATAAACAAAATGTTTGACGACTTCGAGAAAAAATAAGACAACTTACAATCGATAATTTTTTTACAAAATAAAGTAGCATTAGTGTTGTTTTTTTAATTTAATTCAACTGGATTTTTGTACTGGAATTCCTCGATTAACGAATCCTCACTTAACGAAACATTTCCATGAGAACCAATTTGTTTAGCGAGGTTTACCTGTAATTAAATAAGTGTAATTTAATAAATAAATTTAATTTTATCACAATAAAAGTTTATAAAAATGGAACGTAGGCTACATTATACCACAAATGAAAGAAAACATTTGTATATTACGAACTGACGGAAAATTCTGCAAAAATTTCTAAAATAATGAAATGTTCACAGAACATAGTGACAAAGGCGTGAGGAAATAAATGAAAAACTTCCGTAAGAACGGATAGAATACGATTTAGTACTTTCAAAGGATGGAATACGACAACTTTCAAATCGTCCCGATATATTTTAAATGAGATTGACGCAAACGTCAGTGTTAATGTTAATTTTCAGGGATCTAATGGTAAAGTTTTCGTAAGGCATCAAAATAAATTTTTTCCGTGTTACACACGCAAAACCGTTAATCGCGGTGGAGGCAGCGGATACGAAAAAATGAAAGCGTGGTTTCAGGAACATAATGTATCGCCAGACCTTAATCCGATAGAACAATTTTGAGGTGAAGGCGGTTGTGTAACTAAAAAAATCTAAAGAAGAACTAAAGAAGAAATATGGGTTCAGGCAGTTCGACTCGATGCCTAGTAAATGTGAGCTTGTACTAAAAAAAAGAAGTATGTCGCTAAATATTGAACCAAAAAAGTTTGTTTTATATATTAAGCTTGAATTAAAATAACTTTTTATTATAATAAAATACTTTTTTATAAGATACTTTCATAAACTGATTAATTATTATAATCGTTTGCTTTAAAATACATATATTTAATTAATTATTTATTGAATACTTTAGATTAACACAAAAAATGCTCACACCTGGTCTTAGCTGTATGCTAGTTGAAATTAGGTTATGGTAATGCTACGTTTCATCATATGTACCTATTCCTCAACAGCAAATAAATTGGGATACTTTATTTCTGTTACTTATTTTTGGGTCATCTCATCTTATCCTATGTTTTAAGGTGTGACCCTATACCTCAACCCTACACCATTTATTCGTGATGACCCGACAGTATTTTCATATACAATATGATGATCTAATACACTATTAATAAAAATGTACTTTAATACTATTTAGCTGACCTGATCATTCATTCCAATCCATTATACATCCTATCTTTATGCCCGTAGAACAAACATTCACAGAATATATTCAAATTCAGATTTCTTATAAGACAAGAAGTGCACTTTATTGTCAGAATCAAATGACCAAGAATATAAATCAGATCGTTAACAAACATAACTAACAATTTTCAAAACTGTTTAATAAAATAATGTAAATTCCTAATGTATCAATCAGTAAATGTTAAATAGAATCTTCAACATCCTTGTTCACATTCAATTTGAAAAAAAATCTTACCAATCAATAGGTAACATCTACTGAACATACATAAAGTATGTAAAGCCAGAGTAAGACCTTAGCAGTATTAAACCCAACATATAAACCATGTAAGTTTAAATTCTCATCTTAAAAACCAACATTGTGGAAAGTTCTGCTGTATGCCTTGATAATTATTTAAAGCAAAATATGAAAAATTTATGAGAAGTTACCTTTGGGTACGCTCGGATATTAGAAGGAACATATATTTTGTCAATCCCTATGATTTAGTTGAAATCTCAATAAGATAAGTCGTTAAACGAGGAAGAGTTAAAAAGTGGTTCGCCTTCAAAACGAATTGTATTTATAAAACTAAATTAAGGACAATCTTGTTAAATTTCATGACACTAACTGATCCGGATCATATCACATTTTCCATGAAAACCAAAGACACATTTTGAGACAAACTGAAATTTTGATCAAAATGTGTCTTTGGGTTGCATGGAAAATGTGATCTGATCCAGATCAGTTGGAGTCGTGAATAGCGGCTATTATTTAACTAGTTAACTTTTTATGGTTACTTAAGTTGTTAGGTTTGTTAACAGCTAGGAAAATAAGCCGACATAAGTACGTGTAAATCATTCAGGTATAGGGAACTTCTCGAACTTTCAATTTGACTGCAGTTTAAAAAATAAACTGTTCGTTCCAAATACTGCAAAATATCATAAGAGGTGATAAAACTTTAATTAACTCATATAAATCAATCGCCAGTCAAGTGTTTGAGTGGTTGACAATATGATTTGTGAAATATTATTTTCCGAAACTTAGAATATAGGGGTTTGTATTTGAGTGAGTTGTAATTCGAGTTAATTGCTTGTATTTTGTATTCGTGCGTGCTCCTGCATTCGCCCACCATAGTGGTTTGGCTTTGTTGCAGCATGAAACGAACCTTTTGGACTACCATAATTGTGAGAGAAGGCAGACACAATTCCATTGTGGTAAGTTACATTTTTGCCGTGTTAGGTTAGGCTCTCCTTGCCTAACTGGTTAGGATGAAATTTTTGGAAGTTGTGTCAGAGTTTATTGACGTGTAGTTTAATGTTCCCAGCCAGGGCTTTATTGTATTTGAGTTGTAAAATTCGAGTTGTTTGCTTGTGTATTGTTATTATATGACTGTGTGATCGAAAATATCAAATCTATCTCATCAAGCATATGCTATAAACTTGATGTTCGTAATGTGCGATTCATAATGTATGTTCAGTCGTGACGCAACAATGCTAGCGAATTACGAGCACTTAATTCTGAACGCCACAAAATTTTATAAGACACTACCGAGTCATTCTCTGCAAAGGCTAAATCTATAGCCTGAAGAGGTTGTCATGGTGTTCAAAACTCGTATTTTGGCAGTACCTAATATTTTTCAATGATATTTGTTATCTTACTGGATACCAACCCAAGTCTAATGTAAACTATCGAAATACCTGTAATGCTAGTATGGAAGCGAGCTATATTTTACACTCATATGGTTTATTGTAATAGTTATGTTATTATTTTCTTTTCTTTTGACATGTTTGTTTTGATTTTTAATCGATTTGTTATTGTCAAAATGTAACCAAGAAATTTCGGTCAGACTTGTAATACTATACTTTAGTTATTTAGAAACAATAGTTTATTAAAAATACTTCAATTTTTTAACTATCTGTAAAGGAGTGATACGTATTGATACACTGTGTTGATTGGACTGTTCATGGTTTCTTCAATATCGAATATGACCAGACCGGCAGTCCATAGCAATCCAAAAATTAGTTGTAACGAATGGTATAATCCATTGGGTTGTCAGATACCTGAATCTAATTGAATTCGTGTTATATGTATGAAGAACTTTGATCAAATAAAGTGCAATTTGTAGAAGTCACCTGTTGAGGGAGTACACATAATCAGATTTGATTCCAACTATTCTTCAAAAATTGCGATCATCCAACGTATTACTATAATTATCCAATTTAGTATAGATCGTAGACACAGACAATGAATTACCTATTACGTGAATAACATTTTACTTAAATTGCAGAACTCAAATCGTAAAGTTTGCCAGTAACTAATGTAACATCTATGATCTCAAGGTAACCATTAAAGCCCAAGTAATTGGAGATTTTAGCGATGTATTTGAATTGCAATCAGAATTGTCTTTCGAATAGCGGGATCTAAATATCAAACTAAATGTTTGCTGTGGATTGTAATATTCACAATCGTTCAAGTTTGTAAAAAGTTGTAGAACAGTAATTGGATATTTTGAAATTTTATATCCTGGAGGAACCGGGTTCGAATCTCGATAGCGACAGGATCCAGAAAGAAATTTTCCACCATCTGATTACAATCACTGGTGAGAATAACCACATTTCTGTGCCCCTTGTTGAGTTAAGAATCCATGGGCCTACCAATCGTCCATTTCAGTACTGTAGGCTGGCATGTAGCTATGCAATGTTCAGATAGATCCAAATAAATGGGACCTACATATAGCCGCATGTCGAAGGGATGTAATACTGAGTCAATTAGGCCTGAGTGACAGAGGACACAACAAATAAAAAATACACTGAGCATTTGTAATCAGATGGTGAAGATAGCAAACCCAGTTCCTCTTCCAACTAGAATATACAATTTACTACTGTAATCCTATTTCAACTCAAACTATTTACTTAAATATATTTCGCTCAAAACACATTAAAGGTTTTTGTTGACGATTGAGTGGCTTAACATAACCGTATACAAACCATATGGTGCAGCCGGTAATAAAAACTAAACAAAATTCGTTACGCATCGGTGAATTACAACTGTCGATATTAAGAAAATATTTTAGTGTAGACAGACTCGTTGGCATGATATGTGCTCGGTATTATCAATTCGTTTATTTTCAAAATATTTTGATCAAGTAGTCAGTGCAAAATGTTCAATAAAATAAATTTTCTTTAATAGACACTAGATTTTATTTTTAGTTCTATACGTTCAGATTTCCCTCACCTTTAGTTCCCAATTATACAGCATACCTACATAGAAATGAGTGATCGAAGATTATCCGATTACGTTTTTAAGGTAAGTTTTGAAATTTGATAATTTTTTGTATATTTATGTATGTGATCGTGTATTTAATTGTCTGTGTGATATTTACCAAATTGTAGACCATCAAAAACGAAGATGTCGAACATATAATCAAAAATGTCCGTAAAACTAGACGTACGACCAAAAATGATCGTGGTTTGTGGGAGGAGTACTGTGATCACGATATGGCTGGCAATAAATCATCCGATATTGACAATGTGGCAGTTGAAAGTCCAAGTATTGAAACAATTGCAATTTCAGCAGCTACTAGCCAAATTACACCGATTAAAGTTCGTCGCCTATCCGATCTAGAAATAAGTGATTTAATCGATCGAGCTATTAACGAGGTCGTTAACGAAACCAGTCTCACAGGAAAGTCGCAAGAAATACAAAATAAACCTCGAAGAACAATTAAACGTTTGGAACGGGTCTCAAATATTCAACCATCTGGAAATTTGAATCATGGTGATGGCGCCGAAAGCGAATCAGATGATAATAAACCTAAATTAGAAGTGATTTATAATAATAATAATAATAGCGCTAAAAGACCGGCGTCCGGAAAAAGGTTTATTAATACACTGGAAAATATAACGGAGATGGTTAGTCAAGAGAATCTTGAGAATATACGAAAGTCCTCATTTGAGAAAATACAAAATACACAAGTCGAAGAAAGAAAGCAACGTCACCCGAAATTAACAAATCAGCGATCGAGACCCGATACATCTTACGAGGTATATCCGATGGTAATTAAATCGAGCGAAACGTTAAATGCACCAGTGCAAAAGAGTTCACTTGTACTACCACCCCAGAATATTGAATCAACAGAAAGTAGCAATATCGATCAATCGCGTCTAAGTGACTCGGAACGTTATGAAATGATGCGACTTTTTAATAAAAAACGACGACAACTAAAAAAAGATTCGGTTGCGGTTGACGATGCAATAAGAGAAGGAACAACAAGTATACCAGAGGTTTTCATTTCAAATGATGGTACGCCCAACAAACGCAGTTCGATGGAGATGAGAACAAAACAGTTGGCAAAGATTACAAATTATCAACAGAAATCGATGAATCTGATCGATCAATTGAGATTTAATTTATTAGAAATTCAAAATGTTGGAGTTGATTCAAAAGTTATTAAATTTTATTCAAGTTCTAATTCCTTTCTTGTGAATTTTTCGAAAAATTTCTTAGAAAAAATTAACTCGATGGTATGTACTATAGCCGCGTTACGATATAATCAAATTTAACCGTTCTTTGTTTTCTAGATCAGCGAAATGCCATCGTTTAATGTCAGCCAACAAGTTCTTGTGATCAATTTGAAAATATACGAAGCTGTTTTGTTCTACATAAAAAATAAAATGTTTGCAACGTACGACCATAATTTGGAAAAGCTCGATGAGTTGATAAACGTTATATCGACATCGATTTTAATTTCATTCGAATTCAATATATTCGATGAGAATGATCTTATTTCACAGCGTTTTCTGCAAGAGTGTCGTAATCTGTCGGCCTGCATTAAAAATATTCAACGCAAAAAGGAAATACAATTTCAGAAAAGTGTACAGCCCAATCTGTCGAAACGTTTCAATCAGGCAAATAGCCCTCGGACAAGCGAACAAGCTGCCCGCTATGCAATGTACGGTATAAATCCGAAAGAATCAAAAAGTTTCAGTAAACGTAAAGAACCGCTTTCGAAAATTAAAACAAAACCGAAAAGTTTGAGCCAATCGACTGGAATTAATAAGTCGAGTGCACAATTTTTAGATAAGACAAATATTTTGGGTAAAAATGAAATGCCAGCGAAGCGGGGCTACTCTCAAAAGCAGAGCGATAAAAAGGGTCAAGCAAAGCGAGGAATGAAAAAAGATGGTCCACGTTCACGTTCGCAGCCAGAATCTAAAACCGATTTAGACCTTAATCGAAGTGACCAGTCGCTGAAAGTTATTTATCCGATTTGTGACGATTTTGTAACAACGGTTATTGAAGATGTTGACGTTGATGAGACAGAGGTTAGTTTGATTAGGTTTAAGTACAAGAAATCGAGCTAATCTAAATTATTTATTTACAGCATCTAACACCTTATATACCCAAGCCGTTAACGTATACCAATACAAATTTAGAAAATTCAGATATGTGAGTAGTGATTGTGATTAGAAACATTTAAGTGTATTAATAATATGTTTGATTTGTAAAAAAGGTCTGCGACTTATAGGTTCGATCGGAACGATGCTAATCAAACAAAACCGGATATTGGAATGGTAAAACAAGAATTTATAAATGCCGTAATTGGAAACTTGGAGGAGTATATGTGTAATGAAAATGCTAATCAAGCGGAGCAACACCAAATTTTAGAAAGACGTTTACAGAATTTACAGACCCACGATAAGCTTGATATTGAGAAACCTTTAATCAATGAATTTTTGAGATTGGAATTAGACGATCAGAAATTTAAAGTTTGATAATCTGTGATGGCGAAAATTGTTATTGTTATTTAAAAATAAATATTTATTTATAAACATTTTTTGGATTAATGAAACAATAGAGTTAGAAGATGTAACGAATAATTGGGACACGAATACATTCGGTATAAAACTCTAGTAAGACTCCGCTGAAAGTTTAAAAACCACAGTTGTGCACCATACCGAAACAAACGGTATATTCGGTTCTCTATGACTTAACAGTCGGATAACCCGTGCAACAAGGCTTTTAGTTAATGGGGTCTAGTGGTGTTTAACCTCGAAATTGGTAGTGCATAATTTGCGTTATTGCTAGTTTGGAAGGCAGTAACTACAAAGATGCTTATATAAGAATCTTGCAGTTAAAAAACGGAATCTCTTTGTCAAATAAACGAGTGTCCAAATACATTTATTATTAAATAAGTTTATTCTTGGCTCTCACTTTGAATTGTACTTCAATAACCACGGGCTGCTTTGAATGAGTCCATCCTGTATTTCAGATGTAGTCGTGACGCCTTGAACAGTTCTGCATTGCACATTTTGTATTTGCCTTAAGCAAATATAAGGCAAAATAAGGTCGAGTGAGGTTCTATCGTATAAGAGTCCAAACTCTAGAGATATTAAGAATTTGAGAAGGTATTGTTGTTTTTTAGTTTACGAACCCACTACTGGCCTCACAGATACGAAACCTGTACATTACAATGTTTTCAAATAGTACCTTTGTGACGAGGTAAGGGATCAGCTGGTTCAGGACCTATGAAACAAGTGAGACAGTTTTAGCCAAATATTCTGCAATTTCCCACATGATCGTTACCTTGTTGTTACAACCAAAGAGATTCAGAAATTTCCTACAATCCTCTTCTAATTTAGAGCTGGTTAGAGGATTATTCAAGAATTGAGTCCTCAAACTACTAGAGATTCTCAGATCATGCGATGGGCAGTAGAAAATCAAAACCAGAAGAAATCCTGTTCATTGAGAGGGAGAGAGAGAGAGAGGCTATCTGCAAGCGAATCGTATTTTTAATTGAGCAATTCTGGTGAGAACCACATTTCTCTGGATGAATCACCAGAAGCCTATAATTCACTATATCGATTTCTGACATGGCTCGTTGAAATTCATTAAGAATTGATCACTCCTCAAGTGAAACGCTGACGAACAAGCTGTACCTAGAATGATGATTTTAACTGGGGTAGGAAGAGAATGATATCTATGGCTAAAAGTGGAGTTGAAGACATGACTCCAGTTACAGCTCGACAAGCGATATTTTGCAAACATTTAAGTTTTGTAATTGCAGATTTTTTTAACCACTAGCCACCAAACAACAGATGCATCGGTAAGCAATTTGGTAGAACCATTGACTTGTAAATAAAATGTAGCATTTTAGGAAAGCTGCAGTGTTTCTATTCCTTGTAAATAAAACCAAATTGATTTTAGATGGGTTCACATGTGATGATGAGAAGAGCATGTTGAGTTAAATCTGATAAGACATTCGGGTGCTTGCTTGAGACAGTCAGAACTAGATCGCGTAACTTCGAGCGATAAAAATCCTGACTCATTAAGAATAACAAGAACTGTATGAGTCACCAGAAGGCACAAAAGGGGTGAAAGCACACCTCCCTGAAAGCATATTCTGAAAACTTTGACCGAAATAAAGGTATCCTTAACCTTGCATGTCACAATGTGAGATTCAAGCAAAAATTCATTCCACTTGATGATGTTGAATGCGATATCAAATTTAGTATAAGCATTCAGAATTGTGCGCAAAAGAAACTTGATGTTTTGCATAGATCTCTCAATCATATAAGGTACTCAGATGCCGACTCTGTAAGCAAGTTGCATAGCTATGAAAATTTCAGAGAATAACAGAGAAATATGCCGAAACGATTTGGGTTCGGAATAATCCGACTTGCCCACTTTTGGAATAAAAATTTACTTAACTTCTGCTCAAAGATTGTGGAACAAAACTAAAAGCGATCCAGGGTTCAAAATATAACAAACTTCAACACAGGACCCAACTATTAATTAATTTGCAGGCTAGGTCCCAACTGGAAATTAAATACAATTCTTTGATTACTACAAAAGTTTTGTCGGTTGCAATTGTATAACAGCCTGGAAAATGAGTAGACAAAATGAATCAAGCCATTGGGAAGTGGGAGAAAATCAAGTCTACACTTATTATTCCTGCTCAGTGACTTGTTAAGTCTAACTACAGCAGGTAAGCTACTACTTTTTTCACACAAGATTAACCAGGAGGATCTCTGTTAAGTTGTGATTACTTTTGACAGTGCATACCACTTCGGCTCTATATCCACAAACGAACGAATCTTAATGCGAGGTGATTCGATAATACTATAGGCACATATCAGGGTGGTCATTTTGTGATGCTTTATCATACTTTTATATCACGGTTGGAGACTTTTTTCGTGATATAAAAAATATTAAATTAGTCTACAAACACAATTCTGTGCAATAAATTTAAAAGGGGAAATAATGAATTTTAAGGAGAAATGAATATTTTAGAGTGATAAATTAACGTTTCTACATAACCTCAAAACTAATTATATCGTTTTTTATATGAAGTGGTTCAATAGGTAGTGATAAACTTTTTATAATGTGGTAATTTTTATAATATATCAATACAACTTAATTATTGATATTGGAAACAATTTTAACATGAAATATGACAAACAGTATAAAATGTTGACTGATAAGGCGAGATGGAAGATATTGTTCTCTTTTTTACCCATTTCAATAAAAATAATCCATGGCTAAGAGGCCGTAAACGGCCCTTACCGCGTCTCAAATGAGACTTTACGAGCCAATTTTAACGATTGGTAAACGATTGAATCGAACTCGAGACCGCGGCGTGATGAGAAACTCTTAACCAATATGCTACAACCGGCGACAATGAACCCATTTTAATATACGACGTAAAAGTTGTTCATTCATGATTCAACGGCAGTAAGCTACGAAAATTTCGTTTTATCATACTTTTTATCACTAATTGTGGTAAAGCACCTCAAAATGACCACTACTCGAAACTACAGTTTCGAGCTAACCATGATTTCATTGTAATGTGTCACTGCTAACCATGGTTTGAAACTTGGTTTAAACATGGTTTCCGAATGAGCTATTTTTTCTCATCCCATGGCATTTTAGTAACGACAGTGCAAAGTTATACAGTGAATAGCGAAATCTATGAATATTGTTTTTTCATGTACATATTTGTTTATTTAATTTTTTATAAAAGTGGAAGTTTTCAAAAACATAAAATAAATTTATACAGAATTCGATAAATTAACGGAAAATAAAACTAAAAATAGAAATAGGAAATTTGGGTGGAGGGCGAAATAAAAATATTTTTAATTATGATAAACTGTCAAATGAAATGAGAACTGTAGTGTGTCATGTATTCTCATTTCATAGTTTCATAATCATAGAAAATCAGAGTTTCATAATCATGGTTACGAAACTAGATATGTGTCTATGGTATAAGGAAACCTAGGTATATAACATCAAAGTCCACCAAAAAAATATTAAAATAACAAAAATTAATTTTAAAATTTATTTTTATTTAAATAAGTTTTATTTCCATTTTTTTGTTTGTTTATTTTCATTCACATTTTTTATTTGTTGTTGTTTTTATTAAAATAATAATGATAATTAATTATAATTCCATCGCACAACAGATTTTTTAGTTAATTTTAATTAATTAATTCCTTTTTTTATTTATTTATAACTACAACATTTTTTTTTATATATTATTATTTATTATATAGAATAATATTTATATTAATTATAATTTTGTTTCCAAATATAATTAATTAATAATGTATTAGAAGAAATTTTAATTATTTATATGCAATTATTTAGTGTTTTAATTAAAATGTTGATTTATTTTTGTGTTTCACTAACATACAAATTAAAAATGGCTAAAAATATATTAATTAATTAATTAATTATATTTAAATATATAATTGCTATTGTTTTCGGAATTATTAATAGATGTAATGTTTGGGTTTTTTGAATTTGTAAAATAAAAAATTGAATTTCGTTGTATGAAAACGTTTTTTAGAAAAGTTTAAAAAAAAATTAAATTATATAAAATAATTAATAATTCCGTTATATTTTATTTTTATATTATATTTATACATAAACATTTATGAAATTATTTAATTTTTATTTAATTACTTATAGACTAATTATTAGTGTTGGTTTTTATTTAATTTCCTTTCATTTTATTCATATATTAATTTAATTAATAATATTAAATCGTATACAATTGTTAATTTTCTGTACATTTATTTATTTATATAATTAAAATTTATATTATGTATATATATATTTATTTATATTTGTTTTTTTTAATGTTTTTATATATATAATATATTAAATAATTATACAAAAGAAAAATATCAATAAATATATTTTTTTTTGTTTTTATTAAATAATTAATTTAAAATATGCATTTGTTTTAAATTTTATTTTAAATAAAAATCGTATACATTTTTTAAGTCTCCGAAATTGTATTTGTATTATTTTTAAAAAATTTTTCAATTGGATGGTATTATTTATATATTTAAAAAAATATTTTTAATTAATTTAACGTTACAAAATTTGCTTAACAAATGAAAATGTGCATTGTTTTTCATTCAAAGACTTATTAATTTTGCCCGTTTAATTTTTAAAAATATAATTTATTTAATTAACAATTAATTTTAATGTTATTCGTAAATAAAAACAAAATAAAATCATATTTATTATAAACAAAAAGAAAATACTAGTACAAATATATATAATATAGTAATTAGAATAATAATTTACAGGAAGCACAGCACCCGTATATATTTTATTAAATAATTTATAAAATAAGTACAAAATAATAAAAAAATAAATTTAATAACTTTTGTTTTATTATTATTTTCCATTATACAATATTGATTTATTTATATAAATTTTGTTAATTATTATTTATTTTTTATTATTATCTAACTATATTTATTAATAGCACTGTAAACTTAAACGCTTATTTATATATTCATTTTTTTCTGTTTTGTTAATTTAAAAAATTATATAACAAAAATTAAATATATATTAATTAAATTAAAACGAAATAATAATTAATTATGTAATGGTGAATATATATATATATATATATATATATATATATATATATATATATATATATATATATACATATATATATATATATATATATATATATATATATATATTATATATATATATATATAATATATATATATATATATATATATATATATATATATATATATATATATATATATATATATATATATATATCGAATGACCCTTCTAAAACGTATGCCTCTTAAGTTGACGTATAAAATAGGTGAAAATGGCACTACAGTCATTCGAAATAATCGAGATACAGTCAGAGAAACAAGTGTTAACAGTTTGAAGTAAATAAGGACTATAATTTGTAAGCACAGAATTTGAAGATTTTCAATTAGTATCCAAGTAATAGAGGTTGGGGTGATGTTAAAGTTAATTATAATACGAAGTTGTGTAGTTGGTTAACTTCTTTCAACTTTCTTCTCAGTAATGCCAACAATATTTTACTAATATCTGGCTTACAATGGTTGGCATATAGTTAGGAAAAAAATCGTTGTCTAACTATTCACCATTAATTCAAAACTCTAATGATCTAGCAGAGGTTAAAAAACTGTTCTGTGATCTCATATTATTTCCCTTTACTGCAGGGAAATTACCACGCAGGAAGGTTTCTCAAGAATACCAACTTTGAGATTTATATCAGAACAGCTATGTTATATTTATAGGCGACCGCTTGCCACACATTTAATGGAGGCAATATTACATAAACCGAGATATAGCCTTTTTACTCACTGCACGTTATACATATTATGGTGGCAATCCAGAGGTAGAAGCGCAGCACTTCCAACCATAGTTGCTTATCTTGGCGGAATCGGGAAATTATCTATGAAAATTGGAACATAATAATTGCCTACCAGATGGATAGTAATAATTCAATATTCATTTTCATCAATTTGGCTTTAAATAAAATCATTCAACAATCGAGCAAGTGCAACGGGTTACAAACATAATTGAAGATGTACTTGAAAAAAAGAAAGTTTGTTCTAGTATTTTTTGGTTGTACCACAGGCTTTCGATAAAGTTTGGCATAAAGACTTGGAATACAAATTAAAACGAGATTTATCAAAGAAATTTTATGAAATACTAAACATTTACATAGCAAACCGGCACTTCCGTGTTAAACTAGATTACATACTTTAAAATAAAACTATAGCAACGTTTGTAGATGATACAGCCATCTTAGCAGTTAAAAATCCACAAGCAAATTGTAAAGAGCGACTAATATGATCAACACTTGGACGAAAAGGTGGGGAATGAAACTGAATGAAGCAAAATCTGCTCATGTAAATTTCACCAATAAAAAGGTTGATTGGATACCAGTAGAACTGAACTCACAGCAAATTCTATATGCAAATACAGCAAAATACCTAGGTATTCAGCTCTGCGGCTGTACTCAGCAAAGAAACGTCAACATCATCCAGTCATTCCAAACCAGAGTCCTACGTGGAATAGTTAATACACCGTGGTACATGAGAAATGACAACCTTCATAGATATTTGAAGATGGATTTCGATAAACCAAGAAAACACATGCAACGGATTAGTCAACATAAAAATGCTAAAATACGTCGAATGTTGGATGACACAAATCCAGTGAGAAGGCTGCAAAAGAAGAAACCACTTAATCTACTCGATCCAACCTGATCTAAATATAATAAAATTATGTTAAGGGTACTAGCAACAATAGGTATCACATATCTTGCCGTCTTAAAACGAACATTAATCTTATTTGTTCTTAGAACGAAGAAAAGCTTTTATGTACGGCTAAAAGAGTTGTTATAGTACGGATTCAAAATTTCGAGACTTTCGATGAAGTTAACCTAACTATTGTGAAAGTGTATGGATAGTGGAAATCTCTGCTAAAATCCTATCAACGAATTAGTCTTGCTTGCACATAAGTCAATATGAACTTTAAAGGACAATGGCGCGGTTTGATCGATCACAGTAACATTTAAAAATTAATTGTTACTGACACCAAAATTGTTTGTAAAGTAAACCTTATCGCATAAATGAAGTTAAGGCGAAGAGTGCAAGATGGCTACCTAAGGAATCTTAATTATACGTTGGTTAAGTGAAGTAGAAAACCAACCGTCGTGACGTATCAATTTTTTGTCTGATATTAAGCTACATATTTGATATGAAGAATATTAACCCTGCATTACTATCCTTACACACTCTTCTGGACACCTTAAATGTACCTGTGTTTCAACTTAATTTATTTATTCTCATACTAAAACATATTTTGGAACTGTTTTGGTACTTGAAGTGTTAATTTTAAGTGAAACAAAAAGTGGTTGGGTGGTTACACTCAGAATAGTACTAATAAGTGTTACATCCTTAGTGTTGATCGAGTATTACACGAAAAAGGAAACAAATCCAGCTAATAAATTACAAATTTATAGTAAGTACTTCAGTAACAAAAGTACTGGGGAGCTGTTATGAAAAATTCGATATCGAGTCCGAAAGCGGATTTTGCTATCATGAAAATCCAAAATCGACTGTCAAAATCTAACTGGTATTTTACTGACGAATTGCATTATGTGCGTTATCGAAATGAGAGGATCGCAAAAAATTATTTGAACACTTCACAGATTAAGAATTCGACCAAACATTTCGAGGACTACATATTAATTCGGCTTATTTCATATTAGCCTTCTTGGTATAATAATGGTCAAAAGAAAAAATTGACAATACTGTCAATTTGTGACTTTTGAACTATTTGTAATTTACCAATATGCTATGTTCTATGTAAAGCACAATCAAAGTAGTATTGGTTCGTTAATCGTAGGATCATCTCATTAAACACCTCAACAATTCTTGCTTAAACAGATATACCTGATGTTTTTAGCTATGGATTTCTAAATCTATTGAAATTGATTGGAAACAACAACTTCAGACACTTAATTATCTAATTGTATCTCGAATATTTGTAATAGCTATACCTCCATTTTGGGTCCACATTTCACACATCAACTTAGTTCTTAAAATGTTTTCGTAAGACACGAGGTATTTCTCGGTTTGTTTTCAGTGAGTCACCAGGTATATATATATATATATATATATATATATATATATATATATATATATATATATATATAATATATATATATATATATATATATATATATATATATATATATATATATATATCCAGGGTGGTTGTCTGTCTTTGTTAACTAAAGATTTTTTTTCAGAAAATAATAGACCTGCATAGATGGTGTAGTTGATTGTGGACAACTTGCACGATTTAGAAGGTTATTAGGCGGTGGTGGGCAGCTTTATTTCATCCAGTAACATCTTCAAGTAGACTAAAATAATTATAAATTATCGATTTGTTGAAAATATCACTTTAACCTGACCAATTTAAAGAAATGAAGAAAATGATGGCATGTTAAATTAACGTTCAGTTCAATTCCACTCAATATAAAAATATTAATCATTTTTTAGGACTTTATGCAACACTTTGTGCAGCACAGACAGAAGGAAAACAGAGGCTTTATAATGAAAATGCCTGCATATAATGCAAAGTTATGAACATTTTAAGTGGACTCGAGAAGCTTCTGTTCAAATACATACAGACTTTGATGATGAACAAATGATACTTTTTTGAAGGACCGTATCGTAATTTAATTAGTAATAAAAAACAAAATTTAATGTACACCATGTTATGTGAAGCTTGCCTTAAAATTAAGGCAGAAGGCGTGGGAGAACGTGTTGCATTTCCCACTTGCTAGAGACATACCGAAACATACGATAACAATATACTTGAAACATATTGGAACCACTAGCGCCACACGATCACTTGAGGAACTAAATCTCCATTTACACCATCTCATCTTTCTTCTATTTTCTGACAATTTGTTAAAAACACCCTATATATATATATATATATATATATATATATATATATATATATATATATATATATATATATATATATATATATATATATATATATATATATATATATATCACAAACAAATTATCATTTCATATGCAACTTGTTGCACATATTTATATTCAGTTTGGTTTGGGTTATGCACTGCAGTTATAAGCTTCAAATAATATTGTAGCAGTAGTAGTAGTGCTTATTCGAGTTCTAAGTCCCTGTTTTACACTAATATTGAAACAAAGTTAAGTATTTCGCTCGAAAATAAAATATATAATAAATTGAAGTTGGCCACTACTTAACTTTGGCCGTCGTAGTATTGTTGAAGTGGGATAGAGTATATAGAGCTGTTTGATTTGTGACACTTGTGCCATCGATTTTTGTGTTTGTATTTAATAAACTGAATTATGATGTTCGTAATTGTGTGAGTGTAAATATGATGGTATTGATGTTGCATTCAATTCAGATGCACGTCTTCGTAATGCGGCTATGCTATGACCTCGCCATACATCCTCATCGCCATCGTTGTTGGTTGGCAGATTTTGGCAATTATTATTGTTGATATGATGATTTGTTGCTTGGCCCGACTAAAATAAAATAAAATAAAAAAAAGAAATTAAAAATTACAACAATTTATGAGATGGTTAACTCGAAAACGAAGAATCGTTCCATTGTGTAAAACAGATGAAAACGTAAATTTGCCCTTTTTCTTTATTCTGACTGAATCTGCTTTGGACAAGAAGAAAATCGAAAGACACAAAGAATATTGTGGCTATTTGATGTGATATTCTCAAAACATTGCAGTCTGCAGAAGCAATCGCACTATATCAAACGATTATTTGTATAGAGAGGATTCTAGACGACATCTATAATAAATTGATAATTTATTTGATAGTATATTGTACGCTCTTCTGCACTCTCATTTTTGGTTACAAGCTAATCTGACGCAATACGCATCCATGAGGCTTCTCTAGATTTTTTATACAGTTATCGTTAGGGTATACTTATACAATCACATAAACAGGATGAATTTCCTCCACCTAATGCAAGTTCTGTTCTCAGACACCAATGTGACACCGTGTTCTGGTACAAATTCCATCAAATTGTCACAATTATTGGAAAATTATCATCGGCAGATTAGTTGATATTTCATCACTAACTTGTAGTTCTTATCTGGAGACCAACGTGAGGTGCCACAGTTTTAATTGCCAAGATTATTCCTATTACACTGTGATATATAATATAGCCTAGATTGAGGAGGTCCTAATTTGGTTGAGACATAATGTGTTATCCTCGACAGATATCGCGATCTGTGTGGACAGTAAGTTGGCAATCAAGTCACTGGACTATGTTTCTCTGACGTCTAGAGTGGCGTTGGGATGTTAGTTGTCTCTGAATGAGATGAGTGAACATTTCAACATTCAGATAGTCTGAGTCTCCAGCGAACTAGCGAGGCATGGTACAACTCTCCAACTGATACCTGAAAGGGCAAAGTTGGGGATGCCTATTAAGGCACTCAAGACTGTGCTTAAAAAGAATGAAAGGTGGACGAACATCCTCTCATGTAGTGTAGCAAGGCAAGTCTGGCCAAAGCTGAACTTGAAGCGCTCAAAGATACACAGGACACTGCCGACTTGGAGAACATACGAGGAGGCTAGGTCTAGAGGCTAATGACTTTTGCAGAAGCTGTATGGACGAGGAGGAGGAAGAGAGAATATTTGGGTAAATTCTTAATGGACTGCCTCTCTGATCTCGGAAACTGCGAGGTGCAAGACTTCACGCTACATAAGTAGCTCAAACTTGTTCTCATGAGGGTAATAGAGAATTAAGGTTCTATGGTATCCCAACGGACCGTTCCGGTCTAAGTGTGCTGTAGCAGCCACTTTACCTAATGCCTTCCACCATTTGCATTTCTTTTGTCTACAAATTCGCTTGCCTGTCTCCTATCGCTTATTTTCCTTGCAATTATTAACCGAGTTTGCGCTCCATTATGAGCTATATTTCATATAGCTCAAGTAAAATACATATTCAATTGCTGACAAGGTTTTTATATTTTCGTTGCGCTTTTTTATTTATCAAACCGTTACAGGAAAATCGAGGCGTATATTCTCCTGTCCTCCATGTGCCAATCCTTCATCTCGTGCCGGGGTACTTAAACGGGGGTTCGTTGTTATTTTGGCGATATATCCGATTTTGCTTGTTTTATTTTTATACGGATGCGGGTCGTCAGCCCAGCGATCCATCCAGATTTAATCGCGTCCTTCGACAAGCTCTGGTTAGTGTGGGGTATTCTATGGGTCTTATGTTTCGTTCGAAATATTTACCTACAGGACCAAAATTGATTACAACCTAGTTTTCATAACAAATCTACAAAAACTCTTGTTTTAACCGCTGCTAACTCTAAGATCTTACACATCCATTGCGCATTCCCAAAAACTTACCATTTCGTTATTATTGTTGCCACTATTTTCGTTTTGACTAGGATTCTGTTGTTGTCCACCAGCCGTTAACGGTGGGGTTGTTGATGAACATGCATTGATATTTGGTGGCGTCGAAGTTGTTGGCGAACTACCCGAACAAGCGACACCACTACTTACAGAATGTTGGTACATCATAGAATCACCTATTTAGAACGAAAAAAAATAAATAAATTTAGAACATGCATGTACACACTCACATAAGTCTTATTTATTTATTTATTTAATAATTTTATTATAAAAAGCAACAACAACAAAACTAAATTAATTAACAACTACGGATTTATTGAAAACTTAAATATTTTGAAATTTGACGCACAATTGTTAAGATCTACGGACCCCCCTCTCCCCAATCTTCATATCGCCGCAACATCTTTCAAAAATAAGATCAAAAAATTAACAGAAGCACTACATGTGTGTACATAACTACACACAGATACACAACTTCTTCAGATTCATGTTTAATTTAGGATTTCGTTGGTCGTGGTACATAGATGAGATGCATGTTGTTGTCATTAATTAGCAACTATTAAATATTTGTTGACGGATGGACAAAAAAAAAAATCTCCCAAAAAAATGTTAATAATTATTGTATCAATATTTGATCAAGTTGAATGTACTACGACTACCGTGTAGATGTGTGAGCATGCATCGAGTTACACGGCATCTTAAGTATGATTCAGGTTTAGATTTGTTCGTTAATGATCCTGAAACTCTTATGCACGACTAGTTTCTATAAATTTTGTGCCTTATACTGGTCGAGTACTTGTGGTCACGTCTAAATATACCTACATATGTGTGATGTGTATTTGTATTGTGTTAAGCCATCTTAAATGAATTATGTAAATACTGTAATGTAAAATCAATTTTCTTTTCTTGAGTAGAGATCGTGACTGATCGATTTCACACCAAAAAATATAACAAATATTTTTTTTAACAAAAATAAATGTTCCTTGAGGTCATCTCGCGCGATATTCAAATATGTTAGGTGACAAGATTTGTTTGCTTTTTATATTTTTGTTACAGTTAATTTAAAAATTTCCATTAAGATGATTTTGTTTGTTTCACGACTTCGGTTTTGAGCAACAATATCCTGCTATAATATCATTTAAATTTTGTGGTGTCATGCCGACGTGTGATGACAAGATATTTTGACCGTTACCCAAATAAGGTTAAGTAGATTTTTGTAAAATCACACAAGACCGAATTTTAATTTACAGAAAACTACTGCTCGATCAGCGGCTCTTATAGTAACTACAGTTTCGAGTTAACCATGATTTCGTTGTAATGTGTCACTGCTAACCATGGTTTGCAACTTGGTTTAAACATGGTTTCGTCGGAATGAGCTATTTTTCTCATCCCATGGCATTTTATTGACAACAGAGCCAAATAATACAGTTAGTGAATAGCGAAAACTATAACTATCGGTTTTTCATGTATTTGGTTATATTTTTTATATAAAAATTGGGGTTTTCAAAATAAATCAATTAAAACAGATTTCGATAAATTAACGGAAAATAAAACTAAAAATTGAAATAGGGAAATGTGTGGTTAACGAAGGAATTTTAATGAATTTAATAAACTGTCAAATGAAATGAGAAATGTAGTGTCATGGTTACGAAACCAGATATGTGTCTATGGTATAAAGAAAATAGGCATAAACGGTTTGGGACCAGTCTTGCTCTCTTTTGGAATAAATATTATTTTACTTCTTCTCCAAGATTGTGGAATTAAACTCGAAGCGATCCATGCCTAGAACAGATGCAGTAAATGTTCCTTAATGACAGAATATCTATGCTGTAATATAGCAGGAAAAATACCATCAGGACTGTGAGATTTCAAGAGTTTGACATGCATTAGCATCGCAACCCGCTTTCATGCAACTTACAAAGTATGTGAAATCCACCAAAGCAAGTGAAGTAATGAAATCGTATGGCAAATACATTGAGGCAATAATCACTTCAGTTTGAGAGTTTAGAGTAATGCGTGCAGCTGGAATATCAGCCGAACTACACTCTTCAATGTGAGATGCATTAATATTATTTAAGATACACCATAGATGTTCACTCTGGTTTTCGCGGTTTAACTCTTGTACAGAAATCAACCACTGGGGATGTTAAGTCCAGAAATTGAATCAACAAGACGGTGAACGAGCCTGAACTAAAGATAAATCATTCTTTCTCCTTATAGTCCCCTTCGTTGCTTCTTAACGAAACGTTTCACTTTAAGCAGATAGCTGCTTTATTAACTTCAGATAAGTCCAAAGATTATGATTAATTTGGAGTTTTGATACGTGGCCATATGATCCTTTTAGTAAGGAACTTGATATTTTCCACAAAATCATTATGATGAGCAACGCTATTATGATCAGTATAATTCCAGATCTAAGATATTTGAATCTCTTTACTCAATTAAACGTGTCTGATAAGCACAACATTGTCCGGTTGCGCTGTATTCCTTATCCAGTTTTTACATCCCAGGCGACTTTACAGTCTATTGCGAGCTACTTTAGGCTTTGAAGAATAAAACTGGAAATAGGACGAAAACATGTGTGATATTACTGGAGTTCCAAAACGGCCCATTTTAGACATTGTCATAGTGGTAATCACACAGGGAGGAGATCGTAAGCATTTGCAACAGAACTGTTCAACTCATTCAACAAGCAGGGTACTCTGTAAGCCATAGTGTGATTGTGTCTATGTATGGCAACTAATTTAAGGGTAAAAAATTGGAATATATTCAAAGATTAAATGGATTTAGATTAGTATGCGCATTCCGAACGGTATTAGATGATACTGCCTCTGTTTTTGTGAAAATGCATCCCATAGATGTACTGATTAAGGGAACTTCAACTTATATATCTAAGATGTGATCACGGAATAAAAGAAAGATTAGATAACACGAAGTGGACCATGAGAGCATGACAGAAACGTTGGGACGACCAAATCACAGGCCAATATACTTATCGCCTGATCCCATTGATCGAAAAATGGGTAAACAGACAATATGATGAGGTGAGTTACTGTTTAACCCAGTTCCTAACTGGTCATGGATGCTTTTGAGTTTTTGTTGTTAATGTCCTTGTTCTCTCTGGAAAATCTGTAAAATTGATGAGAAGTACAAAATTGAATTCACTGGGAAAAAAGAGAAGTACATAATGGAATTCACTAGAACATTTAACCGGTTTCAGGTTTGTAAATTCCTTATTTTTTGATAGAGGTATTTCCCTATGGAATTCTCTTCCATTCAGTACTAGGAGTTTGAGATCTGTCTAGACGTTAAAACACATGAATGTCCTGCTAGAGTGAGAAATATTGTTTGATTCATGCTGCACTCATCCCATCGTGAATGTGACCTGTACTCACAATGAATGTGTCTGCATGTTGTTAATTTGTCCATATTGCTTCCATGTACGCTTGTCCTTCTTAATACAAGTTCCTATAATGGTTTTGACTGCAGACGCGTTTTGTAATCCACATAGCGCATGAGAGGTATGTGCAACTAAGCCAATTCTGCCACTATTCATTATCCTAACCTATCCTTCGGGGTTTGTTCTATGTTGATCAGATACGTATCTGTACTATACTACATAAGAGGTATTTTTTCCGATCGGGATTCTCATTGGTATTTTATTACAAATTGTGGACATTTATTTCAAAAATCAGTGTTTAGTAAAAAATTGTTTTCGTGCTCTTCGACCATTTTATGGTGTTCATAATCGTTCAACTGAACACACTATTTGCAAAATAATCAATAAATGTTGAACCACTTTTACATTACAGGATATTTATCTCCCGAAAAAGTGCGTACAACTCGATCTAATGTGAATATTGCTGCTGTAGCTAGGTTCGTGAGACCGCAACCAATCAATTCGTCGCTGTTCTCAAGCTCTGGATTCCTCATATGACAGATTGTGGCGTATTTTGAATATAGATCTTGGTTTGAAGGCATACAAAATGTCTACAGCTTATTTAAGGATTAAAACCGGTTGACCTTCCTTTGCGATTTGATTTATGGCCGTTGGAATAGTCCAAATTGATCCGTTTTTTTAATGAAGCTCATTTTTGGCTGAATGGATTCGTCAACAAACAAAATTTTCGTATTTGGGCTGATGAACAGCCAAAAGAGACCCAAGAGCTTCCAATGCATAATGAAAAATGCACTGTTAGATGCAGTTTATGGCCGGGTGGCATCATCGATTTTTATTGCAAAAATTGGCTTAGCCGACTTGTGATTTCAACGAGAAGGTGCAACGTGCCACACTGCAAGCCAAACCATCGATTTATTGAAAAAAAATTTAATGAGAACATCATATCAAGTAAGGGACTCGTGAATTTGCCTCCAAGATCTGATTGTGATCTGACGCCGTCAGCGATTACTTTTTATCTGAAATCACTTGTTTATATCGATAAAGTAATCTAAGGAACCTAAGACGCGTAATTAACGGAATATCGACTGAAATGTTCGAAAGAGTGCTGGACCCATAATGGATCCAAACTTGCGTCACAAATACAATTTTTGATTATTAAATTGATTTAAATGCGGTTTAGTTCAAAAAAACTTTTGGAAGTTCTTATTGGATCACATAAGATATTGTTAATCAAGATTTGTATAATTTACCAATTTGTTGCTAACCAAGTTACACATTATAATATGTCCAATATATCGAAATTGCGGTTGCGAATGATGCAATTTGACGATCAACAATGTGTTGAACAAAAATTGTACCACCATTTTGATTTATTTTTATGTTATTGTTAAATTCTTCTTCTTCATCTTCGTCTTATTGATATTGTACATCTTACATATGTATATTTTTCTTAACTTTTTATTTAGATTTTCAATTAGTCAATTTTTTAAAAGTCACGAGCGTAACGAACATTAAACAACATTTTTTTTTGTTTATGATATTTTCTTCATGTTAGTGTTACTTTTATACACATATGTACATATATACAATGTTATATTGATATTCCAAAATAATAATTACTTTACATAAATATTTTACAAAAATAATAAAATGGCGGCTTATTTACTATTATTAAAAAACTATATAACTACATATATGCCAAAATATTAGTACAAGTTTTAGTTAACCTCACCCAAAGCATTTAGTCCATAATGTTGATAGCTTCCAGCACCCATTGCTGACGATATATTAATTCCAGTATTTAAACCGGCACTATTTAATGTCGATGACAGTGATGATGATTGGTTTAGTTGGCCAAAACCTTTAATGTATATAATGTATATAGATTGTACTTTCTAAATTAATGCATTAAACACACAACTAATTATATACAACATAAGCCAAAGTTAACTACACTTGGGTGCAAAAAACTCGCACATTGCTCAATTTTCCACAAAAGTTCAAAAATATCAAAAACAATTCAATATTTGTTTGCATATTCAAAGTCTTTTTCAATACCTATCCAGCGGCAAAACTCGAATTAAAGAGCCGTTCCCTTGGCCCGAATGACAGCTTCCATTCCATTGATTTCACCAAAGTTTTCACAAAATCTTGAGGTGTCGCCTCCCATCCCTCTACGATCACCTGTTGCAGCTCCTAGAGACTCGTTGGCGCAATATCTCTGGCTCGAACCCTTATTTTCAACTCGTCGGACCACTCCATAACAGACACATTCATCTCTTGAATGTATTGGTATACTACGCCAGCTGTATACGGACTCACGTTACCCTGTGCATGAACAGGCAATTTTCACCAATAAACCCAGCAAAAGGTATGATATTCGAGTACTTCCTCGACAGGAAATATTGGCTCGGATGATGAATCTGTCTTCGCCTCTAGTGATATGCCTCCACAGAACATGCACGATCGATCGCCATACGAGATACGTTCTTCAATGCAACATGTGCATATTGCTCTCCTTGTCTACTGTAAACTCTTCTGCGTTGAAGACGTACTTAATAGAGGACGGTTCAGCTATTGTATTGATCTTCTTGAATTATTTTTTATTCGAAACAAGACATTTGACCAGCATTTGACAGACAATCACTTTGTTGGCATGGTAGCACAAGTACAACAAATTAAACAAATATTTTTTTAAACTTTTATGGAAAATTGAGAAATGTGCAATTTTTTTACACCCAAGTGTAAATAGAAACGTGTATGTCCCTCCAAAGTCCAAAAATACATATACATTGTTAGTAATATATGTGTTAGTGTGTAAATTAAAGTTCAAAGGTTAAAGTATTATTTTTACCTGCTGTCATTGGATTGACGCCAACGCTCCATCGATCACCGCCAAACATTGATGTTCCACATAGACCTTCGCTCATTGCTATATTTGTTATGTTGGCACCAAATGGTGGTAGACCGTGGGATGGTAATAGAGCACCTGAAAATATAAATTTTATTTATTAGACCGTATCTGTTTGAATCATTTTAGCGGTGGAGGCGGATGAAACCCCAGGTTCGAATCAAAACCCACGGATGATTAATTTTATTTAAAAAGAGTACGCGAAATAGCCGCTGTTGATAAAAATTGCATCATGTCGTTTCCAAACATCTTTAGTTATTCAAACACTTGATAGATAGCAGCACTGATTTGATATTCAGTAAACCCAATATACAAATGATAATTTTTTTACTATTGCCCTCTATTTATACAAAGCAGAAATACGATTAAAACATGCATAAACTAAAAAAATTTCAAATTGTAGTGATCAAATTACAAAAAAATAAATCAAAAATTGAAATATTTGTTGGGGATGTTTGAGGACCCGATTGATATATTTTTAATTAGTTTTTACTGGTGTTTCTGATTTGTATTAATAGATGGCAGTAGGATAAAATTTAGCATTATTATATTGGGTTCTCCGATTATAATATGAAATTTGACGAAAGTTTCTTTCCCAATGGTTCGTCTGGATATATAACGTTTGTGATCCAACCTTATTCATTAATGCTTCTCTAACATTCTTTGTAGAAAGATTTGTCTTTGGTCTCAAAATAGGCATTTGTTTCGGCATGGCCATAGTAGCGGAAGAGACTTCTGATTATTGAGGTCTGCAAACAGATTGTATTTCGATCCTCAAGATAGTCTACCAATTTATTTCAGAATATCTTCCACATTTAGAAAAACGAACACCGGAACAAAAATGGACAATATCTGCGTTTTTGGTTGAATCGGACGATTTTTACCAGTTCTCATCGACTTTATGTACCTGTACTGGAAATCAGATATGCGAAATGAAATATAGTACAAAATAGTCCTTTGGAATAACTACTCCTCAATAATTATTGGTGACTATCAAGGAGAATTTCGTCCAAATCGGCCTCTGATACAGTTTTATCGCTACGTATGATTCTTTCGTCAAGTAATATCTCGCGATGTACATCAGATATTCTGAAATCAAAATATCTTGCAAATGCGAATAAGCTTAAATTTAGAAGATGGCTTCTAAACGAGTCATGAGTGTGGTATATGACCCAAAACGCGACGTCCATGCACATAGTGCTTTCTTTTCAATCACGAGATCAGAAATTTAGTGTGGCTTAAGTAACAAACGAATGAATCAGTTATTAATACTTTTGAGATCGAAGTGACGTCTGGCCATGAATTCTACTCATACAAGTATCTTTAACATCATCGATCATCATCAAATCAAGATTATAATCTTTTGTCCAGTCCCAGATTATTGAGATTTGATTGGTAACTTTGGCATATACATATATATACTTTCATTAGTCTGTAATTATCCCAAAAAAGTTCGTAAATAATGTGACTCAAAAAAACTTATCCCGCATAATCGAAATTCTGATTTCGATTTGTCGGTGAATCGATTATAGCCTTTGCAATTCTAATTTACTAACTTCCAATCGAATTGGAGCTTTCAACTTATCGGCTGAATAGCTCAGTGATTAAACCTGCACCAGTTGGAACGGGAGGTGATGGGTTCCGGAATTCCGATAGAAGCAGGATGGCAAAAGAGTGAACGGACACATCTCTGATCCCTTGTTGGAGTGCAGAATTTATGGGCCTCCCATATTTCATGTCAGTACTAAAATAAGCAAACCTTGCATTTTTGGTGAAAAAGGAATCCACAAGATTATCATTTGTATTTATAATATATATCTCATTTCCAGTGAAATGGCACAATCCCATTCCCAACATTATACCTAATTTATTTAAAATCTGGTTTAACGAATTTATTTCAGTAAAGGAAGCTGATGCTTGAATTAAAACATACTGTATCATAGAAATAGAGATTCGATACCTTTACGTCTCGAACTTCAATAAATCTACCTTCAGTACAGTAACTAATAGAATTTTTCACCAGATTCGTTATTATATAAACGTGTTCCTATTTTAATGCCATGACTGACCAGAAAGATTAGAATGGAATTCATAGGATTATAGGAGTGAAGTACTCTTGGATCAACTCTTTTACTGAAGTACTCTATTCAATAAGCTTGTCATGAAATAGGTCTCTCGGTGCGATCTTCGATAGTAAAACCGGAATCCAATACGGCCTCGTTTAGACTGTCAGTTAATGGCCAATGGCCTTCTGATTCTATAAATATTGGTACAAACAGAAATTATTAATCGTGTAAAATTTCGAATTTCTTACCTGGAGTTCTAAATACATTTGTGGTCTTCTTCCTCTTCTTCCATTTAGCTCGGCGATTTTGAAACCACACCTGTAATGACAACAAAACCAAAAAATAAATCGAATTAAAATTTATATAACAAATTAATTAATTTTAATAACAAATTGTTCGAGAACTCTGTAAGTTACACTTCCTTTGAACAACTCTAAATTTTTTGTTAACGAAATGTCCATTACTCAAATATATATGGGAGTTATTCTGCCCAAACAATATATAATCTGATTGCGAAGTGGAAATAGGACCTTTAAATGCCACAAGGATGGTTTGCCTTCCAAAAGTGGTACAAATCACGAGAAAGTTCGGTATTGCAAACTCTAATTCTTTCGCCTACCACGCTTATTAGTCTTCAAATGATGTAAATGACTACCAATAACCCCTTACCCAAAAGTTTCGTTTGGAGTCATCATACCTCGGAATAGTTTTCGATAACTAGGTTCTTATAGTCTCAAAATATCGAAACCATTTTTACCACAAGATTGTTATGATTTAAAAGCTACTTCACTTCTCTTATGGCTCAGGTACTATTATTTGAAGTATCAATTCGAGTGGCCATTGAGTTAGTCTCTTGTATAACAACAATATCTAAGCTAATTTTATTTAAGAATTAATTAAGACGTAACTGCTTAGCCACGGTAGAACATCCACGAATATTCCAAGGTCATATACAAGAAGTCTGGTTACTCAAAGGAACTGAGTATACTCTGTAAAAACTTGAATCGGAATATAGTTGGCTAATAAGATTAACTGGTGTGGTGAATGATGAACATGGCAGAGATCAGAATTACCAGGATTTAATAGATCTGCATAATAATTGTTATTGGTCAAAACACTCAAATAATATGCTCACCGACTCCAAAATCCAAAAGTGGCACTCCGCCAACTTAATGAACTTCTACCCTATAACACTATACACATTTGACATAGCTTGTAGATCTTCTTCACCACCCCAAGTCCCATCTTAAGAATGACATTAAAGCAATCGTTTTAAAAAATGATTTTCAAACGATGCTGCAGGCACCGCTAGCCCAACATCAGCAAATGACTGAAACTTTTGCTAGATAACACCAATAACAACAAGAGCAGCAAAAAGTGCAAAAGGAACAACAGCAGAATTTGCGACACCAACAACAGCGTGAGCAGCAACAAGAACAACAGAAACAGCTAGTCGACATCCTTGCAAAGCAGCAACAGCATCAAGAAGAACAAAATAAAGAGTTATTTCAAAACCAACAAGCACAACTTTTGCAGGGAATAAAGAGATATAACTTATGGAATAGAGAAATAGTCGACGAATTGCGCGATAAAATGGACAAGCTGAAAGCAGGTTGTGTAATTTTACAAACAACAGCAGCCGCACTAATCAAATTGAACCCACCCACCTGCAACGGAACTGTATCGTATCAGACATTCAGGATGCAGTTCGAAATAGAATTGGTAAGAATCGAATCAAGATCATATCAATCGCCGAGCGGAGCTACGTAAAATTGATGGAAGCCATGGAGCTATCGCTACGACGATAATCACATGCAGACTCTCTATCGCATACAGCTCAAAACGAGGCAGCATGAGGAAACATTGCAAGAATTAGAAACCGAAAGGGTGTTGTTCGGTTTTGCGGTAGAAAGGGTATGGTGGAAGCAAGGAGGATGAGCTCCAATATCACCGAGACATGGAGCCATGGCGAGGTCAAAATGGATCCTACCACCTTCGACGGAACTGTATCGTATCAGACATTCAGGACGCAGTTCGTAATCGCATTAGTCAGAATCGATGGTCAACAACAAAAAATGCCCTGATATTGGCATTAAGAGTTCAGCCTTGTTTTTTGCAGACCCTATGAACAGCCGAGTGGAACATCTTATCGGTCGGAAGCCGATAAGATGTTGTTCGGTCACAAAATCAACGAAATTAGTATGGTGGAACCAAGGAGTATAATGGGAACAAGGAGGATGAGCTACAATTTCACCGAGAGATGAGAGCCATGATGAGGTTAAAATGTAACAACGTAAAAATTCAGCCTAAGGTACGATTATCGGCTGAAGAGGAAGAACGCAGATCGATATATATATATATATATATATATATATATATATATATATATATATATATATATATATATATATATATATATATATATATATCACATTCTAGACATTATATACCCTTCTAAATAGTATGACAAACACGTCACGTTTTTGTTACTCTCCTCGAATCAAGCGATCTACATCAAGTAAACAAGACATACGAGTACAAAAATTTCGGGAACGAACAAAATCCGTTTGTATCCATTCCACAAATCCCAAATGAATTTTGTCTAACATTAATTGTGCATTATGGATAAAACATATTTGACACCTGTTATGATTATTAGATAACAGATTTCGACTTTCTATATATACGAGTATATAGAGTAAATAAATATTTTAGCATTCTATACACGGATTGTATACATCGAGGGTATCATGGATGGTTCAAAGAGGGGTGACAATTTATACACTGCAGATTCTAAGATTCATTTGCCAATATGCTATAGACTTTAACGAATATCGTCTTAACGATGTGGGTTAACACCTTGCACTTTTCGGTTGACTGTCTAATCAATCAAACCGCAGGAACGTCGTTTAAAGGTCTAATAATATGAGACTCCTAAACATTTGATTCTTAACTTTTGTTGTTGTTGTTAAATGATTTATTTGCATTAATCATCGTAATATTAATCATTTATTATTCATAAAAGCCGTATCGCACAGCATATACATGGTTGGTGTGGCGCACCCTTATTATATACACACTTTACGCCTTTTTTATGTGTTATGTAATCATAATTTTTTGGTTGCTGGTAAAGAAATAAATCGGAATACCCCAATTTTGTTATAAATACACCCTCCTTAATTCATTGTTAATTGCATATTATTTATTTATTTACTTTATTATTAACTATAAAATCGTGTTTAGTGTTAAAATGTGCATTGTAATGCTGTTATGCGATTTTATTGCATTGCAATGTACAAACGTCACGATATACAATCACGATATCGAATAACTTTTATTAATGCCGTTCGAATATGCATAACATATACAGATCAACTATCTTCCGACAATCAGTTCAATAAAGTTAAGGTCAAGTTCAGCTGAAATTCGGACAGTTCAGTCACTAATGGATGTGTTATAAATTAAACTCAGACAGTGTGCAACACAAACAGCCGCTCACCTACAACATGGCAGGGACTGCCAAACATGGCGGGTGGTCAGCCGGTTCATATTTACCCACATGTGCTCGGACAATACGGTATCAAAGCATATTTCGATAAATTATTTCAAGTAATTATTACCATTTTATTCTTCTTTACTGATGGATCAATATGCTATAATCTGTGAAGATCACAACAAAATACACAAGCCGGTTTAGTCTAATGACGATGTCATTAAAACCATTCAATGACATCATTATTAGTACTAAACCGGCCTGGCGAACCAACATAAGAATACACAAGATAAGATGCTATACAGTTCAAAACACTCAACGTCTTCAAGGACTGTTTGATTAAGCGCGTTAGTTGTCAATCAATACCATCTCGGAGTTCAAACATAACTTCAATCGCTGTCACGTTTACAGCACAGCATCTGACATTATGTATTTGCATTATTTCTGGCAGCAAGCCGATTGACTTCAATACTGTTTCATCGAGATTTGTTTTGGAGACTGTAATTCCCTTCTATCGACTAGGCAGTCTGAATGAAATTAGACTTCTCTGGATACTGAGTCACGTGGATATCAAAATAAAACGTATTGCCTGATAAATTCGCCTGTTTCGATGCATAACTTCCTCTTTTGTGGGACCTCATCGCACTCTAGAGGAGAGGAAGAGACTGTTGAGAACTGGTTGTACTCCTGTTCTTTTTACTCTCTCCATAGACTGCACTGCTTTGGTCACGATACCTATTCGAGGATCAACTGACGTTAGGGAGGGGATTTCGTAATAGGTCAATCAAGTTTATTACAATGCGGCTAATATTTTAGACACACCTCTAGTTTCGTAACCATGATTATGAAACTATGATTTTCGAAATGAGAATACATGACACACTACAGTTCTCATTTCATTTGACAGTTTATCATAATTCATTAACATTTTTACGTTAACTGTGTGGTTTAAAAATATTTTTGTTTGGCCCTCCACCTAAATTTCCTATTTCTATTTTTAGTTTTATTTTCCGTTAATTTATCGAATTCTGTATTAATTTATTTTTTTTTGAAAACTTCAACTTTTATAACAAAAGTACATGAAAAAACAATAGTTATAGTTTTCACTATTCACTAACTGTATAACTTGGCACTGTTGTCACTAAAATGCCATGGGATGAGAAAAATAGCTCATTCCGAAACCATGTTTAAACCAAGTTGCAAACCATGATTAGCAGTGACACATTACAACGAAATCATGGTTAACTCGAAATTGTAGTTACGAAACCAGATATGTGTCTATAGTATTAGACTTGTAAATCAACGAAGGTTTACAGAATTAGGAGAATCTGATATTACAGGCTTGTTAAACGCTTATGTGGACAGTCTGTTAGATGAAGATTCGATACAGCTGAAACAAAATCAACCACAGGAGAGTATGAAAAACAAAACGAAAATAATATTGAAAAAGCTCACTTCGTTTCACGAGTTCACCCTGGTCGTGACTTTTCTTTGTTTTTGAATTACGAATTATATATATATATATATATATATATATATATATATATATATATATATATATATATATATATATATATATATATATCGATTTTGTACTCGGATATTGTTTTATTTATATGTAACAAAGCGCAATGTTTTAAAGTATCATGATATGTTGGCATCAATTCCCAAATAGATTACTAACCCAAAATCAATATATTGTATATGGCAAATTAGAAAATTTAAATACACACACACACGTTGTATATTATTCGAGAAGATCGAATAATTGAAAAACAATTTATCATCTATATATGCGGTATACCTCTTGAGATGGGAGTATTAATAAAATACCAACCCTCTTCTGGCAATTTTCCCAGTGTTTTGTTGTTGTTGTAGTATATATGCTTATCTAATATTAATGATCCGGCGAAAATAGGCAAATAAATAAAATGAACTCAACGAACGAGAGTAGATCAAAACACATATACACAAAATGATTTAGATGGGGGCCCAGGTCCATTTAGAAAATGTCTTTAAAATAACTTTGACCATTTATTATAGCAATCCTATTGGGAAAATTATTTTATTTTACTTACTGGCGATGGTGATTTGTATTGTATTCGTGTGTATGTGTGTGTGTATATAGTAGATATGTATGCGTATATACTCACTCAATGTTGAAAATATTAGAAAGTTGGATACAAAAATAATTTCTCATTTTTACTACCTCTTCGGTTTATCAAGGTGGAAATATAAAAAGGAACATATTTTCTGTTATTTGCATAATATTGAGGTTAAGTATAGTGCCCGTGTCAAGGGCATGTTTCCACATTTTTATCAGAATATTCCGATCAAATTGAGCTGTGGTATAGTGGTTGGAACGGGTGGAAGGCATCGGGTTCAAATCCCGATTGGGCGAGGATTCAAAAGGAATTTCCCATCTCTGATTACGATGATATCTTTGACGATCACAACACTTTTATGACCTTCTGTTGAAGTCAATGACGTCAAGGGTCAAGCCATGTCAGTAGTATATAGACTGGAAAATATATGCAATGAATATATGGTTTAAGCCGTACCTCCTCGATTTCATTGTAATGACAAAAAAAAGGTAAATAAGGGAACCGCGAAAAATTTGGGAGTGCATTCTCAAAGAAGATAGAAAATCAATTAAAACCCAGACGAGAATGTCCAAAATAATTTAACAAATTTTGGAATTGGGAGTAAACTATGTTTGCCTGACGTTCCACTCAACTATTGATTCCGAGGTAAAATTAATCCAGTAGTTAGCTCATTAATTAGGGTCGATAGCGCTTAGCAGCTTCTAAAATATATCTCATGATTCCACAATATATACAGGAAATTAGCTTTAGTCATATATATTCGAGTTTTGTGTCCTAAATCCTTTTAATTTGAATTTTTGTAATTGATCTAATTTACAACAATCATAACAGTTCGAACGCAACACCTTTATGTTTCTGTTGTTCAAGATCATAAGTCAAAAAATTCAAATGTGGACCCGATTTCTCGTTCTTTTGAATTATTCAAAGTGCTTGCAACCAACTGGCGACAGCTTGTTGAGTCACTACAAGTTTGTCTTACGATCGATTTACGATTTCTGCCTACCATCGACAAATTTGGCTTACTACTGTGTTTCTTTTCTGTAATGTCAAAATCATTGACCAAGTTTTACTATATGTTGGTACACATCTTATGCACTTTAATCTGAAATTTTTCTGCAGAAAGCATGTTACTTAACATATCCCCAAAGAAAATAATCTAATGGAGTCAGTGGCGTAACTACAAATTTTCGGCCTCCCCGCAAAACTTAATGTAGGCCCTTAGACTATCCTCCCTCCACCTTGCATATTTCTCCCTTGAGTTAATAAAAAAAGTTCATCAAAAATTAATTTATTATTATTTTCAATTTAGAAAAAGATCGTTCCACTGTTGCGACTGTTACAGGTAACGTAAGAAACAATAATAAACATGTCAATACTACATGAAATACTGGAAGCTTTTAATTATGCATTAAAAACCGGATTTTTTTTTAAATTTGAGCCTTTATTGTGGAAAAATGTCACAAGATTTTTTATCCAAAGTATTGCCCATCGCTACCCACAACTTTTTCCAGATCTTTCTGATAATTTATGGATTCAGTCCCAGAAAAACTGCGACGGCTTTGCGGTCAAAAACGAATCGAGCCAATTTTCGATACCTTGAAGTGAAGCGTATTCTTGGTAGGGCATTCTGCATGAATCGAAATAGGTGGTAGTCGGAAGGAGCAAGGTCTGGGCTATAACGCGGGTGAGGCAGAATTTCCCATCCGTTATTCTCGTAATTTTTGACCGGCACCGTAATGTTTGGCCGAGTGTTATCGTGGTGGAAAATAATTGACTCATATCTGTTCGAATACGTGATAGCCGCTCTGCCTGAATATTCTGCTTTAATCGAAACAATTTTTGACGATAGAGTTGGGGATTGATGGCTTGGCCACTTGGTAACAGCTCATAGTGAATCACAGCATAATATCATATGCACAGCATAACCTTGGCTCCGTGAATATTCGGCTTCAGTGTCGATGGGTCTGCCTCGTCTTTCTTGAGATACGCTTTTTTGCGCTTGAGATTATCGTAATGGATTTTTGTGGTGCTCGAACAGCATTTCGAACATGCAAATCGTCTTTCCATACGTCTCTTGGCTTCAACTCGTATGTCACCCAATTTCCCATCTTTTTTGGATGAATCCCAAGGCTTTCAAACGTCTGGAAATTGTTGCTTGAGCAACTTCCAATGATTCGGCAAGTTCTTCTTGCGTTTGACATGAATTTTGATCGAGTAATGCTTCGAATTCTTCAGCTTAAAACTGTTTCGGCTGACCAGGATGCTCTTTGTCCTTAATGTCAAAATCACTTGAAGCGATTAAACCACACTGTGTTTTGCAAGAGCATGCTCACCATATAAATCCACGAGCAAACGATGACTTTCAGCTGCAGTTTTGTTTGCGAAAAAGTGACTCAACAAAACTTCCCGCAAATGCTATTTTTTTCGTAAATTTGATCAATGATCATGGATGTCCACAATCTTAACAAAAACTTTTAGCAGGTATTAAATATTTACAGGTATTGAATAGGGTTATCAAAAGATATATGTGTCCATGATGTATTATAACGCATAAACAAGTAATGACATCTAGTATCAAATTTCGGATCACATAACAAAGACCACGGGACCACGTTCCGCGTTGCAGCGGGCCCCCTATCGTTGCGGGCCCCCTGAAGCGCGGGGTTTGCGCCCTTGTAGCTACGCCACTGAATGGAGTTCAATCCAACGATCTCGAAGGCAAATTAATATGAACATTACGTGAAATTAGTCTTTAAATGTTTCTTAGAGTAAATTAATTGTATCCCGAGCATGTGACATCAACCTGTTGGAATTATATATCATCTAAGCAAGATTTATGCCAGCCAATGCGGTGGGGTACAAAAAGGTTAGAAATCATTTCTCTATACCATTCACCATTTAATGTAACATTCCGCACATCCCCGTTTTGAAGACATATGAACCACTGATTCTGCCACCCCATAACGTACCCATTCAATCAAAAGTGAGCTTCATCGCAGAATAAAATTTTGTGTTTGGAAATTCAACATCAATATCAATTTGTGCTTCAGTCCATTGGCCGAATTGGCGGAGTATGCGATAGTTGGATGGTTTTAATCTTATACAAGTTGAATTTTGTAAGCACGTAAGCCAAGAACCTTAGACATGTTTTGCTGAGAAAAACAAGTAATTGATTGGATTTGGTCTTCCTCAATGCTTCGCTGTATAGTCTCTATCATCATACTCGTTCGAAATTATTATTTTGATAAAAAATTAAACAATTTGCAAGCGTTGCTGTGCAAAACAGAGTTGCCAACTTAAATGAGAATCTCTTAAAAAACACTCTCTATAATTATTGGCACTCCTGGCTTTAAAAATTATAAGTTAATTAAGAGAAGAAAAGAAAGCCTTTTAATATCTAGAACCATCTATTCACAAATAGCTTTAGACGAAAACTGACCAATCGAAAGTGGTTGTGTTACTTTGCAAAATTTGACAGAAATTATTTGATCTTAACCGAACCACACACGGATGCACTGTTAAACGATCTAAGAAATGACCGAACTTTTATAAGAGACTATATACGACTTTGTTATTTCTCCAACATAGTTGAAAGTTTGCATAGAAAATATAACCAAGATTTTAGATATCGAACAAATTGGTTCCATAAAAGTTTGGAAAAAAGAAAGACAGATACTACTTGTCTTAAAACAAACTGTCCATAGGAGAAGAAACGCAGAGACGGAGTACTAAAGGTTCAAGTTTTAATTAAACGATCTAATACGCGGGTGGAGTAACAAAGTCTGATAAAATTGCCACAGGGCGCCACAATCGCAAATCTCCGATGTTATATGTCAATACCATTGTAGTTCAAATTACAATTTTCAGACAGATCTGTCATTTAATTCAGTTGTGACAACCAATTCTGAAAACAGACAACCCATCGTTTTTAAAGAAGTTTTTGTGTCGTTTCATAACTGTGGATGAAACATGGATCCATCACTATACACCGGAGACCAAATAATAGTCTAAACAGTGGATTTCTACTGGCGAATCTGCACCGAAACGTACGCGGCATAAACCACATCGATAAACTTCGATAACCTTCAAAAGGCGAGAACAGTCAACGGCGAGTGTTACTGCAACTTTTTGGACCGTTCTAACGACGTTTTGAAAGATAAATGACCGCAATTGGCGAAGAAAAAAGTTATTTTCCATCAAGATAGTGCACGTGTGCAGTTGCCATGACCATCCATGTATTACGCTTTGAATTGATTCTACATCTGTCAGACTAAGCCTATCGGCGAAAAGAGATTCGGCTCTAATGAGGCGATCATCGATGTAAGAAACTTTTATTTTGAAGTGTTGGAGAAAAAATATTGAAAAAACGTTGGACTAAGTGTATCGAGCTAAACGGCGAATGGGTACGCAAAAAAGCAGAATTATTGCATTTTGAGTGCGGAAAATCCACAAGCTTTTGTCGAAACACCATCACATCAACAGATAATTATTGTTTGGTGCGCTTTATGGGCTGGCGGAGCGATTGGTCCAAATGTCCAAAAATGATGATGGTCAGAATGGTACTGTTAATGGTAAGCGGTACAGGGTCATGATTAGAAATTTATTTGTACCTCGATTACCTGGCATTAAGTTTGCTTACATGTGATTCCAACAGGACGATGCTATATATGCCACACAGCGCGCACAACAATTGCTTTACTCAAAGAAACTTTTGATGAAAGAATAATTTAACCCCATGAGCTCTACGTCGATAAACCAGAGACAATTGAACACCTGGAAATCTGGTTATTGGCGAAATGCGGCCGGAAATGCTTTGAAAAGTTTGTGAGAATAAGTGTTCCAGATTGCGACAGCCGTGGCGGTCACATGACCGAAATCAATTTTATTATGTTGAAAACAAGTTTCAGCAAATTTTATTGAAGTAAGAAGATAATTCAGATATACTCTGATCATTCTGCAGTGATACTTTCGATAAGCGACAAGATAATTAGAAACGAAACGAAAACAACCCTTGCCAATGAAAAACTTGATTGGGACAGCTTCAGATCTGAATTAGAAAGCAAGACTAACCTACAAACACGAGAAGAGGTAGTAAAATTCACTGATATCATTCAGATACCCGCTTGGAATAATACTAAAGGAACAATATCCAAAACCCAAAAGGTAAAGATTACCCAAGAAAAATTCGGAATTCCGTCTTAGAAAAAAGGACCATCTGACAAGTCCATCTGACAAGACGGTTCTAAATAATAAATCACAACAGTTTAAGCGAGAAATTCAGAAGCTAAATGAAAAGTCGTTTTATTTGTATCTTAGAAAATTCATCCCTGATATACGAACTACTCACTATGTGGAAGGCAACAAAAAGTATAAAAACCCCAATTACCCATATCCCTACTATTAACCGAAGTGATATTATAATCGAAAATGAAGGCAATAATTATGGGGGTAGAATTCCTTTAATAATCCAGAAAGAAGTAACTCTTAAAAGGGAAATAGGGAAATAAAATTCATACCGAAGTCAGCAAAGGCTTCTGGCTATTATTTTTAAACGGGAGAAATTCTAAAGCAACTATACCAAAGAAAGCTATCGCTAAACTAACTCACTTGCTTGATGCTGTTATTAGATTACGACATGTTCCTTCTGCCTGGAAAGTTGCGGAAGTTATTATGTTACCGAAATCATTTCGAAGCTATCATTATAATGGAGAGACTACTTTTGAGGAGAATGAAGTCAATAATAGAAAGTGGAAACCTAATACCGGATCACCAATTTGGATTCAGATGCAAACATTCAACAATTGAATCAGGTTCACAGAATTACAGATATAATAGAAAAGGCGTAGAAGATAAACAAATTTGTTCGACCTTATTACTGGATGTGGCAGCAGCTTTCGATAAGGTATGGCACGAGGGTTTAATACATTAACTAAATGTTATGCTTCTGGGACCATATGTTGATCTTTTGAGATGATATTTATCTGAAAGGGTTTTTAGAGTAAGATAAGAAGATGAGTATTCTGGACTGAGAGAAGTAAGAGCAGGACTTGACGGGGTCCTGCTCTTACTTTCTGGGCTCATCACACTAATATACAAGTGATATATCACAGTCCGACTACGTAAGCATAGCAACGTTTGCTTACGACAAGCAACAGGGCAAACTGTGGAAGAGGCGGCAAATAAATTATAATGTGCAAATGATGAAATTCGCCAGTGGACCAAGTATGTCAACTTTACTAATAAATCATTGGTTAATCCGCCAATAATCAGCTAAAACGATGTGATGGTGCCGTACTAGAACTCTGCTAAATACTTGGGTATATGACACTGGATGTTAAGCTTAAATGGAAAGAGCACGTGAAGAAGAAAAGAAAAGGGTTTGACCCAAAATAAAAACAATTGTACTGGCTAATTGGACGAAGGTCAAAACTAAGCATATGGAACTAAATACTGATTTACAATCACGTTCTAAGGCCGATCTGGCTATATGGCATTCAGCTTTGGGATTGTACTAAGAACACTAACATCAAACTTATACAAAACTTCCAGAATAAGGTACTTTGGAATATTGCTTATGTACCCTGGTACATTCATAATAGTGATTTGCAACGAAGCATGAATCAAGGCTAATGGAACATGTTAATGCGGAAGCCTCTCGGCTACATTTGGCTAGGAAACAACATCCTTCGAACTCGTTAGTATGTGAGTAGCTACCTACCAACGAACAGGCACTGGTGCGTTGCTGGATCAACAGTGACCACATTGTAGTTTAGTTTTTAAAAAAATAAAATTCAAAATATGATTTAGTCTTCCAAAAATTGGGGCTCATACGATCCCACTATCTTCGGAAGTCAAGTATCTGGGGGTCTGGTTAAATCGGAAGATTACTTGGCAAAAACATATAGAAGAGAAATGCAAATAGTCATTTGGTATATCATGGGGCCTAAAACCAAAACGCGCCTACTAGCTATACGTTTCAGTGATCAGGCCCATACTCTCGTTTGCCGCATTTATTTGGTGGAATAGAACAATTTAAGCGGGATTGGAGGGGAACCTATAAACCGCCTCAAAGACTTCTTTGTGTTGGTATAGTAGAAGCTATGCACACTACATCTATTGCAGCTTTTGAGATAACTGTGGATCTGCTGTCGCTTGATCTTTGAATCAGAAGGTGTGCAGCCACTCGCCTACGATGCAAAGACAATTTATTTGGCTCTTCCGGTCATTGTCAAATATGAAGGAAGATGGGCCAGCACACAACTGCCCACATGCCTTCAGACACTATGGTGACGAAGTACATTTTGGAAAATTATTTCATGTAACTATTACTGGAAATCACATATGGCACTATAACATACAAAATCCTGAGGTCGAATTATCTATCCCGATTGATATTGGTACGCTTCTATTTTTTAGGCAGAAACTGCTGCAATTTTGAAAACAGCACTAATTGTAAAAGGGATAAATTGCAGAGATCGTCGTATCTGCATTCTTTCCGACAGCCAGGCTACCCTAAAGGCGATTGGTTCCAATGCTGTTTCATCGAAACATGGTTTGCAAACGATAAGTTCCCTAAATCAACAAGGCAGGCTGAACAAAGTTAGACTTCACTGGATACTCAGTCATATCAGGGTATCAAAAGGAATATATTGACCGATAGATTTTTTTATGGCGCTCAACTTAAGAATATCGAGACGACTTAAGTCGAAAAATTTACGAGTACGCTAATAACATATAAAATGTGGCCAACATCAAAGTTCCCGCTTAATATTTGAAAGTCATTTATGCGAGTAAAGGGCTACCGCGTCCCTAATATATAATATCGACCGGAATTTACAATCTAATATCGTGTATATATAAATATAAACATATAATATTCAACGGTTATGTTTAAGGATATAAAATATCCTATATTATACATACATCCTTTTACTTAGATTACATATATATAAAAAAAATAGTAGATTTAAAAAGAATATAACTTTTTATTTTATTACAAAATAAAAATACAACAAAATAACAATTTATATTAATCCACCTTAGCAGTTATCTTATATATAGAGAGAAGAAAGCTAGAAGCACACACCAACAAAAAAAAATGGATATATTTTATACATATAATCAATAAAATATACTTTAATGTTATCCTTTTTAGAACCAAGAACCCAGTAGCTGGCTGTATACCTACATATGTATATATCTACACGACTGAGCGCAGAGGAAGAGCATCATTTTTATTCTATTGTTATTTTTATTATACCATCATCGTCTTCCGTTTAACCAAAGCAAAAATTTCACTCTCCGTTCCACCATTCAAAGATCATATCGCATATTACAGATAAATTTTCAAAAAAAAAAAAAGTAAAAATGTATAAAAGGGATTCCACCTCATTTCAGCACCATCCCTTTAACCAAACCAAACCAAACCAAACCAAACCAAAAAAAAAAAACTAAACCATTTCATTGTTTGGTGCGAGAATACATATTTTTCTTCTACTTTTCACAGATTTTTTTTTTAATTTTACTCCCATGAGATGTACCAAGTACAAGCAAAATTACTTTGGTTGCATCGTATTTTATTTTGATGTCTGTCAGACAATAACTTGTTTTTGTTGTGCTGTGCTGCTTTCCAATTTTCTTCTTTTCTTTCTTTCTTGTGTGTACACATTTTCTTCGTTCTTAGACACAACAATATATATTATATATTGTACATATATATATACTCAGAGTCTTAGATTTAATTTTAAGTTCTCAAACTGTTGGTGCAGTACAACAAGATGGAGAAGAAAAAATCGGTTCGCTGGATTTCTTGTAGATAGTTTGGTTTTGTTTCGTTCACTACTATACAGGGTGTCCCAGTAGGTAGTTCGGATTTCAAATTTTAATAAAACGAAAATACAATCCTGCTGGTTATTTATGCAAAAAAGATTAAATTCAAATGGAAGCCGCAGCTGGCGTGCTCCATTTTCTGAGCACATTTTGGGTTGTGTTCGAATCCTAAACGGAATTCCACAAATAATAATTCAATGCCGTCAAACCACAGCTCCTTGTCGGCCAATTTAAGTTACCATTTCGATTGATAATGCGACCATTAAATTTTTGATGCAGTTTCCCTATTGTAACGCGTGATGTGTGGCATGGTGCACCACCTGCTGGATCAAAAGGTCGTTCAAAACCAATATCTTCAAGATATGGCCAGAACAAAGATTTTAACGGTCCGTCTTCATTTTCGAGGTTTTGTCAATTTGGTTTGTTTACGAACCCACTAAAATGGAAATGCGTCTCGTCTGAAAAGATGATTTGGAACACAAAACGGTTTAGATAAACCTTAACGGTTTTGGAAGTCGCAGCCATTTAATTTCACTACCTTGTAACACGATGAAGCTGTCCTCGGCAATTTTTACTAAATTGTTATGGTATAAAGCAATCAAGGTATTGTCAACTATATATTTTTGCTGGCTAGTCCGATCCGAATAATTGATGACAGAAACGTGAATGAACACATCTATGCCCCCTGTTGGAGTGCAGAATTCATGGGCGAACACATCTTCCATGTACTATAGGCTGGTATGGAGCTATGAAATGTGAAAATCGTTCTACGTAAATAGGACCTATAGCCGTACGTCCTCGATTTGGCTCTGTAATGTTGTGAGCCTTTACCCCAAAGCAGCTTGCAAAGGTATAAATAGACAAACAGACAGACAAAAAGATTATCCAAGATTTACTTATTCGATTTAGCACTGCTTAATTGGATGGATTCTGGATCATTCCATTCTAATACAATAGTCAATGTAGTTGTGCCTTAATTTTTGCGCATATTGTAGTACAGTGTACAAAACTGGGTTCGATTCGCTCGTTACAACTCGTAAGGCTATTACTTAAGCTGAAAGCGACTAACATTCCGGAAAAGATAATACCTTTAACTCTCGTGTTCTGCACTACCATACGCCATCAAGATCAGTGGAAGTCATTTGTTCCAGTTTCTTTGATGAACGAGATTCATCATGCCATCATGCAGCCACAGCGATTATTTTTTATTCGAAGTTTATTCTTTGAACCAAATATAAGCCTAATGGCATTATCGTATATTTGTTGACTCTCACATTTATCAAGGTTCTGACTACTGTTACAGTTTATTGGTTTGATAGTGCGTAAGATTTTGTTCAGTAGTCTATTACGACCTGCGGTTGTATCTCGTCCGGTTCATTGGTGCTTCCACATTGTATTGCCCACATCACAGCATTGCTTTACATCATTTCGACCCGATACTCATCCAATAAATCATTTGACTTCTGACATTCTAGTTCTCGAAAGCATAATCAGCTCCGTTAGCCAGCCTCAATTGAGTCTAGTATAAAATAAAATCTGTAATGGATGATGCTACTTCCTTCTATGGTTGTTTTATCTTTCTTCCTCCTTTTTTTGTCTTTCTTCCTCCTGCCAGCTTATAATTGAAATTAATTCTCAATATTGTCGTTGATTGGTTTTGTTCACTTTCTGGTTCCATCCGTCAAGCTTATATTTCTTGCTTCCACCATTCCCGGCACAATTCATGGTTAGGAAAAACTTCCTAACATACATCGACTAGAGAACATTCATGGAGGGAGACTATATTTTTGCGAGTCTGATGATATTCAGGTATCTTCCATCTTTCATTACTGAATGTGTGAGTGTAAAGCGGATACTATCATAAGGTCTACTTCGGCACTGACAATTGACACTCCGCTATGTCCACTTCTGGACTCGAAAGACTGATATTAAATATACAGTGTTGATCAGACCAGTTGTATGTATGAGAGAGTTGTTTACTTCAAGTTTTATCCAATCACGAGATTATAGACGTAACGGGGCTTCAATTGCTGGACCAATTGAACCTAAAAACTAAGATTTTTACGCAGAAGCCGACTAAGAAGCATTTATGACTAAATTTTTTAAAACATTTTCTTGCGATTTCAAACCAATTGTCTTTGTTGTGGAAGTAAATTTCTCACATTTCCCAGGTTTGTTGACTCATTTCGTCAACTAGAAATAATATACTGAGTTTCTCAGAACGAAGGACATTATAGTGTTGCCAGAGCAAAAATAATCAATATGTCGAATCTGAACCGGTTATCGGGACACCCTATATACACTTACATACCATTCTTGTCTATATACTCGTATATATGTGGATCGGAAACGACAGCAAATTCGAAGAACAAGAAGAAAAGAAAATATATAATTTTTACTTCTTTGTTTTTTTATTTATATTTTCTTTTACTTACATAACTTTGGGTCTGGTGTGGAAAACAACAACCAAAACAAAAAATATTAGAATTTATGTTTGATTAAAAGATAAATGAATCTACTTTATCCATTTTCTTGCTAATGTTAAAGTTTTTGGGTTTGGTTTTTTCTTTTTCGTTCACATCTCTTTCGATTCGAGAATGGTTTATTACAATATCTAGGAGTTTTTGTGTTGTTGAAGGCGAATGGAGAGTTGGGGAAATGGGTCGACAAATCATCTAACAATTAAATCATAAAAGTTTTATCTAGACCCCAACAGATATTAAAGTATAAATCAATACAGTTTTTTTATGGCACATAACACATCAATCAACAATCCCCTGGTACATGTATGATAATGCACAATTTTCATGACCATTATATATTCATTTATGCTATTTTCACACTCATTTTTCCCTATTAATGTAATCTAAAAAAACAGAAATTTTCCCGATTCGGTTTATTAAAATTTAATTTAGGGTGAACATCGTTTTGCTATAATATAGAATCGCAGAGGTAGAAAGCATATCAGGCTGATCATTTATTGCTTATTAAAAATTATGTAATATAGCAAGATAGGTATCACTCCAATATAGGATAAAATCTGGAGATTAATGAAATATTCAGCATTTAGAGAACTCGTTACTCGAACTGTTATATATTATGTCAAGACAATGTTGAAGGGCACCCAATTGTTGCCAAAAACGGAGAATGAAGTTTTCCCACCCTTTGTACTATCGAGTCTATATATCTTTCAGTGAGTCGATAGAATCCATAAGGTATCCGCACGGTAGTAGGAATATCTTGGAAGTCCCAAAGAAATACGTACTAAGAGAACTAACGATCGGACACCTCTGATACAATTAATCTTAACAAGATTTTCTAGTCAACAAATAAAAAAGTCAGTAATGCAGACTCGTTCCATATCCAAATAAAAAAAAACCTATTTTTGGGTAATCTGAACTTTGTTGATGTGGTTTATCGATAGTAATTTTTGGACATGGTTTTGGGCAAGTTATATTCTCTGCGAAATTTGGTGTTAGTTGCTTGCACCAGTGAAACGTTGAGTTCAATGCATTATTCGAATTTAAATGTCCATCGATTGGCGCCAAGTCCAATGTATTAAATCATCATTTGCCTCCTTTTCATTTTAGTTTCAATATTGTTAAAAATTCACTGATTATTGCTTAGTGCTTATAAGAGAGCTTCTCATAACCCCGCGGTTTCGAGGTCGATTTTCACCGATGTATGACACCATCGCGAATGACATAAAAAGCGATTGTATATAAAAGCATTCGTTGAGCTTTGACCATCTACAATGTCCATCAGCAGGTATTAATTTACAGAAGGCACGTTTTTGTGCCTTTAAGATTATTATTGTTAAGTAATAAAAACTATTTATAAGAAGATTCCAAATAACAATTTTCTTCAAAGTTGTCGAATATTGAAAGCATTTCTTCAAGCTCTTTCCGTTCCACTTTCCGTTCAAACATGCTATCTTTTCATAAGCAAATATAAAATACGTAATCACTTCTGGTAAAATATTGCGAATATGGTAAGTGGCGAGCAATTTGTAACCTACATATGTACTCCAGTGAATTCTGTAATGAAACTGTGATTCATCCATAGTTACTAATCGACGTAAAGCTTAGTATATTTACGATTAAACCATTCGCCAAAAATTTTGTAGAAGTTATTCGATTCAATAACTTCACACACCTCAACTCTTCACTAAATCGATAATACCACAACGAAATTCAGTACATCAATTCTGAATCATTTGCTTGGGTTGTGTAATACTTTGAAGTTAGGTAAGAATGCACACTTGATAGAATTACTCCATTCCAATCAAACTAGTATTGGCTGAATTATTTTCATGAGTTCTTCAAAACATGATAGTCGTGTTCATAATTCATGACTGATTTTCTAGTCAGATGTCAAAAATTTCTTCTTTTTTCAACCGGCTTCTTTTGGAATTTGAACAAGGTACGCTCCAATGGAAACAGCTTTAACTGCTATCCCATTTGATCGGTTAATTCACGAAGATATAAGCGCTTGCAAGTGTATTAAAAACTGCAGTTTGCCATGGCTTACTTAAAAATAAACCCATCTATTACAAACCCGTCTATTGACTGGAGGAACTAATCTTTTAGACCACTTCTTTACAGAAATACTAAAACAAAACGAAGACGAATGTTTTTTTGACTTTGGAATAGAGTTTGACTTTTCAAGTTGGTGTTTAGAAACAAAAAATTTTATAAAACCCCATCAACAACACCTATATATAGCAACAAAAAGAATTCTATACCATACGTACTTAAATGATATAATGACAGAAGCAGACGAGGCAGTACTTTATAATTCCTAATTAATTTCGATATCATTATACTCGTTCACTCAACCAACGCTTTTTCTGTTAAATCTACATATGCTTAGCACCATGAGTGTCTTTACTGTATGCGTGTGGAAACTTAGCACATGATTCAGTAGGCAACATTCGGTTTATTTATCTAAATCTTGTTGCAGATCTAAACAATCAATTAAGCTATTCACCTTAGTCAAAATGTGCTTATCGTCAGCATAATGTTATAGTAACCCGAGTTGTAGCTATAAAGTCCTTTATATAATAATCACCAAGCTCAAATCACATGCGGAATTCTACCGAATGGTTTTGGAAGTTGGTCAGCACAATATTAACCTAAATTCAACGAGATTAGTTCAAGATACGGTGAGGTCATAGTAGACACTAGAAGTGAGGTCATAGCAGTGAAAGAATGTATCGTGAGTGGTTTCAACGGTTTCAAAGCGGATATTTTCACGTCGAACAGTGACATAACGATGAAAGAGTGAAAGTTTTTGAAGATATGGAGAGTTGTAAAATGAAGACGTCAAGAAAATTTGGCGTAATCATTGCAAGTGTCACAAAATGTCGCATAGACCTGTAAATTATATCCAGAATCAAAGATAGATGTTATTAACGCTCCAAAGTCATGCTCTGTATTTGGTGACACCAGATCGATGTAGTGTATTATGAGCTGTTAAGAGCATTCGAAACAATTATAACAGATCATTATCGAATGTAGTTAATGCATTTAAGACGAATATTGAAAGACAAATACAGCATTACAATCTCGGCATTTGCAAACGTTGAAATGGGAAATCCTAGCCCATCCGCCATGTTCTCTAGTTGTTTCTCCCTTATACTATCGCCTTTCGAAGGATTCGATTGGTGCCTAAAAGAAGAGAGAAATGAATGTCCAACTATGGACAATACTTTGTATATCATTAATGTATAACAAGTGTTTTGCAATATATGATAAGAAACTTAAAATGAAAGCTTCCACTTCAAATTTGACCATACAAACATGACACTGTTCACCTATATATATAAAATTTACTTTCATTGCACAAAAATCAAATAATTAAATTTCATAAATTATATATTTTTGATTAAGAAAAAAAAGGAAATAAAACAAAATTTTCTCCTCATTTCAATTTGCAACCATACCATCCACTATTTTCACCACACAAAAAATACGAGTATCTACAAAATTTTCATTTCAAATATGTTTGAGTGATTGCCAATTTAATTGAAATTTTTCTAATAAAAACATAAAAGCTTTTTGCTACTTTTATTTGAATAATAATAATAATAATAATATTTCGTATTTTAATTTTGAAATAAAGAAATAAACAAAAATAATAATAATAATAATAAAATTCGCGTATATACATATTCAACCAAATGAATTTTCATATTTCTCGTACCTAGGTACGTATATACAAACACTTAGCTATGTATGTCTGTATGTCTATATGTGTACTCTTCAGTGGAAAATTTATTTCTATATACATTTTCCTAAAAATATTTTTGCAAAATTTTCCACTTCAAAATAACAATAATAATAATAATAACATATTTATTTATATTATATCAGCAGCAACAACAACAAAAACACTTTAAACGACTGGAAATTTTTCTTGTTTTTCATCAAATTTTTATTACAAAAAAAAAAATAAAAAATAAAAAATTGTATTTGAAAGGTAAGCCACAAGCTTGAATAAGTTTAAATTTCATTTTATATCCATTTGATGTATGTATATTTTCATATATAGCAGTTTAGTGTATGTATATATATATATATATATATATATATATATATATATATATATACCTACAACATATAGACACACAAAAAAAATAAATGGGAAAATTCTTTGACTAGTGGAAAATTGGTATCTAGGGAGGGTAAATATGTTGTCATAGAAACTATACCTCAAACCGTATCATATACAATTTTCCATTGGTTTTTTTTTGGTATTTCATTTTTGTTGGATTCTTATTTTTCGAAATATTTTCCCCCAAACAACAACAACAACAACAACAACAGTAGCAGCAAAACGGAATAAAAATATATAAATTCATAGAAAAACAACTAAAAATATTTTCGACTTAACCAAAACCATTTCCAAACAACACACAATAAAAAAAATCCCTACCGTATACTCCCAACAATACACTCGTTCTCATCTGGAAAATAGAACCATATAACTGTATATACTTATATATAGATGTACTACTGCGCAGATCCACAATCAACAACAAATAAAAATGCTCGGAAAAATCCACTTTGCGATTTTTTTTTATTTGATTTGATTTTCTTGTATGGACATTTTCTTTTCGCCGACGAAAGACAATAAAATCGACTAAGGTCTAAAGCGCAACACATATACTTATGTGTGTACATATTATCTAGTACACATAATAACATACCTATATGTACAATATGTATATGATTTGAAAATTATTAAAAATTTTCCGATTCTATTGTTTTCCAATTTTTAATTTAAATTCTTTAAATTAAAATTATATAAAACAAACGATTCGTTTGAAATTGAATTCTTTTATTTATTGCTTCTATATACTAATAAATACTATTGCCTATGTATGGGGGTGTGGGCAAACAGAACAGTACTCAGTTTTCCTTCTTAAAAGTTACTGCAATCTTAGATACAAAACCAAACTATTTCAAAATGACGACGTACCTTAAATGCCACCGAATCGGAAGATATCTCTACCTTTTATATAAAGAGTGATCCAATAGGAGACATTTTCCAATTGGAATTCTCATTGGAATTCGTGCGTGACAACTGTCCTGTTCATATAACATTTGTGTTCATTATGCATTGACATTTCACCACAAATAGACTTAAGACTAGTACTCCGATCGATTCCACGTGAAATTTCTATATGATTTTACCAAAGTGAACTAAGAAATGAAAAATTTCATTTCTTTTTTCGTAAAACAGTTCATCAGCGAAAAAACTATAATTTTCTCAATACATCATAGATGTCGCGCATAAACTCTACAAATTTGTTTCACGCGAAAATAATGATCATAACCTTTTTTCACGTGAAATTTTGACTTTTCCGTTTCTGATGTATTCTTAACAGATGTTATACAGTTTTGTGATTAAATTTTGTTATATTTCGAATAATTTTTGATTTGTATTTCTGTGAAAAGTTGTTGTTATATGTTCAACACCAAAATTCTTCAAAAATAATTCTTTTCTATTTCACGTGAAAATAAATAAATTTTTGGAGACTTACGTAAAATTGTTTTCGTAATTTTCGACCATTTATTAGTAATCATAATCGTCCAATTAAACAGCACTATGTAAGGTGTACTCGTGAAAAATGTACTGTTTGGTGCGGGTTATGGGCAGGTGATATCACCGGACCGTTTACACGCTCAATACACGACCGTTTACTACTAAGCAATGAACTTTTACTGCCCAAAAATTCAAGACATAGGTGTAGCCAACTCGTGGTAGCAACGTGCCACATTGCAGGAAAAACAATCGATTGATTGAAAGAAAATTTTTTATCAGAAGAACATATAAAGAAAGAGACTTGTGAATTTACCTCCAAGATCTTGTGATCTGACGCCGTTAGAATACTTTTGTATGGGGTATCGGAAATCACTTGTTTATATCGATAAACCACAATCGATTCCTGCATTAGAAGCGAACATGCAAAATAAATTAGTTGGACCTGAACCACGTTATTAGTGGGAAAGTTCCTTTTTCAGCTGAGGTGTTTCTAAAACAAATTATTGTGACATTCACGAAAAAAATTTTACACAGTTAATTATGTGATAAATTCTATTTATAAAATAGTAAAAAGATTTTTTAACAGATGGTGCTTTATTTACAATAATATTTGATAAGAGATGGCGCGTCAGATACATGAAATCATTTTTTACAATAGAATGTAAATAACTGTGCTTTTAAGTGGTTGACACCAGATGATTGACTTGTACATTTTCGCACTGTAAAACCTTCATGTCAAGTTAAAGACGTTTCAAGAAGAGTCTTCCATTATAGCACTTGCTTCAAAGATAAATCAATATCTAGAGCAATAATTGAATATTTTTTTCAATGCTCATATTTATCATGTCATATGTGATAACATTTAAATAAGGTATAACAGGTAATTTTTAAGTGTTGAATTAAAAAAAATAATCACCTGTTCATCAACGGATTGCGAGCTTTTACGAAAAGTCTCCGAGGTGAACGTATTTAGATCCGTTAATCGTTAATTTAGAAAACCAAGTATTTAAGTGGGATCGTACATTCCTTGCAAAATGTGGTGGAATACCATCTTGCATAAACCACATCCAACGTAAACTTATCAATCGAAATGGTTTTTACAAAAAATTTAAATATTTTAGACGATCGGTCCTAGTAATTCATATCCAAAAATACCACAACGTACATACATTTACTGGTAGTTATTTACAAATTTTAAACGGGGTGAAATTGATGACCAATAATGTATGATGTATTAATTTATTCATCCGTCCCGAGTAAATGCAATGAAAATTATCTTCTTCGGCAACTAAAAATCTAAGGTTTGTATCTAAGTTACTCATTCACAAAAAGATTTACTAAGCTTTTATCACTTTCCAAAACCTTTCAATTTTTGCTGCAATTTTTCGAACGCTATAGTCGTGAGATTGTTATAAATTTTACACAGCATTCTTTCAGTATCATGGCGTGATATTGACGAACGTTCTGGTATAAATCTGTCCTGGTAGATTATTTATAAGAAATCTCCCGCAACTTCCGGTCTGCCTTAAACAAAATGTTAACTTGTGTGGCAAACTATGATTAAGGTATCGATCGTCTGAGATCCATTAGGCAGGTACAAAATGATTACTGGTGTATAATTTTAGGATTTATTGTAATTATTTGGAATTATGACCTAATTCCAGTACGTATTGATACAGAAACAACACCATTTCTTAAAAAAAAATCAAATATAATGAGCACTGAAATGGTTATTTTTCTATAGATATTGATTTATCTTTGACACAAGATGCTATGTTGCAAGGCTCTTTTTTAAACATCTATAACTGCTAGGAAAGTGGGAAGTAGTAGAAGTAAAGTCATCTTCGCTTTTATGTATTATATTCGTGACAATCACTTTAGAGACACTCTGTGCATATAAACTCGTATGTATATTGCCCGTTATATGGTGTATACTCTATTGAGGTCTTATTCTTTAATTATGCTTTAATTTGCTTCCATATATGGTTTTCATTCATTTCCTGTTCTTATACTGCAAAAACCGACAAGTTTTTAATGGTCGATATGATCGCTTATATCAAAGCGATCTTGATTAATAAAGATGGTTGTATGTTATATACATTGATTATATACTCGATTATTATATACACTCGTCAGACCCATGAGTAACTGTCTCGATATTCTGGTTAGATCACTATATCCATCAAATATATTTTTATCACCATCATAGAACCATTTATGACGAGAACGAGTACACCAGCGGTTGATAGAAGAACAACACATAAAGTAATTGTGATCGTCTGCCCAGATTCTTAAATTTACCACTTGGAGTGTAAAATTCATGGGCCGACCCATCTTCCATGTAAGTACTATTGGATGGCATGGAGCTATGCAGATGGTTCTACGTAAATCAGTTCAATAATTGGTTGTGTTATGGCGTGTAGTAGGACGGAACTAAGCGAACCGCGAAAGAGTTACGAGTGCGCCTTGAGCTCGAAAAAAGATAGAAACAGATAGAGAGACAGATACATTATAGGAAAGGGAAAAAAATTAAGAAATTCTTGTCTTTGTGATACGGGACACTAGTATGTATTTTAAACCTGAAAATTTGTAAAATTACAAATTTAAAACGTTTCAAGGGCTCTGAAGTAATTCATAACTTATCTTTAATGGTAGCACATAACCTATTCATATATATATATATATGAACCATTAAGATGACAGATAATCTACTATTGGAGTGCAAAAGTTCTGGTCGAATATAGAAAAGCTTGAGTGAGAAGTAGGCAGAGTTATGCGTCTAGGCATGTATTCACATTAAGGATTCAATATCTTAAAGGTTTTATTCAAGGTCAAATAAATTTTACCGTTAAAAGCTTTGCTATAGAGCTTCTGTATTAAATACACACCTACTAAGGTCATGATCTACCGCCCAGGTGACGCAATGGTTAAAGCTGTGACAAATGGATCAGGAGGAACCGGGTTCGAATACCATAGGTGCAGGATGTAAAAAATGATTTTACATCCTGCCATCGATCGTTTGGGCGGTACGATGGGTGGTCTGAATGAACACATCTGGACACATAAGTTTTGCCTGTTGAGTTTAGAATCCAAAGGCCGTTCCATATTGTCGATCGCTGACATGGAGCTATGCAATGCGCAGATGGTTCTACGTAAGTCGGACAAACAGCCGTGCATCCAAGTGCCTGTTGTATCACAACGGACGAACTGTCGCCGGTCTAAGAGTGCGGTAGCAGTCACTCAAAAAAAATCCCATAATCCAATTAACGAATTGAGAAGCCGTTATTCCATATGAACCCTTTTATTCTAGAACTGAATTCGCTAAAATTACACGTTTTATAACCGATTTATATAAAATGTAATAAAACGAAACTTTATTGACAAACAATTTTCATATCTAATTGAATTTTTATCCAACACAATCACAAACTTATTAGATCACATCGTATTATGAAGTTTTGCCAATTTCCCCACAACAAAAGTTAAGTCTCATAAACGGTTATCACCTTTCTATATATACACGGGTGGATGTTTGTCGAAATTTTTATTACTTTTATGATTATTGGCTGATATTGAATACAAATTAAATTGAATATATAAATGATTTTAATTAGTCGTCTAGACTTATCAAGTTTGAAAGCTTTTTGAAAATAAAATCGGAATTGTTGTAGCAAAGTACTGATGTCCAAAATCATTTGAATACGGATTGTCTCAAATCAAAGAGGATATTTAATTGCCTCATATTAAAAGTATAGTGCTGCCCCTTGCCACGTGTTACTAAAAGCCATGCATTATGTTGAAATCAAATATGGGAAAAAGCTTCATAAGTAAAGTTTTTCCTTTTGTCTATATACTATAATATGGATGTATCACGGTATCATGATTATGTGAACAAAATTAAATTTTACGAGTTTTCCTGAGTAAAAAGCAATAAAATGAAAACGAGAAATGGAAATGGTGGAAAAGTAATAAAAAAATATCCAATTGTAATAAGGATACAAGACGTATATGGATGAGAAAAACTATCGCTCGAAATCGTTCTTCTTCTATATCGTTGAATATACCATTTATGGGGGGACAAAATTAATTTTGTTTTAATTTTCAACTTTTTGAACCACTCGAGATGGCTTTGTTAGTTTCGGGATCTATCAATTGTCTTTGTTCTTCGTACAGTCTATGCTGGGTGTATAGTTGTTGTCTAACCGAGTTTAAAATTCTTAATAGATGGAGTCATCTGAAGTTGGTCAAAAATCACAACAAAGTGTTACAGTCTTCTGGCCTAATACAATAAATTACAAATACAGAACAGCATAGAAACCCAAACCACTCAAAATTAGAAAACGATATGGAAGAAAAGTTAGCAGACCAATGACATGAAATCTAGAAGAAAAAACTTTTTCAGACGTTTATATAGCAGACGTTTTATACTTCTAATATTTCTAATCGGACTATAACTTGCATTCCATTTCTAATTTTTTCGTGCTACTACATCTTATTGTCAAAAAGAAAAGGTGGAAAAATGCGTAAGGAGCGACTTACAGTAGCCTTATTTTGCAATATGTGAGAAAGAATAAATGCCTTAATCATAGGAAAAGCGAGAAAACCAAGGGCCTATAAAAATTTGAATGTATAGAGTAAGCGTAGGGACATTTAATAAGAAATGGCGCAACAGATCCGCAAAGTAATTCTTTTCTGGACAATGCAGCTTACCCAGACAAAATGTACAGCAATGTAAAACTACAGTTTTTCCCGCCAAACATGAAACCGTCCTTATTCTTTAGATTAGGCGATAATTCGAAGCTTAACAGCAAATTATTAAAACTTTTAATAAATCGTCGTTTCATCGCAGTAGTCAGTAGATGATGCTAGTCAAAGGCATGGAAAAATATAATACAAACATTTGAGGTACTATCGGAAAAACTAGGAAGAACTGTTTGTCGCATCAATACACGATCGACATAAACAGAATGATGAAATAAATAATAGTTCGTTGTCTGATGGAGTGGAGTTATATCATTAATTTACCATTACATTCACCAAAGGTCAATATTTTAAAGAATTTAAAAATTATGCCAGTGACCAAGCGCTTGACAGTTCGCTCTCACAGCGATTACTATATAATACCAAACTATAAAATTGGTAAGTAGAAGCCATTGAGTGACTCTAATTTGAGAATCATTATGTAGTGAAAATCTATTAAGGTTCTCACATTTTGTGACATCACTGAGACCTGATCTTCTAATCTTTTTGGTTTCCACGATCGAACTCAGTCGTGATCGCAGTATAAATTTATTTGGGTGATACGATAGAAGTACCATAAAAAAACACAAACTAAACCATCACAAGCCCATAACCAGGTGAGATGCGTGAGCAATATCAAATAAGCCCGTTGATGTCCAGTAAAAAGTATAATCCACAGGACAAAAAATATTTATTCAATACCTGATTCTAGCTATGTCACTTGGTACCTTTCTTAGTGTGTGTCCCATATATCTATTTCTTCATTTCCTAGTTCTTATTATTTTTTGAGTATGTTTTATGTTTGACAAAATTTGCAGGGATACTGAAATGCTGGAAACGTGGAAATATCCACAATCAATTGGAGAAAGTTAGTCAAAAGATACTTTTGGAGATAAAAGTGAGAAAAATGTACAGTGACACACTCAAATTAATAATAAACACTTTTAGTAGATTTATGTAAGGGTTCAACCTAACGGTTTACACCCAACTTATCTTTCGCAATAAAGGGAGACGATTCATGTTGTTGTCCACTCGGTCTTCATGGTCCAGTTAACTATATTCCAGAATACACATGGTTTTCTGGAATAAAGTTCCTTCTACTGGGTGGATAAGTGTTAAAGACTGCAATGCGGTGGAACTACATAAACTAACGTTCCAATGCTGATGGACGTAGCAGAGACATAATTTTAAAATATTACTGACCAAACAGATATTGTTTCAAGGTCTTAACCCAAATACCTCCAAAAAGGAAAGTAGTCCTACTATAAGGGCATATATAATGCTCTGCTTTATGCAAAATATTATGCTATTGATACATGGTTGCAATGGTTATTATGCAATGACTACATCATTGTTTTCAGCATACAATTGGCTAAACTAGGCTTCCAGTTAACTATTTTACCGCTATGGTAAATGCTGGTCTGTCATCTGGTTTCCAATATACTATTTTTCTCACTAGAAGTAAGCATGGGTCTATTTATTCTGGCCATCATGCTCTAAAAGTATATACATACATTTTGTAGGGATTATCTTGGAAGTTATTATGGCTGCCTTATTTGCCGGATTGGATATATACACTATAACCGGAGTCGAGTTATGACAATAACCAAGAATTAGTAATCATTTGACATTCATATACTTCGGTTAAAGTCACCCTTTGTAGTTTAATGGTTAAGAGTTTATCATTACGTCCCAAGTTTGATTCGAACGACATAAAATCTATTGTATGTAAAAGCATCGTTAGTCTGACCTTCTACAATGTGCACCCAAACGTATAAACAGTTCGTAAGGTCTCAGTTAAGTCGCGGTTGGTGCCGTTTACGTCATTTAAGAAGCCATAGATTTTTTACTTCGATTAAACGATAAAAAAACTTACTAAGGTAGATCCGAAATGAAGTAAGATTTGGATCTGATATCAGAACCTATGTGTAAGAATGAAAATTTTGGCTATAATTACCGGTCTCAACGTATTATTAAGCTTTGTATAGTTTAAGTTTTTGTTATACCTTACAGTCTGTAGTAGCTAGACAGGCATCGTTGTCTAGCACAATGTGAAGATGGTGGCTATACGCACTGATTGAAATTAAATTGAAGTTATAATAAAATAAGAGATTTTTGTCAGACATATGATAGTTTATCACCTTAGTGATCTACAACCTTATTTTGTCGAATAGCTGAGCTTGGTGCAACTGTTATACGGTGAATGGATTGCGCTATCGAGCTATATGATTTATGATTTTTTATCCGAATTTGGCAGATATTGGAAGAAAAATTCCCTGACCGTGTTATTTCTCGAAGAGGTGGTCACAATTGGCCACCGAAATCTTGTGATTTAACACCTTTAGACTTTTTTCTTTGAGGCACGTATGAAAGATAGGTCTAGGCCAATACTACACAATCGATTCAAGACCTTCAATATAGAATTCGTGAAGTTATCGACGACCTACGAATGTGCAAATTGGTCATGAAAATTTTCATGCAAAGAATACGGTGCTGCAAGCGTAGCCTTAACGTCCATTTGGCGGACATCGTTTTAAATGGTAATGACATACCTTGCTCTTTACAATGAAATAAACATGCATTAATTTCTCTTACAAAATACTCGTTTTTGTTAAAAATCAAAATGAAACCCCTTTATAATCCTGCATTTCCTTAAATAATTCTATTCATCTTTTAGTATGCATATAGAAATGAGTCCACATCATTGTTTCCCGCTTACAGTTTGCCGAATAAACCACTTTAGCGCTATGGCATGTGTATTGTTGGTCTGCCATATGGCAGCACATACTCTCTTTTTCTCACTAGTAAACTCACTAGTAAAAACTCACTAGATTTTTTTTTAGATCAACGTTTGACTATAATTTCGGATCTCAACGTATGGTTAAGCTGTGTATGGGTTAATGATTGTCTGGCTCAATGTGAAGATGATGGCTATCCGCATTGATTTAAATTAAACTTTAATTTAAATAAATATAAGAGATTTTTGTCAGATATATGTTCGTTTATCACCTTAGTGATCTACAACCGTTTAATGTAGAATAGATAAAATGAATTTCCGCCTTTTCAATTTAAATTTCAATCAACAGATCTGACACCGTATACTCTTTCATTGTGCCCCGAAGCAAAAAACAACTTACAAAAATTAATTTACTTTTAAATTAAAATTATTAAATTTTTGTACTAATCTACCAACACGTGCTTATATTAAAGAACTCCACCTATTAATTCTTGGTCACGTGCCACGTATCACGAACTTTTCAGATCATCTTCTTTCATTTTATATTGTATTCATAATGTTGCAATAATATTTTTGATTGCAATCAAAACCTATTTAACGATATATACAATTTACCTGTACATATCGTGGATCTCGTAAAACTAATGAAATGCGGAAAAATTAATTTTCTGTTACATATCAATGAAAAGTTTCAGTGTTGGCACGTGTCACAGACAACAATAATAAAAAACAACAACTATACAACACATGAAAATCTAAACATTCAAATTATAACATCTTTGTGCTTTCGAAAAATCTATATACGAAAACTAACCAACCATTCAACCACCCCTTTTAAATACTCGTGTATATAGGAAAATTGATGTCAGATTAAAATGAAAATGAACCAAAAGGAGGCAAAACAAAAAAAAAAAGGAAAAATTATCAAATCGTAAAATTCAATTTAACTTTGCTCAGCAGGAACATAAAAATGTTATGGCTTTGGGCTTTATGTTGTGTTTGTATTTGGGTGTGCAAGTGAAAATGAATGGTCATTTTATGTTTTGTTGACATAAATTTGATCGTTAGTTTTGTTGCTGTTTTGGATGTTTAATTAAATATTTTGTTACAACATTGGGTTGTGGCAGCATTAACTGCATATATCTATTGTTTTCATAACAAATTAATTAATTTATTTGTTTAGATTCTATATAGATACCTACTACTGTCTTTATACTCGTTAAACTTATACCGCATCTTGGGGAATCCAAGGTAATAAATTGACATCACTTGAGCTCCACTTTACACACAAATTTGATTGTTAATTATGATCGGTTATATTCTATATGTGATCTATATATCTACAAGCATGCGTGTAATAAAGGTTTCATGATCACATGGCGAAGTGGTTAAAGATGGGACAGTAGGAACGGAAGGAGATACCAAGTTCGAACCCGATAGAAGCACATTCAAAAGGGATTTGACCCCATGTTAGAGTACAGAATCCATTGGCTTTCCATATTCCAAAGAATAAACAAAGAAGCTTAAGCCCCTGAAGAACGGATTCTACTCAACAAGTCCTAACTATCGAAAGCGATGCAACCAAATAGTTTAATAAATGGAAAGAATTATTCAAAATATATCGAGTTAAATGAAGAGCTTTTACATGCTTGCCAAATCCGATTTGTAAAAACACTGGTTGGGCTGGCTTCTTTTATTGTAAAATATAGTTGGGACAGTAAAAATAAATTTCGTACAGTTATTAGAAAATTTTACTTCTCTTGTACATAATGAAGGCCTAGAATCGGCTCAAATAACCAAACCGACAGTGTCAAAACATTCCCTAAAGACATTTTCATCATGAACGAACAACGTTTACAAATAATTAACATGTATTAATAAACTCCGAGTCGATGACTGCAACTTCAATGGCTGCTCCCGTTCCAGTGAAACACCAAGTTGGTTGAAGTGCCAAGAATATTGCTGCCATTCAAGCGTTCGTTGCAGACAAAGCGATACAATCGATTCCACGGCGTTCTCCAAAATTGAACATCGCTCAGACCACACTTACGCGAATTTTGCAAAATGATCTTAACTTGCACCCTTCTAAGATCCAGTTATCACAACAGTTTAAGCCACTCGATCATTTCAAGCGACGTATACATTCTCGGACTGGACACTTAACTGTTAGAAGAAGATGACCAACTTCATCAAAAATCATATTCTGTTATGAAGCGCATTTTTGGCTAAACGTCTTCGACAAACAGAATATGCGTTATTGGTCAGGTGAAAACTCTCATACGATTCATGAAACGCTTTCATACATACAAAAGTAACTGTATGGTGTGGTCTACATACGTTTGGCCACGTTACAGTTAATGGAGATTACTATATACATAGATATATGTTGAAACGTTATTTTTTGGTCAATTGCAGACGTTAATGATATGTGTTTTCAACAAGACGGTGCGATATGCCACACAGCGGATCTACCAATCTTAATTCGATGAACGTACGTTATATCCAAAAATGGCCATGTCAATTGACGACCTAGATCGTGATATTTAACACCACTAGACCTTCTTAGAGGAACTCAGAGCCAATACCGAACAAAAAATAATGGCCACTTCTGCCAAAATGAGTGGCCGAGTCATCGAAAACTGGGTTCAACAAATCGACACCTGTATATAAACGTGCTCATGGTGGACATATATGAACGATGTCGAATTCCATACATAAATGTTTGGATTGTACTTCAAGGAGAAATCTTCATTTGCAATTGATTCTACCTTTGGTGTGGTGGGTTCAGATTACAGTTTGTTCCAACTCCATTATTTGTGTTCCGACTTTCGTTTGTTATATCTGAATTAAAATTGTTATTGTCATCTATAAATATGGCATAAGGTAATCAATTTGATCGACACCCTATAGGAAGTATACATATAGGGTGGCCGAAAATATGACGAAAAGCTGCTTCTTAGCTGATTTGAGATACTTTATCTCAAGAAGGTGAATATGCCGATCTATATTTATCTTGATAACAATTGAAATTCGGTTGACATTCGATAATGGTAATGAATTTACGTTCTGTATGCACCGATGTTTGAGAAGGCTTAAATATTTTGACGCCTTGTCATTTCTTAATTGATAGAAATTTAAACAAGATTCAGACTTATTGAATAAAAACTTATCACCTTTGGTACGCTGGGTAACCAAAACAAACCAACACAATTTAACATTTAGAATGTCCAATAGCACAAAAAAGGGATTTAAAATGATCAAAGATGTTAGTACCAGTAAATTGGGAGCTTCAGGCTGTTTGGGCACATATCGCATAACGCACAGATAGTAAATTTGTGCTTAACTCTTTGAACAAGCAATTACCTAATTTAAATTTATCAATCTTCTTTGTACTAACAACAAGATTACAATAGAGTGGGTACCTGCTCATTATGACAGCCAAATACGGTTCACATATATGTTTTGTAAAACCGGAAACAGCTGCTCCTCTGATTTTTGCCACCTATCGTAAACTAACTAAAAAACATAGCTTCCCAAGATTAAAAGCAGGTTCAACTGCAGAACCATTTCTTTTCATCAGCTATCCTCTCTGTCCTAGTTCAAACTTCTCAAATTTACGAAAGATGCAAACCACATAAGTAAATTATGAGAGAACCAAAGATTTGCACCATTGGCTTTTTTATGGTATTGAGAGTGGATATGAGAGAGCTCGAAAATGTACAATTCAGATACTATTTAAACACCAGGGTCGATTCATGCTTGACATGTTCATGATCTCACTATTTTCTAGCTTATAAAGTCATTAAATAGCAAATGCTTAGAAAATGTTTGAAACGATTAGACGTTTGAATCTGAATTGTCCGCTGGTCAATTCATATTACTATATTATTAAACCTAGCATTATCCTTCATTGAAATATAATCAAGGCCGTACACCTCAAGGGAAACGATTGCTGGTGTGTTCGATACAGCAGTCTTCAAATTATTCGGCAGTGGTATTGGTAAGCAACCGATGTGAGGAAGTTGGACGTTTCCTATAAATACAGCATTCAAAAGACGATATCTGTTTTCAAGCCAATAAACATCTACATATTATAATATTTATTATATTCTTTGCAGGTTGTTGAATATGGATAATGTTTTGTGGCATATTTTGGAATGATCTTCCAACGTAATATTTTAAATTTTAAATCGACTCGACAATGGCCGTACCGGAATCATCAGATGTGTGATTCTGTTGGATTAGTATTTTATCGTTCGATTCCGTCAAATGATCGATGGTTGTGTATAATATAGGTTTTGTCATTTTAACTTGCTGACATAAAAGAGAGAGAGCAACCAAAGACAAATCTAGTACCTGCCAAAAAAAGCTTGTATGGCAAATGTCTCAAGATCTAAATCAACACTAAACCTGCAACTATAGACAAACTATTAATCACTCCGACAGGATTGATTAGTTTTCTTTCGTAATAGAAATATTAATGTACCATTTCTGTATATACGAGCACGAACAACATTCTTCCCCATATCCCTATATATTTGTGATTTTTCCTATTTATCCTCTGACGATCTATATTATATACCATAAACAAAGGGGAGGAACAGATGAATATCATATCGTCCTAATAATGCAATAACAGCATCACACAATGATTATCTTAGATGTGTAATAAAATAGATAAAATAAAATTTATTTTTTTTTCTTTTGTATTAGGGAATAAAATACAATTTATTGATATTCTAATAAAAGATAATTTTATTTCTAAATTAAAATTGGATTTACATAAATTTTATTTGTGATACAATATATTTTGCGGATTAGTTACGAATTATATGTGTTCATGTACGAGTATGTATCTATATCTGTTACTCGTTCAATGCAAGATATTAGCCATTGAACATAAATAGTGGAATTGCGATGCTATTGATCCTTATGGTCAATACATTGAGTTCGACTTATGAAAAAATACCAGTCCAACGGAATCAGAAATGATAAATACGTTAGTCTATTGCCACCCTCGTGCAGAGAAAAAAGCATACTTGCTCTGTACGATTCCTGGTGATGAACAAAAATCACGATTGAGTGTTTTAATGTGTAAAGCCTAGTATTGAGATCAAAGTGCAATGAAATTTTACCGAGATCTCCAAACATTTATTTATTTTCACGTGAAATATAAATACATTTTTTTTTGCAGAATTTTGTTATTTTCACAAATTATTCGAAATATGTATAACAATATTTTATCATATAACTTTATCACATCTATTTAGAATACAGCCGAAACATATTGTCAAAGTTACACGTGGAAAAAATGGGTAAGTTCATTATTTTCACGTGAAACTAATTTGTAGAGTTTATGCGCGACATCTATGATGCATTAAGAAAAATATATTTTTTCGCCTATGAACTGAGTACTGTTTAGCGAAAACAGAAATGAAATTTTTCATTTCTGAGTTCACGTTGGTAAAATCGTATGAAAATTTCACGAGAAATCGATCTGAGTACTAGCCTTAAGATCCCAACTGACATTGAGTTCTGGAATAAATTGCGCCTTCTTTAATAACTAAGTCATTGTCGAGTTGAATTAAAATTTCGAGTATTGTTGTATCTTATGGGTTTTGTCGAGCTTACGTTGGTAATGATCAGAGGATTAAAGCATAATTTCAAATAAATTTACGATTTGAGGCTAGTACTCAGATCAAAGTGAAATGAAATTTTACCGCGGTCTCCAAAAATTTATTTATTTTCAAGTTAAATATAAATTAATTTTTTTTTGGAGAATTTAAATGTTCAAACAGTTCAAATTTCACGTGAAAAAAGTGGTTCGAATCATTATTTTCGCGTGAAACAAATTTATCGAGTTTTGCACGCCATCTTTGGTGCATTGAGATAACTATAGTTTTTGTGCTAATGAACTGAGTACTGCTTAGTGAAAACAGAAATGAAATGTTTTATTTCTCAGTTCACTTTGGTAAAATCGTATGGAAATTTCACGCGAAATCGATCTGAGTACTAGCCTTAAAGGCTAGCCTTAAATAAATTTTTGGAGACCGCGGTAAAATTTAATTTCACTTTGAACTGAGTACAAATCTTTAAGTATTAAATTTTTCCATTGCAATTGATAGAATAGTGTAGTGTACTTGCTGAAACAAAGATCATAGCAAACAATGCCACGTTATGTGAAAACAGATCTCATCTTCTAAATGCTGTTTTTATAGAAAACGTCATATTTTAACATATCGGTCACTTACGACTTCCACTTCATCACTACGTATAGATAAATTTTGTAAAGACATCCAGAAACGTTTACTGCCTCCTGGATCGAACAAACCTGCAACCGTTTCGGTGGAAGTGTACTGCCCTGAATGCAGGATAGTGCTAGGCTTAATAATGTCAGTATATAAAGTAAGTTTATTAAAGATCAATGAATAATGAATAGGTAAGTGGACCGTTCAGATCCAAATATCGAATCGTACATTCACTACGAGCAAATTTGTATTTAATGGTTTAAAGCTAGAAACTATTGAGGTCACGAACTATGTAGCATGCGATATCTCATAGCTTACCTAGCAGACATAACTCTGTTGGAATGATTAGAAATAGTCAACATAAAACTACAACTGCAATTATTAAATAAATAAAAAATAAACTGTCAAACTGTACGTTTAAACTCAAATCAACAAACGTAGCTAATTTAAAATTAGTATAAATTTTATATTATGATCAACATTATATTTATTATGTGTCAAATTTTCAAAGTTATAATAAAACAGGTCGCTATCCAGAAATCTGGAAAACTTCAATTATTATAATAATTCCGAAACCTGGCAAAGATGAAAAAAAAATTAACTCATATGGCCCAATAAGCTTATTACTCACTCACTTAAAGCTGTTCGAAACAATGCTCCTGCAAAAACTTAAGCCAATTCTGGAGGAGAAACCAATCATGCCTGACCATTAATTTTAATTTAGAGAAGAACACCGTGGGACAAGTTCACAAAGTCGTATTAGGTAATCTCTTGAACAAAAATTGTACTGTCGTTCTAGATATAGTCCAAGCTTTCGATAAAGTATGTCTTAAAGAACTCCTACCTAACTAAAATAGAGCACAATTACCAACAAGTTTCTGTAAAATTAAAGAAAATTATTTGCTCAATCGAAAATTTTTGATGAACTATAATACCACATCCACAGATGCAAGAGTACCTCAAGGCAGTGTAGTGAAGCCAGTGTTGCACTTGATCAATACAGCAGACATATACAAACATCAAATTTCGTGAAATTCTCTACATACACGGATGATACTGCAATCCTAGTTGTCCACCAAAATCCCGCAATAGCAACAAGAATTCTACAAGAACATTAAGATATAATCGAAAAATGGCTAACAAAATGGAGAATTATGGCCAATCAGTGTAAATCAGTAGAAATGAGACTTACAATCCATAAAGTCACCTATCCGCCTGTGAGACTAAATAAAATCATTCTGCCACAACACGAAAGTGTTAAATAATTTAGACTATACATTTAGACTCAACTGGAAAAAACACATTGGTTAATTGGAAAACACTCAAAGTTAAGTCTAGACTCTTTCTGTACAAAATTGTACTTAAGCCTATCTGGTCATATTATATTCAGCTGTGGAGCTATGCGTGTGCTTCCAACATAATAAAACTGAAACGAATGCAATCACGAACACTTCAAACAATGGTAATCGCACTTTGGTATGTACGTGCAATGCAGTACAGTTTAATCATTACCAGTTAAAATTTTAGATAGTCATCCCAACGAATTAGCATGGGAACTATTAAATAGGCTAAAATAAAGGCAATCCAGCTAGGTTATTCAACTAACATAGGTTAAATCTTATTAAATGAATTTTTATTAATTTTTCAAATGTTCACTATTCATGAATAGACTTACGAGAGAACAACGTTCACAAAGTAGAAATTTATTTCAAAAGCAGTGCTCAGTGAAAAAATTGTTTTCATGCCTCTTCCATAATTTTAAAGTGTTCACAAGTGTCCAACATGCCGCGAAACAATCAATAAATTTCAAACTACTTTTCATTATTGGATATTCATCACCCGACTATAGAATGCGTACAAGTCGATCTAATGTGATTATTTTTGTTGTAGCTGAAAGTGTACGTGAAGGCCGCAATCAATCAATTCGTCGCCGTTTTTAAATCAAGATATCTCTTATTTTGGCGTATTTTGAATAAGAGATATCTTGGTTTGAAGACACAAAAAATACAGTTTGTTCAAGAATTGAAGCCGGTTGACCTTCCTTTGCGTCATTATTTGGTTTATGGGCGTTGGTACATTTTTTAGCGAAAAGTAGTGTTAAGCAAAACTTTGGCTGAACGTATCCAGTCAACAAACAAAATTGTCATATTTGGCTTGTTGAACAGCCAGAAGAGATTCAAAAGCTTCATTCATCCTGAAAAATGCATGGGCATTTCTTTAAAAATGTAGAAGAGCAGTGTTAACGTCAATAGCGCAAACTATACAGAGCAATGATCAATGAAGTTTTATTGCCAAAAATTAAAGATGTATAGGATTAGTCGACTCGTGGTTCTAACAGAATGGTGCAACGTGCCACACAGCAGGTTAAACCTTCGGTTTATTGAAAAAAAATTTAATAAGAACATCATATCACGAAAAAGACGCGTGAATTTGCCTCCAAGATCTTATTATCTGACGCCGTTAGATTACTCTTTATTGGGTTATCTGAAATCATTTTTTATAAAGACAAACCACAATCGATTCTTGCATTAGAAGCGAACATAACACACGTAGTTAACGGAATATCGGCCGAAATGCTCAAAAGAGCGCTGTATAATTGGATCCATATAGAGTGGAATATCTAAGGGCCATAGTCGCGGACAACATTTAAAAGAAATTATTTTCAAACAATGTCATAACCGTTACAAATACAATTTGTTTATAAAATTGATTTTATTGGATCACCCTTTATAATAATCATTAGCACCATTATGATATGCTAATATGGCGGCACCATCGCTGGCTCAGTTCGCATCTCTAGATAGCAAGAGCAAAACTGGAAATGGATACATAAGTAAGAATATTATTTTCAAATAAAATAAAAATCTAAAACCCTCCCGAAAAAAAAAATGAAAATCGTAATAATAATAATCGTAATCATAATAATGATAAAGATGATAGTAATAATGATAATGATGATAATTTAATCCTCCGATTTTCTCTCTATCTATATAAACACACGACAGAATACCAGAGATTCGAATTTTCATATATTTTTTTTTTCGTTGCGTTGTGTATTTTGGAAAATTACTTTGAAAATTTAATATAATGTGATATGATGATGTGCGGTTAAGGTTCGGTTTCGGGTATTGGGGTTTAACATGGATGTGGTGGTGTGGCGCAGCAGAACAATATGGCTTTGATTATGGGTTCTTTTTTTGCTGTTCATATATATCTAGATATTATTTTATGTATATCTTCTATAACACACAGATTCTAACAACAACACAAAAAATAAAAAATAAATGAAAAAGAGTGGAAAATCCAACCAACCACCACCAGAAAACGCTAAATACGAGAGAAATATTTATGTGAAGGATTTTCATATTTCGGATTATAATGGTTTATATTCATATTATAAATTGACACGTATTTTCAATAGAAATGAATATACTTGGATTTTCTCTATATTAGTTTTTTTCTTGTTGTTGTATTATTTTAGTGCTTCTGTTATGGGCACATAAAAATAATTAAAATTAAATTAAATTGTGCAAATGTGCTGTCGGATATATCTGTATACGCGAATGTGCTACATAGCGACTAGATTTTCACACGACGCTACTTACATTCATATATACGATAAAACCTTTCAATTTGAATTGAAAAATTTTTCGTTTTCAAAATATTCAAACCTCTCATATTCATTTTCTTACATATCCGGTTAAAAATTTACCTGAAAATAAACGAAAAACATTTTTGAGTTAATTAAATATTTTTGTTAGACAGAATTTATAATAATATAGACGAGAAAATCTTTAATTAACGATAATGATATAATTCAAAGAAAAGTCATATGGTACACTGATTGTCAAAACTGAGCTGCTGATTCAAACCCACATGTGTGTTAGAGAAGTATGGAGCCGAGTAATAACCACAGGTTAAACGTCGAACGGATCATCTGGTTCCATTGAATATAAACTCATCGGCAGAGACGCATGCTAACCAACAACGCTCAAACATTTATTATATATATATATATATATATATATATATATATATATATATATATATATATATATATATATATATATATATATATATATATATATATATATATATATATATATATATATATATATATATATATATATATATATATATATATATATATATATTTTTTTTTTTTATTGGACACGGCTTCTAAATGTTCAAATAAATACCTGCTATGCAGTTCAAGGCGTCAGCTGGTTCAAGGCCTCTATACCATCAAATAGTATTAGGTTTTTCCTTAAACCTGTCTTATCCTTGAACCAAGCCATTTTCGAAATATATACAACTGAAAAGAGTAACACAAAATTTTAGAAATGTTTGATTTGCCATAATTAACTGTAGAAATGTACGTTAAATTCGGGCTAACAAAAGACTGTTGTACTTGTCATACAAGTTTTGTATAGTGTCTGTACGTTCGGTGAATTCTAACAAAGAACTTTAACCCTGCAAAGTTGATGTAACCGATACAGTTATTATGTTATAAGGTTGAATGATTGATTATTGTACTTGACGTATGCACTCAGCCTGTGAGACAAAATATATAGTTATGGTTCTCAAGAAAATATCACTGCTGAAAAGCCAAGCATTAAAGCAAATCAAAACGCAATTTCGCAACAGTCCTTTTACTTGAAATCAAGCCAATTTTTTCACAGTCACCATTATATCAACAAAGAAAATGGTTGCATTTTGGCCTCAATCCAAAGAGGATGCATAATTAAATTCTTCAAAACCGATAACATTTAGTAATTTGCTCCGTTTGATTTGCTATGCAGACTAGACAATTTTATTGGACAGTACTTTAAATATACGGCCAGCTATCATATTACCGTCAATAGCAGATAATTTAGGGCAATTAATACGAAATTATTTTGTTCCCCAATCAATGAACAGAGATTAATTTATTTTAGACGAAATGTGATCCCAACAAATCGTTGGTCAATTAAGTTATTTTGTAATATTGTCTGACAATAAGTCACTACAATCAGGTCTTCCTACTTTCCTGTCCCCTTGTGGGTAACAGTTTACAGTATCCAATACGATCAGGAACAGCATTGATGAGAGTACGAATTGTTGGCTTACTCAATGAGTGTTATAGTATTTTTCACAGTGATAAATTTTCACTGGATTGTTCAGTGATGATACGGATTGAGTTGATGGGGTCAGTGCAAGTTCTTCCTGCTTGTTCGTTTCTTAATTTTGCATTGAAAATTTGATATTCTGTTAAGGATGATCATTACGAGTATCTTTATTTTTGTGTAAGAAGAGATTCCTCGTTCATTTTTACATTCACTTAGTTCATCTTTCTTGGAAATTGTAATTATCAAGCTTTCCTTCTATATTTGTGGTATTCTGCCAGAAATCCACACTTCTTGAATTATTGGTGTTAGTGTGTTTGTAGTTGTAGATGGTTCTCCTTTGAATATATATATTTGAGATTATACTCTCTGGTCCAGCAGCCTTATTGTTCTTAGGCTTTTCAATGGCACTTTTAACTTTTCACTCCATTGTTGGGTGGGTGTTGATAGTTTCGTTATTATTTTCGCCATTGATGACTAATTGATAACTAGTTTGTGAAGTATGCAATGTGCAGCTGCTCAAACATAAGTTAGTATTATTGATGAAACATTGAACGTAATCTATGAAAGAGATTGATGTGCTGCGAATTAACGCAAATCAAAAATAATAAAAACCAAAAATCCATTTAGTTGGACCAAATTGGAAAGTATATGCTGATATGATAGCACAACCTTATATGAATTCATTATTATTATCTACGAATCACACAGTACAAAATTAAAGTCCAGTAGCAGCAATATGTCTTTTGATCACTAAAGAATTCAATGACATTACTGAATTACTCGCTTGAATTTTTAACACTGACAGTGGAAAATTGATTGGTTAAATACGTAGTAGGCGAAACGATTTGATAGTAGGCAATTTGATTAAATGGCTTAAACCGCACCTAGAATATCAAAATCGGTTTCTTCTACTATACTGACGATGAGTTTAAACTACGTATACCCGCTAAAAAGTTTACAAGAAGTTGTTGGTCCCACATGAGGATCATAGCGTGGGGATAAAAGTACGTGTCTCTATATAATTTATGACCAGTAACGTACACTATCATTAAAAATTGTATTTCATTATTTTTCCAATATTGTTAATATGTAATCTTATAAGTAATATAAAGTTAAACTATAATTTCAAAACAAACCTCTTTTGCTTGTACAACTATATTATACAAATACAAGGTCATATTAAAAATTCATAAAACTGAAGATAGCAAAAATTTTTAAGATTTCAAATTTTTTTTTATGTTGAACAGACAACCAAAACAAATTCTATTATATACGAATAGTTAGATTGTAAATTTCCGCCAGGTTTGGGAAACCCTCCTTTCTAATGAAAAACAAAACAGAAAAATTGACTTTAAATATAATAATCCTTATAATCTAACTTTACATATTTAATGTGTTTTTCATTTTCACAGTTTTTTTTCTTTCCAATTTCATTCCCTCCATCGTGTCCTTTTTTAAAATTTATTTTCCATTTATATACCAAAACTTTCCTCGTATATACGAGAGTACGTTGGTTGTTTTGGAATACACGAAAAACAACATATTTTTTTAGGGGTTTGTTTTGATTTAGATTTTTTTTTTGCTTTCATATCGTCACTTCTGATTTTGTTGTTATTGTTCTTCCAATTTGATGTTGTGGCTTTATATTGGAAAATGAAGTGAAAATAACCAAAAATTAACTTTAACCTACAGTAAACTAAATATAAAATATTTTCATTTTTGAATTAACATGCTGGCTACCAAAACAAACAACGAAAATATATAGAGATGCAGGAACAATGCAGTTCAGTATGTTAACTCATATATTGGGGGATGGTTGTGTATGCGATGATTTGTATAAGATATAGATTCCTTAGGATAACATTATATTGCTAATAATATTATATTTTATGTATGTTAGATGGAATAAAACAGGGTGATAACACAATCAATATTAGGATTAGTGTTAAATTAAATTTTATGTTTACATTTTATTTATATTATATGTACATCTATAGGGAGGGAGAGAGTTAATAGTTTCACAATCAGATTAAATTAATATTATCTGTTGTGTTCAAATTTTAATTTGTCCCGATAAATATCTGGTAGGTCACGTGCCATCGTATTTTGGAAATTTTTTGATTTAATATAATATATGTACATATGCTGTTTAGGTGTGTGAGCAATCGGATAGGTGCGCACAATAAATCATAACAACACTGAATATTAAATAGAAGTATTCGCGTGGTATGACAACGAATATATTTTATGCATGGCTTGACCTCACATATAATGTACACTGAAGTTTAATCAATATTAGATTAAATATTAACGTTATAGAATTTGCAAGATAAATTTTTACAAAACCAAACTATCTTCTAAAATAAGTTTGTTTTTTGTTGGTTAAATATTTATGGTGTAGATATATGGTATAGGTATCGTTCTAAAGTGCAGTTGTTCAATTTTAATTTTTAAATTTACCCCCAGAACCAAAAAACATAAAAATAAAAACAAAACTTTTTCCATACCCTTAGTTATACCAACTCATGGTACATAGTACATAGATATGTATCATATCATATCTTATACCGAGTATAGGATAAAATGGTTTTCGGTAAACTTTTACATTTATACATTTGAATGTCTTTCTTATGTCTTCATTGTGGTTGTTTTGGTTAAATGTAACTGATATGGAATATAGATGATAATATAGAGAAAGCTTTATACTCGTACATATACAATAATAAGAAGGTTAAAAAGTGTTAGAAAATTAGAGGATAGCCTATATATTGTATTATACAGGTTATATGCAATACACTTGACTTTTCAAATACGACTTAACTGTCATGTCATAACTCCAGTGAACTAAACGTAGAGACAGAATATCTAAAGCATAACAATCATGCTCTAGTTTTTGACATTGGTCACCAGGTGAAGCGATCACTACATTTCGTTAAGTGGAATGAAAAGTGATATAGCGAAATCATTGTTTCTAGGAAGTCGTTACCATTATGCCATTCGATAAAGTGGAAATTCTTATTGTAATTTGGTATAAATGGGAAGGTTTATGTAGGATTGTTAATTTCATGCCCAGATGATGGTCTGAAGCAGGGTTGTGCCGTAGACAAAATAGATAACTTTACATGGATAGATTACGCATAAATGACATGAAAATTACATGAGATTTTTTGGTGTAATCTATGTAAAATATGTAATCCTTGTAATATATTATATAATAAAAACAAAATTAAATCTTATTTTATTTAACTAACACTTAATTATAAAGTACTATTCCTGTTACAATTTAATCAGATTCAGTAGTCACTTGACCTATTTGTGTCCATAATTTTTAAAATCAAGGCTGTTACGAATCAAAGAATGAACAAACGACCAGTTAGAAAATAAATGTTCTATTGAAGCACGTGATGCTGAGATTTTCATTAATTTCACTGCGAGATTAGCCAGTGATTTGTGAAGCATTTAATAGAGTCTTTGGTATACTTGTTGTTCAGTGTTCTAAATTGCATGCCATATATCTCCATTTGTCTAAATTTATTTGAAAACTGTTAAACTTAGATGGAACTTCCCAATTCATCCATAAGTGGGTAGAGTCAGCAATTGCAGATTCAGAATTTTGGTAAATGTTGATCAATTCGCAGAAGAGATTTACGTTATAGAAAGCTCAATTCGTCTGTTATAGAAAGCTCAATTCAGTCTCTAAGGACAGTTATCCATTACCTAGAATTGATGATACATTGGATACGTTGGCAGGTCCACGATTATTTTCCACCTTGGATCTACAAAGTGGATATTGGCAGGTGGAAGTCGCAGACGAAGATAAAGAAAAAACGATGTTCAGTGTTAGTAATGGATTGTGGCAATTTAACGTTATGCCGTTTGGATTATGTAACGTCCCTATGCGACGTTTGAAAGACTAATGGACCGAGTGCTGAAAGGGTTGCATTGGAAAACGTGCCTGGTGTACCTGACATTATTGTTATGGGTAAAAACTTCGAGGAACATCTACAAAGCCTGGGTGAAGTGTTCGAGCGGATTCATTCAGCAGGGATAAAATTGAGTACAAAGAAATGTGCCTTGTTTCACAAAGAAGTTATATATTTGGGACATAAGATTACAAGAAGTGGTATATATACAGATGAGGATAAAATCTCAGCTGTCAAGGATTGGCCAAAACCACAGAACTTACACGATCTGAGAAGTTTCATTGAGCTTTGCACGTACTATCGAAGATTCGTACCGGGATTTGATGACGTTGCGAAAAACTTACATGAATTAACTCAAAAGAATAAGCCATTCCAATGAAATAAGCAGCATGAAGAAGCGTTCAGCGAGCTGTGCACAGCGCCAAATCGCAAACTCATCTTGGATACTGATGCAAGTAATAATGGTATTGTAGGGGTTTTGTCTCAAGAAATAGATGGACAAGAACGGGTTATAGCATATTTATAAATTTTGTCAAAGCCGGAGCGAAAGTATAATGTAATAAGGAGAAAGCTGTTGGCCATAGTACAATACATAGAGCATTTCCGAAAGTTTCTTTATAACCAGTCATTTTTCATAAGGATTGATCATGGTGCTCTAACATGGCTGTTACAGTTTAAGAATCCGGAAGGACAGATAGCCTGGTGGATCGAGAGATTGGGTTGCTTCGATTATACGATTCAACATCGGAAAGGAATTGCTCATGGTAATGCAGATGTTCTGTCAAGACGGCCATATCTCGTCGATTGCAAACATTGTGGCCGAGTGAAGTGTAAGGAAAATGTCGTTGATGTAAGACTAATGCAAGTGTTACCATCCGATGAGTGGACCAACGAAGAAATCAGAAAGGAGCAATCAGAAGATGCCGATTTATCGATTATATTAAAATTCATGGAAGACCAGCGCAGACCATTACGGAAGGAGATTGCTGATAAAAGTCCTATAGTTAAGATATATTGGGATCAATGGGATAGTCTGTTAATCGAAGATGGTTGTTTAAAACGGGTTTGGGAAAGTTCCGATGGTAGAAATAAACAATCATTAGTGGTAGTACCAGGGATCCGAATTCCAGAAATTTTGAGGAAGTATCATGGAAGAACAAGTGGTGGCCATCTGGGAATCAATGAGACTTTGGCAAAAGTCCGTGGAAAATTTTACTGGGCAGGATGTAGACAATCGGTTGCAATGGTGTCAAAAATGTGACCAGTGCATGGCAGTTAAAGATCCTGCCAAACAGAGCCATGGAAAAATGCAGCAGTATAACATCGGAGCACCATTTGAGCGGATCGCTATGGATATTGCAGGTCCATTTCCTACCAGCGAAAGAGGAAACAAGTATGTTTTAGTGGTGATGGATTATTTCAGTAAATGGCCTGAAGTCTATCCAATACCGAACCAAGAAACAAGAACAATCGCTAACGCCGTGGTAAATAATTGGATTTGTCGATACGGGGTACCTATGGAACTGCATTCGGATCAAGGCCGCTATTTTGAATCAGTGGTATTCCAGGAAGTGTATCAATTATTGGGGATCAATAAAACAAGAACAACACCGTTCCATCCTCAGTCAGACATGGTTGAACGGTTTAATGCTACGTTAGAAAAATTTCTAAAGAAATCCGTAGATAGAAACCATCGTAATTGGGACAAAAATATATCACTGTTCCTAATGGCATATCGGTCAGCAACACATGATACAACGGGAATAACACCAACTACCATCGTTTTTGGACCTAACTTAAAATTACCTGGAGACTTTAAGTTTGGGGCAAATCCTACAACAGCTTTGTGTGGACAAGCGTTTGTCGATAAACTGAAAGAAGATATCGACGAGATACACAAATTTGTCAGAGAAAGAATACAAATTTCAAATGATAGGATGAAGGCACGATATGACATCCGTGGAAATAATAGAGGAAGGGCAGTTAGTCTGGCTTCACAACTTACAACGAAAGAGAGGCTTATCACCAAAACTGCTACCTAGTTAGGAAGGACCATACAAGGTGAATACAAAAATCAATAATGTAATACACCGAATTCAGAAGGACATCCGAGGAAAACCAAAATTGTACATTTGGAAAGGTTGTTCTGGTGCTGTTACGGACGCGGGTGACATCTCTGATTGAATAGAAGTACTAAATGCTCGTAATTGGAAATCAGCATGAATCGCAGTGTACGAATAATAAATAAATGGAAAATTCTACTATGGCCGAGAAGCGGGCAAAATGAGTATAAATACGCGAACAGAAAGCGTAGAGCTTCAGTCTGAATTGGAACAGCGATAAATTAAAATCTGGAAAAGTGATAAAAAGTGAAATAGTAAAAGTAACAGTAAAATAAAAGTACATACATAATTCACTATTTGTGGTGACTATTAATAAAAGTTATAGTGGAAAATAAACAAGTGGTTTTAATTATTCACAATCCAGTGATCGAACCGAGGATTGGTTTGAATCCATACTAGGGGAAAACGTAACAATATTTACATGAAAAAACCGCTCTTGCAAATTAGCATTGACCTTCCTTTTTTTGCGATTGATACATTTTTGTAGCAGCCTATAAGTTCATTACAAATACGTAAATTATATGTACATACATCAATGAATTAAGCGAATTAATTACCACTTTCAGCACTTTAAAAATGTACAACCTCATCAAACAAACAAAACAGCTCGAATACATATATTTACCGCCGGTAAATAAACTTAATCTTCAAGTAAAATATATACTCACGTAAATATATCTTCAGTATATTAAAGTTCATCTTTAAATACTCAAATCATATGTGAAAATTTTATATATGCTAATGCATGCGGTCGTTTATAATTCAATCAAAATGATTTTATTTTTCAATTTCACCAAAAAAATATTTTATTTTCGTTAAGATGAATCTCTTGTCATCATAAAGGATTTCTTATGTTTGGTCTTATATATGTGTGCGAGCATATTCAAAGACGTATATACAACAGTAACGAAAAGAAAAAGGTAAAACGTGAATTGAATTTAAAAACTAAAAATATAAATTTATATCGTACTCGTATATATCACACCAAGTGTATCACAAAAATGGGAAAAAGTTGTATTTTATTTTTCACTTGTTTATGAAGAATTTTCCATTACCCTTCGACAGTGTCCGTTTAAATTTTTAATGATATTTAGGCTCGAAAATGTTCAGTTTAATCTCGAGAACATATTTTGTTTATGTTCGAAGATATCAAATCGATATATAATGTAGATAAGTGAATGAACTTGGAACCTCATATTTACTTTGTGTATGCACAGTAAATTTAATTTGACATAACGAGTGTGCCAAACGCCACCAATATACACATCTACTAATTTTTTAAACAATCATCATCGCATCAACAATAATTTCATTGAATTTTTAGGGTTGGTCTCTCTGTTGTATACTCGCTTATATACACATATCTGCTCGTACGATTAGTTTGTTTAACACATTTTTAATTATAAATAAAAATTAAATCACAGCTGAAAAAAAAAAATGTTTTTATTTTTATTTTTATATAAACGATATAAATTATTAACGAAATAAATAAAAAAACATAAACTTAAATTTCATTGATTCGAAATAAATTTTCATCACACGAAATGTTTTGTGTATAAATAGAAGCGCGCAGGAAAATATAACGACACACACACACACACAAACAAAAACAACAACGTAATAATGCAAAAGGAAGGATAATGTTGTTGATGTTCATGAAAAATCAATAAGGGATGAATTGAAAATAAATGAACGTAATAAAAGGGATTTAACCACCCGAGTGATTTATTACTGTATATATTATCGCATGCGGCGGATAAATCAGATTATTGACTTGTAAAACACCTTTGAATAATAATGTAATAAACGTAACTTTCCCAGGTGATTTATGTGATGCACATATACTCATGATTATGGTATAATGACGGCATCGATAAAATTATGTCTGAATTTTTATTGCTGCATTATATTTTATTTTTTAGCCATCGAACTCAATTTGGGCCCATGAGGTTTGGGGCCTTCGATTTAGTTCCACTCAAGTGTTTAATCAAGATGTTAGGCTTTGGTTACTATACCATATTCTATAGGGATATATTTTGATGGTCACTTCGTTTGGTGATTTAATTTACCATGACGAACTTATTTGTTTGACGCAGAATTTTCTCATCCGTAAAGATACTCGGCCAGAAGCACTGTCACGTCATTTATTGCAGGTATTAAACATTTGTAGCTTAGTTCCCTGTTGACAAGGCAGGATAGATTTCACAATGGCCTTGTATGCACCTGATATTTTCCAAATAAGAAGTTGTATGATTAGCTGGATTGATTTAATGATGTTATCAGCGGATTTTGTATATCTATCGTTATTTGGCTTCCATGATAAAATTGTTACCACATTCACTGCATCTCTTCCATTATGCTGATATCCATTTAGTGACGAATCAGGATAATATTCACACAGATGCATCAATTTACACTCAGCCCAGCCATCTCTCGTTCTCTCTCTCTCTCTTTCTCACTACCTTGTCACAAATGTGTTCTGTCATTATGCTACTCCAGACTTTAGCTGGTTGTAGCTTAATTGTTAATGGAGTTTCTTACTATGCCGCTTTCTTGAGTTTGATTCTCACCGTTGACTAAAAATTAAAATGCTTCGCATAACATAAATACGTTTGTGTATAAAAGCATTCGTTGGGCTGATCACTATGTGCACCAAAACGTATAAATGGTTCGTAATGTCTCAGTCACGTAAATCAGTTATTCTATCAAATGAAAAATTAGTGTAATTTGTATAATTCTCTGATTTAAACGCACGTTAAAAAAAGGTTATCGTGATATATTGTTTATATTGCTTAGTTGTGTATAATATAGAAACTAGCATTTTGTCTCATGAGTTGAGTAGGTTGTTCGATGGTTCGATATTTATTTTATGTTTCAATTCTCTTCTGCTGTAATTAATATTTTAATCTTTTTTTGTAGTATATGATGCCTTCACTTAAGTGCACATAAAATTACAAAGTATAAAAACTAGATTTCAGGTTTATGTCAATAAGAGAGTAAAAAAATTTGATTGGGTTTGGATTAGACATACCATATGTATATGTTCACAAATTGATCATAAAAGACAGATACAAAATGGAGACTAAAAAAATTCGTTTAGTTGGAATGATTGCATTACTTCGGAGCCAATGATATTCGACGTGTATATAAAACTGGATTATTTCCTATTTAGTGGCGAAGAAAAAATATCGCTAAAAGAGCGAGACTAGCACAGTATTATCCTAATAAGTTCCTTGAGTTTACTTTTTAATATACGAAGGAAAATATAAGGACGAAAATTTGCACTTCAACCTTAAAGAACTTCGGGTCGCACGTCATATAGACTTTACGGCGGACAGTATGATTTAAACGAATAAAATCGAATTTTGTATGTTCAATGCGCGCATAAATATAAATTACACATTACAATGAAGCATAAGGCCAAATCCATCGGGAATTGCAAGTCTATAAGAAGCATATTTAAGCATTGTAGCTAATTGTTTGCAGGTACTGTAGAAGAAGACATGACAGCTAGTATCATCGTTTGAGAACAAGAAAAAAGAAGCTATATGTTCTAATCGGTCTGAACGGAATCATTGAAACGACGATTACCTACATCTCGTATCGATTGTTAATCTGATAGATCGAGCAAAACCACTCAGGCGATCTAATTGTACAATCCACTCAACATTTGCTCTTTTACACATTCTATACTGATTGGCAGTAAAAATATTATGAATCTTGAAAGACAATTTAGCTTAAGAACTAACCATTGTAAATACTGAAGTGAATATTCTGAAAGTAATTTTTAGAACAACGTTTGATCGTATTATCATTAGAACTAAGTCCATCGTGTAGATTTTTAAAGACCAAATCAATTTTACCTTTATGGCAACACATAAGGTAAATGATAATCCTTTATAAATCAGCCATTTGATACTCGATTTTGAAGAAACGTGGAAAATGAAGATCTACAAAAGAGTACCTATCGAATGGTGTAGGTTTAGGATAGTTAAGATAGTTTCATCATAAAAGAGAGGACACAATTCAATGTATAAGAAGTTAGTCCGAAAACAGCTTTCATTACGAAAAGTCTTTTTTCTAAGATGTGTGTCCTTACTAAAATATATCTACATTTGATTTCATTGATAAAATAAAGGAAAACACATCATCCCAATGAAAGTGTAGTGTCAATCATTATATACATATAACTCGAGCTCATTGTTCAATGAGGATCTACACCCTGAAGTATTTTGAAGAAATAAAGGCGCGATCTTTGATAAATTCTTACGATCCCACAAAACAGTTTCCTCACACAATCAAATGTAATAGCCATGATTTCTTGATGGGCTTCTGGATCTTTAATCTCAAATGATGGACCTAGACATCTCTCAGAACGCTTGGCATCGTATATTTCGGGATGGGTTTAAAATGTAACAAAGACACATATCTTAGTAAAAAGACCTTTCGGGATAAAAAGTTTTTTCGGGCTAACATCTTATACATCACAATTCATGTTTGCCTATTAATATAATGATCTTTGCATGCGAATAATTTAATAGATTTAAAAATGTTTACATAATTTGTTCAAAATAAGCAAATCTCTTAATTATAAAATGTTTTCTATAATATTCGATACTGACTTACTACATATTGCAAGTTACAACTATCATCTAGATTCTAGAAGATATTATTGAAAGTCCAAATTTTATTATTGAAAGACCAGTATCCGAGTAATTGAACATCGTGACCATTTTTATGTAAATCATCTGAAATTTATAGTGTATTCATTACCTCGATCGAACGGACAAAGTGATGGGTACGTTGACATGTTTTCAATATCACTTCTTATTGAGGTTTAATTATCATTTACGAATTTATTTTTTCTAAATACTTTTATCGTGTTCCAATGTTACAAAATATTGTTGACAAACAAGTCACAAAATTCTTCTGAATCGCACAACACAACTTCCAGTGACATTCCATGTAAATTAGTACTAATTTTCAATTTAAAATTATGTTCACAAACAAATAATTCAATCAATTAAATTAAATAACACCATTTTTTATTATATAAAAAGTTTATCAATTTTATGTGAACAAAATTACACAAAATACAAAACAAACGACTGTCCTCTGTCAATTTGAAATATTCAAGAGTGAGATTCTTGTACTTCTATTTTTATAGTTGAGGTGAATAAAATATTAACAAAAAGGTAATAGATTAACCAGTGGTGGATAAACCGGTTAGTGGTGATTAAAAATAGTAAATACACACATTTAAATGTGTCTGAACAGTTAAATTAAAATTCCAAAAACTAAACTAAGTGGGTAATCTTTAATTATGTCGTATGACAAACAATTCCCATGGGGATTGTTATTCAATTAAAAATTACAAGCAATTAAATAAAGTTTTTATATACACTCGTAGATTTGTGTCAATCCACTTCCATTGTCAGCCAGTATAAGTTTCTTACTTTTTCATTTGCACATCTTACAAAACTAATCTACTTGAAATCCACTTCCAAATAATTTTGTATTTTCATCGCCACGAACATATAACAATCATCTTTATCGTTATTTCTTCGTTTACGAGTGTATATATGTGCGTTTGTAAGCGATTAAATAAGAGATTAAAACTTTAAGATAATCAACAAAACATAAGAAAAATCTTTTATTTTTATGGCTGCAGAATTTACTGTTAGCTATTTCACTTTTATTAAACATAAATAATTAATTTATTCATTTTATGAATCATAATAATTAAAAAGTTAATTTAATCGTAAAAAAAAATGTAATTTTCAAATTGATTATTAACAGCAGACTGGTGACAATCGATGGTGTAGATGAGTTTAGGAGGCAGACATTGATATATGAATACGAATTTTGAAATATCCAACCATCTGTCAACTGTCTAACTGGTAGCTATACCTATTATTCCCACTATATTTATTTCATCAGACATCAAATCATTGCTATATAATACACATCCATCACACAGTATCGTTTTATAAAAATCATAAATTTTATGTGCATTTCATATTTATGCTGTTGCATAATAAATGTACAAACATGGAATAGAATGCAACATTTTTTTTATTGCTGATTAGTTTTGTATATTAAATTTATTTTATATCACGAAACATATATCAATCGTATATTTTGCATATAAATGCTGTACATATAAAATGCATTTTATGCAAATATGATGTATAATAAAATTTTTTTTTTACATATATTTTTGAAATATGAATAGTTTTGCCAAAAACACTATACGAAGCTTTTGATACATGTCTTTCGATTATATACTTTTTATGATATTGAATGTTTTTTGTTTACATTTTTTTTATAATATTCATATCGATATATCATATAATGCATCGAATGATTGATAGTGATAAGAGCTTTTAATTTAAGTTCAAATATACTTTTGAAGCATAATATATAAATTCCAAAGAGCTTTTGAATGTTTCTTCCTGCTTCGTTTCGATAATTTTATAATGTACGGATTTGACAGTATAACAACAGAACGTTGGTAGCTTATACGAGTAAAAAGGCTCAAGAAATCTTAATTTTTTTAAACCAGATTTTAACGTTAAGCGTATTGTGATTTCAACAGAACGATTAATCAAAGTTTCATTAAATAAATATTCCAAGTGGTTATCAGAGCTGTTTTATTTAAAAGCACTCGAAATTGGCCGCACACTCTTGAAGACCTCTCATTTTCTCAGACATCGTCTATTCAACTTCCATTCAGCAGCACTTTATTTCAATAAACTCTTAAATAAATGTCTTTAATAAATGGAAAATGAAGTTTGACGATGTTAAATGGGGCTGTTCAGTCGAACGTTGGTGGTTTTATTTTAATTGAGTTTAAATTTTATATTCGTACTCTTGCAATTGGGTTTCCATATCTGAATGCATTGCTGCTCCAATCATTCTTTAATGTCCTCCTACCCGCTCTTCGTACCCTCCTGGTTAGCTAATTGTCTCGCTTGTTGGGTTTTCTTGTTCCATATTTACCACTTTCTCGACTCGAATTAGCTATTTTCGATTACTCTTCATTTGTTCTTGGCCTGTAATCATTTTTGAGGTCGCCGAGTATTTGCTCTTATTCAGCATGCAGGGTTCTTTGTTCTGTAACCATATCGATATTGAAACTTCTAAGCATGCTTCATTGCGGTATTTCAACTATTCCATATTAAAACCTCCAGATTTAGTAGTTCTTAATGATGGAGGACCAACTAGCTTAGCGTATTTTTAAAATACAGCAAATGCACTGGATCTTTCATTAGCATCCAGGATGTTAGCTTATCAAGTCACTTGGAAAGTTGAGAAAAGAATTTGGGTTCGGATCATTCGTGTGTAGTATAAAAGAAAACTAAGGATTATGGATCAACATAAATGGGCAAGCAAAATGAATGAGATTCTCGGAGAAAAGGAAATTCGAATAAATGGATGATGGTGCAGTTTAACAGAAATTTTAATACCCAGAATAGATGTATGAATGGACGATTGAAAAATGTTTTTCGCAAGGCTAAAAGAGAAAACGTTGTAGGAATATCTGTCTGAACTGAGACATTAGACTACAACGAATGATGTTTGGAAAAATTTTAACCGAGTGAGAGGTAAATGTTATTAAACTCAAAATAGGTAATTGACTCTCGTGAAAAATGCGAGTTTTTCGATCCGTTCATGAATGGACAGAATAACCTTTATGATAATAAATATGTTGAGATTAATCGGAAGGTTGATTGGCGAATGAACAGGTTTTAATGGGATAAGTTCTTAAGAGTTCTGGAAGGCTGTAAATCAAGTACCCCAGGAGCTAATCGTGTAAGTTATAGAATTCTTCAGTTGTTTTGTACCGGAACAAACCAAATTTGCTAAATATGTATATGTAGTTGCGGTAGTTTTGGATGTTGAAATTACATTAATTTTAAGAAATTTGAAATTTCTACAGAAAGTGTGTGATTGGGTAAAAATTTTATGTGTGATGGTTGAAGGTTGGAGAGAATAGTGAACTTTGGACTTCCACAAGGAACATTTATACCACTGCTGTTCACTTTTTATACCACTGCTGTTACTTCAACCTTTATACCATTGAGTTTATATTACTTGTTCACCGAGTTAATGTGACAGACAAAGCTAGTTTGCAATTTGCGGATGAACTTGAAGTTTAAGAGGGTCACTTCATAGAACATGCAAAACAGAACACATATTTTGGGGTAAATGAAATAATCGAGCAATTGACTAGTTTGAATTTTAAGGTGAGAAATGTGCCATTTTGTGTTTTAGAGTGAACAATAGAGAAATTGACATTAGAATAAATGAGCAAATGTGCAAAGGTTGCAAAGGTTGAATTTGGCAAGTATATGAAGTAGATTGACATATAACTTACGTAAGGAATGTTTGACTGTTATTAAAAAAATGGAGCACTAATCGTGGTATAACTGGTATGTTGCAAAAGGCATTGATATCCTCCAAAATAACATTTGAAATGAAGTCTTTTAAATCTGTATAATAAATGCCGAATTGATTGCAATGTGTCAAGGTATTAAGTTGGCTACGAATAAGGAATGGAGGAAAATAATTATATTTACTAACTCCCAGAGTGGCATATTAATGTTAAAAAATGTAGGAAGCAGAGACGGCAACGTGCATGTTGATAACATTTTTAAAGGTTCGATTTTCTTATGTCGATTTAATCATTCGATGCCCTGTGCTAAAGTAGATCAAGGAGATTTGATGTTTTTGTGGAAGGGAAAAATAAATCAAATGGAAATAATTATTAAGATTATACCATTTAGCATTCTAGAAATAGTAAAGACGATTGGATGAAATCGACTACAGAAAATTTTAATAATCGAATTTTTAGCTAATAATATCATGCAAGATCAGTTAAATTGAACATAGAAGGAGTGAAATTTGGAAATATCAGTCTGAGCAAAGCTTTCCACAATCCAAAGTAATTAAACCGACGTGGCGTCTGATAAGTACTAACATTTATTTATAATTAATGCATGATTGCGTACTGTTATAGCAAAGCATCGATTAGCATGAGTGATCAATATTGCTAAAATACATAATATAATTTATTTAAAACCAAACCTAGTTCATTATGTTATACTAGCAACGCCTACATTTAGATACGTTCTGCACATGAACCATGTTTTGCTTTATATAAACTTTTCAAAGTGTTTCCAACTATACATATTTCCAACCATATTCATTTCGAAAATACAACATTTTTGAAACCACTAATTAAAATTTCAAAACTAGATGTGTTGAAAAACCATAAAATTCTAATTTCAGATTTGACCAACCACAATGATTTTATTTCGATTTCGAATCAAATTAACAAAATTATAAAATATATATTTTTTCAAATGTAAAGAGAAGGGGGTATTATAGATATGTAATAGAAATTTGGTGACATAGAATTACCATGTTCTTAAAATTTTTCCCCAATTTTCTAATAAATTTTGTAACATGACAATCAGATATTGATTTCTACTTAAAAATATGTTTATTCATACATTAATGATTATGTACCCTTTCCATGTTTACATAAACCTATTGTCATGTACCTGTTATACGAAGAATTTATTTACATCGATTTACAAATGTATTTACCTGCACTCGTGACTCGGTTAATCCAATTCGCATCGCAATTTCTTCACGCATAAATATATCCGGATAGTGTGTTTTCGAAAAACATCGTTCCAACTCGTTTAGCTGGGCTGGTGTGAATCGTGTTCGGTGTCGCTTTTGTTTGCCTGATTTTTCGGAATTCTGCAAATAAAACTAGTTTTAATCACATAAAACTGATCCAGAATAGTTTTATTTGATATAATTATTTTTGCGTTCGTCTACGAACGATTTTCAACTTACTTGATCCTGGTGTATATTATGGGGCTCACCACATAATCCACTCGAAACGTGTAATCGGCTGCCATTTGTATCCGAATTATTTGTGTTTTGAACTTGGCCAAATGTATTGCCACCGTGTATCGATGTCAATGTGGATTTCGGTAAATCACAATCTTTTTGACCTAGAAATAGAAAAAACAAGTTGATAGTTTATATATTATTGATTTAAGCAAGTATGTGTGTATGTATATGTATAGTGGGCTACGGGATTGCACATTGTTATCAGAAGTACAGGAAGAAACATGTAAATGGTTGTTGGAAGTTCCTACACAGATTGAGGTCGTACATATAGGTGTAGAATTTCAGTTACTGAACAATTCAGTTTTGATAGTGATATTGGCAACTGATAAGAGATGAAATGAAGTGTTCAATTGATAATTGTGAATAATGAGTGTAATAAAACTTAGTTCTGCATTTGATTGTGAAATAAACTAAGTGTAAAAATTATGTATATTCACAATTAAGTGATCGAACCGGAAAATAATTGGAATGAAACTCGGAAAAGTCGTAATAAAATTTCGCTTGCGCCATCTGTTATCAAGTCTAATTGTACTAAAGCACCATCTGTTGACAAATCTTCTTATTATTTTACAAATAGAATTTGTGAAATAATTAACTGTGTACAATTTTTGTTCGACTAAATACTGAAGCGTCAAAATAGTTTTTGTTTTAGATTGGAATTATTAACAGGTTAATTCCGTTAAAAATCACCTTACTGGGTCAGATTAAGGTAAAATATTACTTATCCAACTACAACGAGGACAAGTAAACGAAAAGATTTGCAAATATGCAACTATCCATGTTAAAGAAATCATATAGCTTCCTTAATCTATAACGGCCATACTGAATACTGTCATATCGAGGATGATCGTAGACAATGAGATAATAGTTTCCATAACAAATGATAAAATTAAGAACATCTTCTTGAAACATTGCTACTGTGTATCATAACCAATTAACAAATGTGTAAAATAAAATAAAATAATTTTGTAGTAAAAATTCACAGAAGAATAATTTTCCCGCGCAAAACTTTATAATGTCTTGGTTTCTCCAACAGGCTAATTTTTTCGATTATGATTGTGAAACTACGAACGAGTGTTAAAAAGTTGAATGCTACCGATATAGAAAGTAAAGAAAATCTTGTCCATACTTTAGAACTCATCCACATCTTATTGTTTTCGTTTATGTAGGTATTGAATTCAGTAAAAGATCAAAAATATAAGAAGAATAAAAAATTTTATAGATGAAGAAACCAAAAAAAAAAAAAATATTTTAACACATATATGTGATTCATGAAGAGTCTGAGTCAATATTTGATGAATTTGGTTTTTAATTCGAGATTTTTTTCTTATTTTGTAACAAAACACAGTTGATATTGTTGCCAACATCTTAAACGCGTTTTAAGGTTAAAATTTCGGTTATTCTGGTTTTTGTTTGGTACAAAAATACAAGGAGTTTGATTGTATTTGTTACAAAGTAAATTTTATGATTTTCTTGAGATATTTCTATGAAAAGTCACACTACCCTCTTCTTACTACCTGTTACCGCGTGGTGTTTCGTCATTATACGTTATAAATTTATATTCGATATTGGAAGTCCGATGCGTACTTCCAACTATAGACGATATGTAGGTACTGAATCGTACGGTGTAGATTTTATGCGTTTTTAATGGTTTGTTTAAAAAATTATTCATTTATGCTTTTGAATATACATATATGTGTTTGACTACATATGTATAACCAAATTTAAATAATTGTCAATATTTGGTAGTGATATGTAGTAGAAAGTTAGTTTTTGATTGTTTAAAAATTATTTGGGTAAATGAATACCGGTGACAAGACGACGCCATAAATCGTGGTATTTGTAGTGATATATATTGAGTTCTCGACTAAATAAAATAGAATTGACTCATTTGGGTGCTATAAGACGACACAATTTCAAATGTAACTGGTTATTATAGACATATCATTTGTATTAACGAATGAATACATGTTAGTTTTCTATCAACCTCTAATGATAGAAAACTAACATGTATTTTTTTATTTTTTTATTTTCAAATAGAACATTGCAGTTTCAGGATCTCCACAAATTGGACATTTAGCTCTGAGTTCTTACTATATAACCTGTAAAGTATCGTCAAAATTTATTTGGCAATTCAATATGCGAGTTAACAGGGATCTGTGCTAAGTGACTATCGGTATTCTATATCCAGCTACTACGTAGAGTTCAAAGAACAATGTCTAGAAAATCTCTCATTTTGACGATGTTTAAACAAATGTTGTAATTTAACAAAATGGTTTAATATAAAATAAACAATAAAACATACATATATATGACGTAAGACATCAAACCACATCCGACTCTTTTGATTAAGACAAAAAGCCGCGCGTGGACGGTGTAACAATAAAAATCATATTTCGACCTTCATATATACAGAGACTCATCTTCAGATCATAAATAATTATTGGGTGGCCGTGTCCTTTACAAAAACAACATATCACACATAGACGCACAAAAGAAAAACCAGATCATATAATTAAGAAGTTTTTAACATAATTTTGTTACTTTTTTATTCACATCTGTATATAGTCGACGCGGTCGAATTGTGGTACATACGATAATCCTATATAGCACACCTATATATGTTTGGCGCACTATATAATTCATAAAATACTTCTGTTGATCAATCGTGATTTTGTGTGTGAAATTTGAACAGAATTTATTTTTTATTTTAATTTAAATAAAATAAAACCGGCTTTTAAGAAAATTAAACAGACTCATGTACATATACTTTACCATATATATATAAGAAATTTATATGTAAAAACGGTAGCTGACATCAGATGAATGTGTTAAAATTAACACTTTACTTTAAAATAAAAAAAAATTTGTTTTACTAAAATTATATAAATATTTCAGCGTATTTAGATGATGATATCCGATGATGATGAGGTCGCATCACGATCAAACTATACAACGTATAATTTTATAATATTAATAATAATGCCAGACAAAAACAACTGTCCATGTTTAAAGTATACTAATTATCTACGTATCTATGAAGAACACAAATCCTAATCTGGATGATTTGTCTATTAACTCTGTGGCGTATAGCCCAAAGAATCGATTTCATATAGGCATATACTGAATTATTATTATTAATACGAAGTCAGAGTATGTTCAACAGTTGGGCGTGTAACACGATATAGTGTACACGGTTTTGTTACATTTAAAAAAGATGTCGACTGAATATCACAAAAATTTGTTTTAGTTTAGAATTATTAACAGATTGTATTCGTTTAAAATCACCTTTACTAACTCGGGTGGATGTAAAAAAAACCTTTCCAACTTATAACGTGGACCCGTAAACTAATTGATCATTCACATCCGCATTTATCTATGTTTATTACAGATGGCACTGCGAATGGTGTTGTCTTCTTTTTTACATGTAATTTACCTTTAATAACGTATTTTATGTGTAAAATCCCAACTGTGGACTCTGTTCTATCTATCCTAAAAATTGGTTTTAAATCATTCTCAACTCTTTCGCAGTTCTCATTTTTAAAGAACTTTTTGCACCTCACATCGAAGTTAAATCGAGGATTACTCCATGACATCTTGCAGCCCATGTCTCTACTGATAAGAAAGATGGATTTATCCATGAGTTCTGCATAACAATGTGTTATAATTTCTATACATTATAGCACATTGTTATGTGCACTCCGAAGATACTCGTTAAATTTGGAAGATCTAAAGTGATTTTGTATAGGTTTACGTTTCTCTGTTCAGATCATCTTATTTTTCCATCATAATCGTAATAGAAACGTAGCCCTATTTTTTTGGTAAGTTCAATCGAATTATAATTTGGTCACGACACAAGTAATTTAAAATGTGGTTCATGCTCAGAAGTCTGTGAGTTTTTCTAAGAGCTTCGTTTAAAAAAGTCGTAAGTCGTTCAAAAAGGTGGAAATTTCAGTGCAACCCCCAACGAATTATATCCCGTTTACTTAAATTAAATGTACGCGAATACTAGCGTAGCACTATGATTGAAAGTGTGATGAGCATGTCAAGGATAAAAACTGTACGTCTCTAAAATCGAATGTTATATAAAGATATTTTTGGTAGTATATTGATACTTTATTCGTCAAATCTAACCGACTTTTATCTACCAGAAACAGTTAAAACGGTGCCAAATACAACTAAATTTATTGACATTAATTTTGAAATTGGTTATATAGCAGCTGGTGATATCATGATTTTCCGTATACCAGAAATACCAACGAAGCTATGATCTTTTTTAATATTAAGTTGAATCCATTAATAACTTGGCTATTAAAAGAGGAGCCCAGTCTGAAATTGATTAAAAGTATGTTTTAGGCTAGAGATTTGATATAAAAGATTGACAACAATCTGGACTTTCTACCCATATATTTGTTGGTCTACGAGCTGTGATTAATTTGGAGTATTAAACATTTAACACGTCAGTTCTTATTCTGACGTCATTTATTTTCCTTTAATGTACAGTCAACCAAATAAACTATTTATGAAAGTGATCGAACAGTGATCCAAAAATGGTAAAACAACACAGGTTCCATCTTTTAACAAACTTTAAGAAAGATCGTAAACAACAAATAATAGTCTTAGTAGAAGAACGTAGCCATGAGTGTCAACATTATTTCAATTTTGACTGCCAGGTGTACACTGAACCAACAGATTCCTGATTGCACAAAACTTCATGTATCTTTGCTAGAAATGATCTACACCTTCAGTTCTTCTGATTAGTTGACTATTTAGAAATGCATAGAAATGTTTACAACTTCTTAGAGAGTGCAAGTTAGTAGCCGTATTACGATCGAATTAGAAGAATCGTATAAAAGTCAGCCAATCAAACACAAACTATTTGATGCAACACAAAATAAAAGTTAGATTTTTTGAAAACGGGACATTTTCCTAAAAATCTATAAAGGATACCTAAAACCCAATCTTCTGGTTATCTACAATCCTATATAATATGAATGAATACATTTCAGTGCTTTTTGGAATTTGATTGAAACTATTTGGTTGCCGCATCAATTTTGTTATTACGATCCCCAGTAAGGTATTTATCTCTGATGGGAGTGATCTAGGCGACTAACAATTTGATTCTATTTTATAGTTTAGCCAATGATCGAGCCATTATGCTGATTCACTACGTGCATGGCATTCTATTGAAGATACATACGTAAGGAGATTTAATCTTATATTGTGTAGATTTGATCTTTTATCTTATACAAGGAGATTCGATCTTATATCGTATATAAAAGGAAAATACGGTGGCAAAGCTTAAATATCAACATTTTCTTGAGATGCCCAATTTGTGTTTTGTTATGACCTGCTTTGCGTTATGAATTAACGCATTACCTCTTGGCACGTCACCTAATAGGACCGAAAATAGAACACGGTTTTGTATACCTCACTACTAGCAGTTACCATTTTTAATTAAAGATCAATCATCCGTAGTGCTGTTTTGCTATCACTACATCACTTCATCCTTCTTCATAATATCATGAGAGTTGAATTTCTTCTCGTTTGATAACACAATTCTTTCCCTCTTTTTCTTCCAACACATTACTTCACTTTTTGGGTTTGGTTTTCTACGAAATAACGTTTTGCTATATCCGAACACAGTCGAAATGCTGGCTTAAATTACCAATTGCTGCCTTAATTGTGAGCGATAAAAAGAATTGGATTCGTTCCACAATATGAGGCGCCATGTATATATATATATATATATATATATATATATATATATATATATATATATATATATATATATATATATATATATATATATATATATATATATATATATATATATATTATATATATATATATATATATATATATATATATAATATATATATATATATAATATATATATATATATATATATATATATATATATATATATATATATATATATAATATATATATATATATATATATATATATATATATATATATATATATATATATATATATATATATATATATAAATATATATATATATATATATATATATATATATATATATATATATATATATATATATATGTATATATATATTATATATATTATATATATATATATATATATATATATATATATATATATATATATATAAATATATATATATATATATATATATATATATATATATATATATATATATATATATATATATATATATATATATATATTCTAATCAATTACTGGAAATAGGCTAAACCATTTACTACATTACGCTAAATGTTTTAATTAATAATAAACAATTTTTGGTTTTATTTGAAATAGACGATTTAAAATAAAAAATTCCAAACAATAAAATAAAATAAAACATAATTAAAATTAAATTTAAATACATTTGAAAATATATTATACAAATTTCATAAATTTTATTCGTACAGTATAAAAAAAAGGATATTATTTTTAATTTTGCATATTTCTGCATTTCTGCTATTATTATTAATTTATTTATAAATAATTGCAATCGTTTTTTATCCAACAATTGTGTATGTGGGTTTCATACAGAGGCGAATTTAATCTATTGTGGCGATGTTAAAGTATTGAAACCAATAATATTAGCAAAGTCATAATTGGTGACCCCAATTGATGATAGACAAACACATTGATATATAAATTCATGTATTATACAAACCATACTGCCTCATGACCTGAGTTAGTTTTCCAATACCGTTACAGATAATTATTATATAGAGCTTCTACTTAAAAACTGTGAAACCAACATGATCCCAAAATAAAACCCGAGTCACGGATTCGTCCATTCCTTACCCTCGTATCAATATTTCAAATGTAATTCGATCGCCTAAAAAGAGTATGTTATCTTTAGAGGATTTTGCAACCAATTTACTGTATAGCAGAGAAAATTATCGGTAACTCAAATCGGTTACAGTTAAAATCGGTCAGTCACTATATGAACGTACATCGTTTCATTCTGACTATAAGTAATTAAGCACTCTTATTTATTCTTCATAGTTTGGTTAATTTTGCATTCTGTAGACTATTCTTGTCACTCAAAAGGTTTTAGTCTTTTGAATTTTCTTGTGATACCTTCTTGATGAACTAGTTTTGCACTTTCAATGTTAGGGTGATGATTCTTTATTTTTCACACTTCTTTATGTCGACTATGAGATCTATATGAAGAACACTATACCGAGAGTACCAAGGGGCGTTTACTATCCCTCTGAGATCAATTATCTGTTGATTGCTGGTTTTGGTGCATTCCCAAAGTACATAGACTTGAGTACTTGTTTATAAAGCATAAGTTTATTATGACTTCCAATTACCCAGTACGTATTTCTATATTTGAATTAAAGCTCTTCTGCTTTCTTTTCCACGTGTACTTTCCACTTTATTAGTGAAGTTAATGTGACTTCGATTCATTAGCTTTAATTCTCTACTTAGCTAGCCAATCTTCTATATTATTTATGGCCATTTGTAGTTTGAGTGTGGCCAAACGTGGCAATAGTTGTGTTTTATTCGTCTGTGGTAACTGGCAGAGATTTCTCTAATTAAAATATTAAACCATCTTGCCAGGCTTTTTGTCAAATACCTGCTCTATGTCCAGAAATATATAGTCTTCAAACCAGTTTTGACATAATTGGATCAAGCGATATTGGCCTGTATGAGGTTAATTCACTTGGTGGCTTACCTGGTTTAGGTGTCATTAAAAAAGGACATAACAGAGTCTGAAGGAGGCATAAATTATGCCCGATTTTTTTCCTAATAGCTTTATTAGGTACATAGTTGTTTAATCAAGTCATATCCTGGTGATTCTTTAGGTATTAATTGGGTATCCATAATAAGAGCTTTTCGACCGCATAGAAATTGTTAAAATTCACTACAAAAATGGTGAAAATTTTGTAATAGTGAAACTCGTGGAAAATATCGTGGAACAAGTTTGTGATGTCAAGAATCTAAATCGTGTGCGTCCCTCAAGAATAACTAAGAATATTACTGCTGCATTCGGTAGTGCTGAAAAATTAGACATTCCACAAACGATTTTACACTGTATTTTGCATAAAGTCTTAGGTCTTAACTTAACACGAGAAATCAAGCCGGTTGATCACCATAAACGTCGTATCTTCGTTGATTGAGTCCTTTAAATGCATCAAAATGTGAAAAATTATCATCAGTGATGAGGCCTATTTTCACTTCAGAGGATACGTTATTATGCAGAAGACTCATAAAATTAAAGAATGATTGTTGAAAAGCTTCTCCATCTTCACCGTGTCACTGTTGGTGCGGTGTCTGGGCTGGTGTTGTGATTGGACTTTGCCTTTTCGAGAATTGAGGCTGGTGCAACTGTTACGGTGAATAGATGGCGCTACTGAGCTATGAAATTGATTTTTTATGCTCGGAATTGGAAGATATTGATTATTTCGTTTTAAGCACGAAACAATCGCAATTCTGCAAGAAAAGTTACCTGACCGTGATATTTCTGAAAGAGGTGTTCATAATTGGCCACTGCGAGATCTTGTGATTTAATACCTTTAGACTTTTTTCTTTAGTTTTAGCCAGGTGACAATTTTTCGTCTTATTGGCGATATGTGCGTAACAGGTCTTTTCAAATATTTGGTTGCTTTCCTCAATGAGTTACATAAGAAACACAAACAAATTCAATAAACAATCGAAAATACAACGAGTGATAACAATTAGTAAAATAGAACGCATTTCACACTGTTAAAAAAGATCATTTCCGTGAAGGTGTGAGATTAAGTATTTGATATGTGGAACATGTCTTGAGAAAATCGAGTATCACCTCATTTACGAGCATATGAGTAATCGAAATTATAAATTTTGCATATATACATAGGGGTTATATGATATCTGCATATAGTGAATAAATTACCATATATTATATGTAACGCTTTGTTTTCAATATATTGATCTCTTCTTGAATAAATAAACCATTCATGAAATCCATTATCAAAAAAAAAAACCAAAATTGTTTGTAAGCCATAACAACAATAAAACAAAATACCAAAATTTTATGACATCATAAAAGCTTCTTTTGATCTAAAATTGTATAAGGTATAAAAGCAACAAAAATCGCGCGATATTTAAGACATGTTAAAACCAACAGAAGTGTCTTAATTTTCGTGTGTGTTACATTAAAACAAAACAAAAGAAAATTTAAATAATTAAAATAAAAATAATTAAAAATAAAAAAAAAAATCTTAAAATTTTTAAGATAAATATCGCGGCTTCTGTATTCCGTTTCATTGTATGTATCATTTGTGCTACCTCACAAAATTCGTGTTTTGTTGTTGTTATCGCAGTGTTTTACTAAAGTAGTTTTGCGTTAATAAATCATTTAGTTAATGAATTAATTAACAAATATTTATTATATTTGTTTGACAATTTTTTGTCATTTTTTTTTGTGTATTGTTTTGTTGGGTATACACAGCGCTTAGAAATATCGCCACTGTGTACACAACAGATGTCTCTGTATTGACTTCCATATATACAACATATATATATAAAGAGACGAAGTGTACCTAAATATGTTTGGTGAGGGTGTATATGAACATTAACATGTAACAATTTATCAAATAACACAACAAGCTTAAGATTGTTTGAAGATCAAGTTCGTTGAAGATTCGGAAAGTTTCTTTTGAAAGTAGATTTTTTTTTTTGCGATTTTTTTGCGTTTTGACGAAATGCAATTTCCGCGTATATTTACTTAATTAAATTATGTTTGTTTTGCGGTTTTACTTTAAACATAAAAAATTATAGCTAAAATATTCAAGAAGCTCAAGACAAAAAAAAATTTACTATTCGCGGCGGCAAATTTTTGCTTATAGCTAAATTGTTGTATCTTTATACACACCGTGTGTGTGTCTATTTAATCAAGATGCGTAGTTCGGTGGATATTTTTGGTTGTTTGAATTAACATAAATTATAATACGCGTCTTCAGTATGCATATTGAACTTTCTCTTTATAAGGTGGATTTATTTATGCTAATCAGACAGCCGTGTGTATATATACATAGCATAATATGGCGTTAGATAATTATTAAATCGTGTATTTTGTAGTGAGAGTATAGTTTTAAGTGTTGCCACATTTTAAGCATATACATATTATTGATCATTTGTCAGAAATTTGTCGTACGGAACACCGAAGCCTAGTGAGCTTCAATTTATACTAAATTTTACAAAAAGTATAATTGTTCTGATTCTGTTAGTGACAGAATATTCTGATATTGAATCGGCTTGTGGTGTAGGACCAAATCTGAATTCATTTTTTTATGTGGATCTTAGTTTAAACACACATATTATAATGACGTTTGAATCATAATTTCTCTTGCAGTGTAAGCCGACAAAATTTTAACAAAATAATTAAATTACTCCACTTTGCGTTCTGGCAACACTAAAATTCGGTTGACCTCAACATCTTCGTAACAATAATTATTGAATATTACAAACATGAAAGTTCGGTTGGTAGCCGCCCTGAAAAAAAGATGGACACGTTTCTGCACTCCATAATATTGTTTTTTTATTGAATTCTATTGTGCGTGACACTGAGTATTGAAATATGTTATACATATATGAAATGTATATCCTCTTTATATGAAATAATTATAATTTGGAAATAATTGATAATTAATTAATTGATTTTATTTCCTAAAACAAGTTCATTTGTAAATATAAGAAATGTTTTGTTTCATTTTGACCAGATTTAATTTTATTAATCGCCTCGCCATCTATTTTTGGACACGCACAAACTATCTAGTGATAAAAATGGAGATATTAATGGACAATCATCAAAGCAAAATGTACCAATTGTATCAAACCAAGTGTACTATTGTAATGGTGAGTTGTGGATTGCGACATGTGGATTGAGTGTGTTGTTGGTGGAGTTGATTGGGAAGCAAAAACCGGCTGCACTGTATGGATGACATTTTAGTTGTGGAGTCATCCCTTTATTTACCAACAGGGATGTATAAGCACAACTGGGTCGACAGACATGCAGTTGGAATATGTATCTAAATTAATAATGAATGTTTATGTGGAAGTTTGAGGGATTGATGTTGAAATCAAAATGGCATCAGCTGATAGATTTGACCAATATAGTGTTTGAGGTATGCAACAATGCAATAGTAAGGGTTTTATAACTTTTATGGCATGGAGTCAAGGACGTCTGATTACTGGACGATAGTGATATTTAGGATTTCAAATCTTGGAATTCTAATCAATTTTAAGATTTTCTGACAAAAATGTTGTTTGAATAATTTCTCTAACCGAATTCTTGTGTTCTGTTATTATCTCAAGGGTCCGCCAAATAACTTTTTTTTTTTGAAAATGCTATAACCAAAACTACTGAATATTTTCTCAAATTTCTTTTTTTATTTAAAAGTACAATCCTTCCGGTTAATAATGGAAAATAATTTCATTCAAATGGCTGCCTCGGCTGGCCATGCAGTAGCCTACACGATGTCGATCGGTTCAATTTTTAAGCACATTATCGATTGTGTGCAGCTGTATTTCACCAATGGCTTCACGAATATTGTCCTTTAAAGCGTCAATTGTCTCTGGCTTGTCGGCGTAACACTTATATTTTAGGGCACCCCACAAATAATAGTCCAACGGTGTCAAATCGCAGCTCCGAGGTGGCCAAACGACATCAGCTCTGCGTCTGATAATGCGATCTTCAAAAACCGGTTGCAAAACATCGAGTGTAGCTTCAGCTGTGTGGCACGTAGCGCCGTCCTGTTGAAACCAAATGTTGCCAATATCCTCCTCTTCAATTTTTGTGAACAAAAATTCGTACAGCATGGCCCGAAACAATCGCCATTGACTGTAACGGCCACTCCTTGCTCATTTTCGAAGAAAATGGCCCAATTATGCCTCTGGACCAAAATCCGCACCAAACAGTGACTCGTTTTGGGTGTACCGGCTTTTTAATGTATGCGTGCGGGTTTTCCGTACCCCAAATGCGACAATTTTGCTTGTTTACATACCCGCCAAGATCAAAATGAGCTTCATCCGAAAATATGATTTTTTTGGCAAAATCGGCATCTTCTGTAAGTCGATCGCAGGCCCACTCAGCGAAGCGAAAACGCATTGGATGGTCAGTTGGTCTCAATTCCTGAACCAATTGGACTTTGTATGGCGTCATACCAAGATCTTTATGCAAAATTCGTCTCAATGATGTCTCCAAAATGTTCAATTGTTGAGAACGACGGTGAATTGATGTTGATGGCGCATCACGCACACTTTCTGCCACAGTATCAATATTCTCGGGTGTACGCACTGTTTTTTGGATTTTCACGCTTTGGTTTATCGATGAGGATGACAGTTTTTTTCACTTTTTTCACAAGATAATGAACAAACGGAGCTCTGACGGTGCTTCTCTTCTTCCAAAATCCGTACGATCCCATGATTTTCAAAGTAATGTCGCAATATTTCCCAGCGTTGTTCAAGCGTATACACAACCATATTCGTTCAGCGGAAGGATAAAACTAATTATCTGTCAAATTAGACATGAGCTAAGTGTTACCATTCACGAAATAAGCACTATAGTTGAAAAAAAAACTTTAGATGGCGGATCCTTATTTATTGGTATGTGATTTGAATAAAGTGCAAAAGTTATAAAAACGAACTTAAATGGAATGATTTTCTAAGGTAGCTTACTTACTTACTTAACAGTATATTTGAAAACCGTAATCTATAAGATGAGGTCATCATATTGTACACATATAATGCTGTCGGATGACCACACCAATTTAGAATATCTCTCACGTTAGATGGTGATAGGCACATCTTTATTTACAGTATTCGATTAGATGACTTCTGAATTATTTTACTGTCAAGAATACCTGATAGTACATATGTTAATGTATAGTATTACCAGATTCAACTGCAACTAATATATGGTATAAATAACTAAGTTATTTAATTACCTATAAGATGGATGATCATGACCTTCGTGGTTGTTTGTGTAACTAACATCCTTAATCCTTATAATTGCTTTATTGCCAGTCTTAGGCAGCAGGTCCTGCCCACAGATAATTTTAGGATATGTTAAACTTTATATATCCATTTGATAGTTTGATGGATATAATCCAGGAGTGAGCTATATACACATACCAATGGATTTCCTGAATGAACGCCTGTTAGTCTCAATCATATTAAAATAAAAACTAATATATATCTTAATCACGTTTCAACTGAGATCTTATGAAACATTTATACGTATATTGATGCACATTTTAGGTGGTCAGCCCAACGAATGCTATTACACACAAAATCGCGGCGTGATGAGAAACATTATTGAAAAATAGTAATTATGGAATTCATTGTAGTTTAATCTACCTTACAGCTGGAGTAAAGCTTTTGTATTTGGTTAAGTAAATTGTTAAACAAGATGACTTTGGTGAGGCAGAAAACTGTATTTTAAATACACTTTACTGTATATCAATGAATTAATGCATCACTGAGTTTTCTCAAAATCAAGAGTAAGCCGAAATAATTAGCATCCTATATAGAGAAGATCACATTGAGGTACAGCTAGATTATTATAAAGCGGAGAATAAGACAGTACAATAAACACTTAAAAGGTAACAAATATGATATAGTTATTTTAAAACTGTCAAACTCCTTGAAGGAGGGGACCACAACGTATCAAACTATCCAGTTATCAAACTAGGATTCATAGCTCGCTTACAAATTAGCATGCTAAGATATATATAGGACACAAACCGTCTAAAAATATCCAGCAGCTCTTAATCGTAGACCTCGAATGGCTCTTGTGGCATTCACTGCGTGGTTTATATAGTCACATTTCCTATAATTCTCCAGGTTAGGGAAGACGAATTTATAACTTGAAAAGAGTACAAAAATATTTAACGAAGCATTGGTCTGCCAGCCGGTATATACCAGCACCTGAACTAATATTAGTTCTATATTAATTACATTTCTTTGTTTTACAAGTCTTCTAGCCAGACATGTGACTCAAATATAAAAAAATGGAATCCCTTTATCAAGCTAATAAACATTCGACATTTTTATAATAATAAGTGGTTCCTTCGATACTATTCGCTAATTTACGGGATAACAATATGGTTTGTTTTGAAGCTTGCGCAATGGCCAAATATACATACTTTAGGAAAAATTACGAACACTCGAGATATAAATCAAGTATGGTGAAGGGTTCATAGTTCACACAAAAATAGTAAATGGATTGTTATGACTGACAGTACTCAAACTTTGAAAAAGTCGGCTCACACATACATGTCAAGTGTTATGAAAGTGCCGGATTAAGACACAATTTTAGGCCTCGAATTGCAGTTAAGACGTCCTTCTTATGCAAATAGGAAGTCCCCACTCATCACAAATAAAATAATTGTTACACCTCTAATTAGATAGAACTGCCTCGATACGACTTGACATCACATATACGAATCGCACAGGATATATAAACGTCAAGTCTAGTAGCATAATGCGTAATGAGACTGGTTTGATCAATATTCTCTCAACAAGGGGTTATCTATATAAAAGACATTTTTGGATCTAGTTTAAACAAAAACAACAAAATGGACTTACTAAATCATCTATGTGATCTTTACACTGTCCGATTCGTCTTTCTGACGTAAACTAATAGATACGAAGTGATGTAATATAGTCAGTGTATTTGCGCATGTACAAGTATCTATATAGGTGCTATATTAAACACACTTAATGAGCAAGTTGTGTTTTTAGAAGTGGTAAAAGTAGAGAACTAACTTACCAGTTAAAGTATAATCTGGCAACGGATACAAACCATAAAAATATTATCGTGGAATCTGAAAACATTTAGACTAATAACAAAATGATTATGTTTAAATATATCGTCTTGCCTTAGGTATAGAATACCCACAAGGTTATAGAATAAACCACATTGAATCCAAATTTCAACAAGTTAAACTGGAAAGTTTGTCACTGGTTAGTTGGAAAAACTATTTAATCTTAAGCTTATTTTTTTTCCGCTTTTTACAAGCCATTATTGGCGCGTACCGTGTCAACAATCTGACTCCAACAGTTTCGATCACGAGCCAGCTCTTCATACTGTTGCAAGCAGTTGGAAGATGCAAGATCGCTCTCTTCGTCGTGGAGCCATCGTCGCCGACAGCGACCTCTTCGCCTACCGAAAGGCGGTTCTCCCTTCAAAAATCGCTGTATCATTCGTTTCGGATCAGCACGCAGAACGTGACCGAGCCAGCGTATTCGCTGTCCTTTGATTTCATGCAAGATATCAGGAATTTGCATTAAATTCCTGATCTCGTGATTGAATAGAACTCGGAATGTGCCATCAACGTCGCGTTTTGGGCCATATATCACACGCATGATTCTTCTCTCGAATGTTAGAAGCTATCTTTCGTACTCATCCGTCAAGGTCCAACTCTCACATCCATACATGACAACGGGTCTGATCAACACTCTGTACAGCTTCAGCTTATCCGTATTTGCAAGATATTTTGATTTCTGCAGTGGACGTAGAGGATACAATGCCCGATTGCCAGCGGCAAGGCGAACCTTGATATCCTCTCCCACACTATTATCGTGAGTAATGAGAGATCCAAGATACTTGAATCTCATCACTCCTTCAAACGTGTGGTTTCCACTACTGAAATCACTTGCGTCTTGGTCTCGAAAACCAGAGATCAGATATTTGGTTTTGGACTCATTGATTTTGAGACCAACGGAAGCTGAAAACTGTTCCAGTGGATCAAGTATCTCTTTCACTCCGTTGCCATTTAATCCAATCACACAATTATCATCTGCATACGCAAGAAGTTGATTGGATTGTCGGAATAAGATGTTGTCCTGAGGTGTTTCACTTTTACGAAGGATGTATTCCAACATGAGATTAAAAAGTATCGGGGACGGCGCATCTCCTTGTCGAACACCAGAAGTAATTGCAAAAATTCTCGATAGCCTGTTCTCAACTTTGACACAGCATTGTGACTGCGTTACTGTCATTTTACACAGATGTGCATATTTTTTTGGTATTCCTAAATATTCAAGCGCATACCATAGCCTCTCTCAATTGATCGAGACATAGGCTTGCTTGAAATCTAGGAATACCTGGTGTACATCGCGAGATGTTTCATAGTACTTGGAAAGAATCATCCGCAGCGAAAAAACTTGATCAGTGACTGACCGATTTGGACGGAATCCTCCTTGGTAGTCACCGACAATTTCCTCCGCTAAAGGAGTAATTCTTCCCAAGATTATGTAAGACAGTAACTTATATGTTGTGCAAAGGAGAGCTATACCGCGATAGTTCTCGCATTTCATGCGATCACCCTTTTTGAATATTGGGCATGACGCGGCCACTTTTCATTCGTCAGGCATAACTTCATTTCGCCATACCAATCGAACAAGGTCGAAAAGACAGTTCCACAAAGTTAGCCCTCCGAATATCAAGAGCTCTGAATTAATGCAATCAACCCCTGGCGAACGATTTTTCTTTAATCTCTGCATGGCCATTGTGAATTCCTCATAGGATGGATCCTCAATGAACATCTCCGCGGTCTGTATTTGAGGGTATTCAAATACAGCTTGTGATACATGTGGAACATTAAGTAGATCAGAAAAATGTTCACGCCATGTATCGAGTACCGCATCGACGTTAACACAGAGGTTTCCATCCTGGTCCCGAATGGCAGTTGACCGAGATCTTAAGATATGGTGCAATTCGGTGATTCCTTAAAATAAACCACGCGAATTGTGCTCATTTCTGAGTTGTTGTACTCTTAGGGCATTACCTTTTCACCATTCCCGCTTCTTCAGTCTACAAATGCGTTTAGCTGTCCTCCTAGCAAGAACTGCCTTGTTTTTCCTTGCAATTGTAAACCGAGTCTGCGCTTCATTGTGGGCTATATTGCGTTGCTCAACAGCAAGACGACACTCCTCATCAAACCAATCATTTTTGGGCTTAGTTTTCACTATACCGAGAGTGTGCTGGGCGGCATCGACAACCGAGGTTTTCAATACTTCCCAGACACTGTTCACATCATCAGATTGGTAGTTGGATCGTAAAATGCTATTGCTGACAAGATCTTGATATTTTCGTTGCGTTTCTTCATTTATCAGACCTTCACAGGAGAATCGGTTTTATATTCTCCTGTCCTCCTTGACTTGTACGAAAATTTCCATCGTAGCTTTGCAGCCACCATAAAATGGTCACTGCCTACGAATTTTGTTGACGACCGATACGATCTCACGTCTTGAACAACCCGAGCCCGGTCTTTCGAAATCAACACATGGTCAATTTGGCTTCGGGATGTTTTACGTGGATGTGTCCAGGTTACCAAATGGATGTTCTTGTGGGGAAAGAATGTACTTGCCACTTTGAGATCATGAGCGATCGCAAAGTTCATCATTCTTTCTCCATTTTCGGTCGCAGTTTCGTGTCGGGAGTACGGACCTATGTTATTACATAAGTCGGTCTGATTTCTGCCAGCTCTAGCATTAAAGTCACCAATCACCAATCTGACATCGTGCTCAGGTATAGAGCCTATCAGATTATCCAAATTATTGTAAAATGAGTCTTTATCTTAGGGTTGGCTTACATCAGTGGGCGCATGGACACAAACAATTGACAGGTTGGCTAATCTCATGTGCAAGTGAAGCTTACACATTCGATTATCGACTGCCTGGAAGTCCAACACAACCTTTTTTACCTGCGTCCCAATGAGAAAGCCAACTCCAAGATTTCCGAGGTCATCTCCACTGTGTAGCAACGTATAGCCGTGGGACACATGGACTCCACTTTTAGGCCATCGAGTTTCTTGGAGCGCTTCGAGTTCCAGCCGATACTCCTTCATACATGTGATAAGGCCGTCCAACGCGCCAGGTTTTCTTAGTGACTGCACGTTCCACGTGCTGATCCTCAATCTCGTATCCGGGTACTTAAGCGTGGGGTCATTGTTATTTAGGCGGGATCCGATTTTTTTGGTTTTGATGACATTTTTAACTGTAATTGGTTTTTACGGATGCGGGTCGTCAGCCCAGCGATCCAACCAGATTTAGTCGCCTCCTACGACAAGCTCTGGATACTGTGGTGGTATTCTATGGATCTCATGTTTCGTTCGAAATATTTACGAAACATGTTTGCCCCCAACCACAGAGCCCCATCTTAAGCTTATATAGGCTGCAATTAGGTTTACATGCTGATTAGAAAGTTTCTTTTCAAATTCAAAGATATAATTTCATAAAAACCAAATACACCAAAATTATGATAATACATAATCGTAATATTTATACACGACTGATAATAACAATGTGAAAACAACTACAAAATCCGCGCAAAATAAATTTATGTATGTGATATAAAAAAAATAACCAGTAACACTATTTTTATGTTATATCGTCGAGTCGAGGTGATGACGATGATAAAATGGAAAATTATAAACAGAAAATAAATATTTGTATAAAAAAACATAAAATAAATAAATAAAACAAAAAAATATAAATTAAAAATAATTAATTGCTGCATGAATTTAATTATTGGACATAATTTTAATTGTTCTCGTTTAATTACGACATAATCATTAATTTCTATTTAATGAGCGTATATAACATATATATATATATATATGTATATATATTATGTTTTTATGTTACACACATATGTTCGATACATATAACAAGTAATAAGGTATAGCCGATTTGCAGACGGTGCGGATGCAAAAGTCGTCACAAAGTCTCACAATGGATCGTTATAAGCATGATACTATAGAATGTTACAAAACCCAACCGCAACATAAATTTTCAAAACAACATTAAATCCTTTTTCCACAAAATATAAATAAAATATAAAATAAAATAATCATAAAATTTAATTTGCATAAATTGTAATTAAAATAAAATAAATAATATTTCGTACTTTAAATTTTTATTTATTTATTTTTTATATAAAACTAAAATTAAATAAAAAAAAAATTATTTTAAAACAAAAATAAATTTTTATTTTGTCTAAACCAAAAAAAAATAAAATAAATTTGCATAAAAATTAACTTAAATTAATTAAAATTATTATTTTTGTTTTTTTTTTATATTTTTGTAATAATTTTAAATGTTCTTAAATAGAATTAAAATAATTATTAATATTTTGTTTTAAATTTTAATTTTCAGATATGAATTATTTATTATGTATTTTTATGTTTAGGGTTTTCTACATACATACATATATAAATGTTGTATGTTTCACCTATGTATGTATAGGTACAATAGATAGACAATATGTTTAAAGAAAGATTTTCTTTCTTGACTTTAAGCTTTCTCATCATTTGTTTATGTTGGGAATGGGTCATAAAAATTTCCAAAACTTTTCATTGCTATGTTTTATTGTCCCCCTCATAGTATTGATGCAAGCTTCGTTCTTTTGAAGTTGAGAACTTGTTGAAGCTTATATAGGCTTTCAAATCACCAAGAACCTCAAAATGGGTTATTTTTTCACTTCATACGACTTTATTACAAAATAAGTGTGTTCGTTCAATTTATATACAGGGTTAGCCGGGAGAAAACTGTAACACTCCAGGAATGTATACTGGACCGCCCAGGTGGCGCAGTGGTTAAAGCTGTGGCAGTTGGAGCGGGAGGTACCGGATTCGAATCCCGATTGGGGCATATGCCTGCAGGTTGCAAAAAGGAATTTTCACCCCTTGATTACGATCGGTGGTGTGAATTAACACATCTATGACCCCCTGTTGGAATCCAGAATCCATGGGCCGACCCAGCTTCCATGTCAGTACTGACATGGAGCTATGCAATGTGCAGATGGTTAGGTGAACGGACCAATAGCCGTACGTCCTCGATTTGGCTGCAAAGCGTAAGGTAAGGACGTAATTAAGCGAACCGCGAAAGAGTTGGGAGTGATTTGAGCCCCAAAACAGATGGCATAGAAATAAACGAAAAAAAAAGAATGTGGAAGGGCAAGTGGTTTTAAAGCAGTCAAAGATAGAGTTTATTATAGCAATGCATCAGAAGATCAGATGCTCAAACCCCTACTTATTAATCGATAGCTAGAACCAGGGGCGATTTGCAAAAAATATACTAGTGCATTGGATGGTGAATGATGACATCTACTGTTTTCACCGTGTGGTTCATTAATTGTTTCATCTTGGCAGAAGAAGTTTATGGAAGCAAAAAGGACTAGATTTTAAAGTTCTGTTGATTTTTGATAATGCTCCATTCTTAGTCGCATCTGAACTAAGGACTTCCAAATGTGATTAAAGTGTTTCTTCCACCTAATACAGCGAGCTTTATTCAGCCAGCGACCTGATAATGAGTCAGTTACACATATTATCGCCTATAAGAACATAAAATTAGTGGCGAAGGTTTTGGCCCTAGATCCAGAAAATAATAGATAATGATCGGAATTAATAATGATGAAAATTCTGGATGGGCATTTATATTCCAGCGTGACCCGACCTGAAGAATTGGATTTCTGTGTATCACGGACACCTAAAACAATTTCAGAAATTGTAGCAAAGTTTAAAAAGTTAAAAAGTTAAGTTGATGTGGCTGCTATCGCACACTTAGACCAAATTTGATCCGTTGTGATACCACTCTATACGGCTATAGGTCCGAGTCTTTCCGTAGAGCCATCTGCGCATTGCATAGCTCCATGTCAGCCCTATAGTACTGACATGGAAGATGGGTCGGCCCAAGGATTCTAAACACGACAGAGGATCCAGATTATGTTTATTTTTCACCACCGATCAAAACGATCGAAGGTGAAAAACCCATTTTGCATCCTGCCTCGAATCGGATTCGAACCCGGTACCTCCCGCTCCAACTGCCGCAGCTTTAACCACTGCGCCACCTGGGCGGTTTTAGCAAAGTTTAACAATAAATAAATAAATAATAAATTTTGTTGGCAAGGAATCCATTGAAATTATTATCCCGGGATGTAATGAGAGAGAATTAATTTCGTTGCTCGAATTGTTGACTGTCTATATAGTAGCGATGATAGCAACTTTGTAGCAGTACACAAATGGTCGCGAGCATTGTCAACAAGTGAAGATAATGACTAGGTGTAGTTATCATTTAATTTCTAAGATAAAGTGAATACTAATTGTAGACTAGTGATTTCAATTTGTTTAGAATCTATTAGAACCTCCTTTCTTCGAACATTAGATAACCACCATTGCTCTCCATTGAGGGTCGTTTCCGTTTCAACGTAAGTCCGTTATTTTCTATAGTTATAGTTGTTTGGTGATAGTGACCAACAAATTTGTATTGGCGCACATGGTAGGAAGTGAACCAAAGTGTTGTTTCCGCCGGATCTTCGCTATTCGTAAAATATGCAACCCGACATCGATTATTGAAAAAAATAGAAAAAGCATTCAGCTTTTGGATTGAACATAACCGTCAATTTTATTTGATTTAGCAAGTAATGGTTGCTTCGAGAAGTTTAAAACGCGTTTTCACTCTATAACATAAAAGAGGGACAATTTATTCAAAAACTTGGCTAATCGTTGATTTATTAAGAAATTGGTTTCTAAATTGATTTGTGAAAATTTTTTGAAAGGAGAAAAATTTGTTGAAGAAGGAACATCGTTGACATGACAATTTTGCTGAGCTGAATTGTAACATTCAAATCCAAATTTTAGCAAGATCAATTGACTATCTTATTTTCTGATCCAGCCAGCATTGAAATTATAAATTTTAATTATCACATCCTATCCGTAATAGGATCCGTTCATAATCCTATTACGGATAGAATTTGATTATTAGACAGTGGAACTACATTTGCAACCGAATTTAGACAAACTCAACCTCAACTTCAACTACTATTAACAAATTCAGCAACACAGTTAGTGAGATGGCGAAATGGCAAACAATCAAAACCTTATCGTTCTTTGAATAAAATATTTTTATTTGATTGGGTTTTCCAGTTCAATTTTGATTGCATGACCGGGTTATGATCTCCATAGATACAGTGTAATGTAGTGTATGGGGTACTGACAACTTGATACTGTATAAAAACTTGAGATATCACTATTCGTTAAATAACTCAATAAATAAAGGTCAGCAAGTAAAGGTTTGATTCACCAATTAGCACAAGCTTCGATTCGTGTTTAGACTTCGATAGACGTACGAAAATATGATGTTGAAAAAACTGGAGACCTGACTGTTTCTTCATAAAACAGCAGGAGGGGTTAAGTTTTATTTATATATATGCGACTTTTCAAATATTTTAAATATTGATTTTGATACAAATCCCGATTATAATGACTATAGAAGCGTTATGTTGCATAAATCAGATACAGTCAGATGACGCCATTATATAGTTAAGAGACTGTTTTTAATTTATGAACGAGTTAATTTACTAGAACACATGACTATCATCATTATTAGTATAATTACAAGCATGTTCATATGTCGGCAGTAAACGTTGAAACCCTATACTTCCCGTCCATCTTTGACAATATAAATAATTTTATAACTAACAGCATAGTTTATTATATTTTGTCACATTAAGAAGATTGAGATTCAAAGGCAATTTAATTTTACATTAAGTATATAATGAAAATGGACAGCTTTTGCACTCTCAAGGCACTCGCTAGTTTTTCCGGGGGCAACTAATTACGTTCTACATTATACCATTACTATATGCCCGATTTACGTAAAACAATCCGAACATTGCATAGCTTCATGCCAGCCTATAGTAATGACTTTCGATTGGGCCCATAAAATAAATTCTGCTAAATCGGGATTTGAACCCGATATGTCACGCTCTATAGACACAACATTAACCAATGAGCCATTTGGAACGGGTTTAACCACATGCTTATTCAAATACAATTTGTCCGAAATTTTCAAAGTGCGGCAAGTCAAATCTCTTCAAAAAGTCAATAAACAGGTGATGTTCACATCCACATAAGTGATGTTTAAACTCAAAAGCTTGAAGTACTTTGCAGCGTAAATATTTCGGTTCTCTCAGACGCTTTAAACATTCTAGTGACATGATAATGTCCTATAATCAAACCTCAATCCTATATGTTCACTCAAAGACATTATTATCAAAAATATAAAATCTTCCGGTCAAATTTTATGAGCAACATAATCATTAACAGCATATCGTGTGCTTTTTATATAGCTAGACCATAGTAAAATTAAGTAATACTGTCAAATTTATCAGCTTAACATATAGTTCTCCATTATCTCAACCATTTTTGATAATCAAACCAACGAAGGAACTAATCTCAAGCAGGTATATACAATAACAAACAGACAGCAGTAATTATATTATACCTTTTGAGACTATAAATATATACTTGGTTTGTTTGTTTGTTTTTTATCTCTACAATCTGTTTCGGAGCTCGAGGCATTCCAACTCTTTCGCGGTTCGCTTATTTACGTCCTAACCTTACGCCATTACAGCCAAATCGAGGACGTACGGCTATAGGTCCGATTTACGTAGAACCATCTGCACATTGCATAGCTCCATGACAGCCTATAGTACTGACATGTAAGATAGGTTGACCTATGAATTCTGCACTCCAACAGGGGGTCATAGATGTGTTCATTCACACCACCGATCGTAATCGTATGGTGAAAAATCCCTCTACCATCCTGCTCCTATCGGGATTCGAACTCGGTACCTCTCGCTCCAACTGCCGCAGCTTTAACCACTGCGCCACCTGGGCGGTTATAAATATACTATTATTAAGAATTCCACAAAAAGGAGAACACGATACACATATATGGATCTTATATAAATGACGGAACTAGTTCAGCAGTACTGAACTAGGGTAATGGAAGGTAGCATGATTCAAATCCAGTACAGAGGCAGGTATAGACAAACGTCCGTGGATGTATATATAATTTTCTGTCGGAGTGCAAAACTCATTATAAGCTGGCATGGAGCAATAAAATTCACTGGCAGTGCTTCGAATAAATAGAAAACATTTCTGCTGAAGAACATATTCAATAGTCTGTCGATTTTTAAGAATCATTTTATGAACGAATGAGTCTTCTGCAATAAAACATTCTTCGCTAGAATGGTTACAATTATTACAGTACATAGAGATGTATTCCACTGAATCTTAAATCTCAGTGAATCAAGAATTTGTCCATATTTTATTTAAAACACTTACTTTTAGCGCAATTTAAGTTATGCGAACAATCCATGGAAGCTACATGTTTGGAAGGTATTTCGATCGTTTATTCTATATGGTATAGTAATTTGGTGAAAAGAAACAGATAGGTTTGGGCAGGTGCATTATTAAGAGTTACCTGTATGGGTAATTTTGTAAGTTTATTCGCAACAGAGACCTCCCTGCTTAACTCAGATATAAAAAAACTATATAAAGGCAAAGATGCGGAATCCATACAACTATCTACCTAAAATACTTAAAATAACGCTTCACCCTAAAATAACATACCAAAATAGTGACACTCTATGCATTAAAAAATATCGTTCAAATCAAATTAGACGACCAACTGGGCTTATTTGTGGTGTTAATAAGTAATATTGCCACATTTGGGAAACAGATAATCCGATCTATGAAACGCTAGTGCATGACCGAAAAGTGACTGTTTGGGCCAACGATTGCGACAAAACTATATTGATGATGTTGTCCCTTTGTGTCTGCCAGCTAATGCATAAAAAAAACCTTGACGGTTGTGTCATATAAAACTACAAATAAAACAATTCAGTTTCTGTAACTAAAATTCCCTGAACCCCAATCTCAAAAGTTGACCTCTTCGGATTTATTTTTGTGAGATTATTTGAAAAGCAAAGTAACGACCAGCAAGCCTCAGACTATTGACGAACTCAGGCAAACATTCGTGTCACAATCATCACAGGACCGCCCGAGATGCATAAACGAAGGCGCACCTGTTATGAGAGTTCATATTTATAATCTGCTTTCGAAATCATTTAAAGAAACACAGGAGGATCGACCAGATGACGGCAGGAACCATATTTAAATTCCGATAATGGCGAGATGTAAAAGGGATTTTTGGAAAACTATAACAAATACACATAACGGGCCTCGAATGTAAAACAAATACAAATTTAAATTAAATAAGTTCGGATTAAACCTTGCAAAGTGTCAAAAATTAGTATGAAGAATATCCTTATTTTTTTAGTAATAAATTGTTTCCGAGTGGAAATTCTGAAAGGGTTCCAGCATTGTCTCAAATATGGGAAAACTGGCTCAAAAGTTCTGCTTTAAATGTACCTCATGTTTTTTTAAAGCTCGAACCGTTCGGCCCATAAAATCAAATTTAAGTCAAATTAGGATAATTGGCTCTTGAAGCATTGAGCCTTCGAGATGCTCTAATTTAATGAATCTAATATGTGAGGTTATAATTATTCCTATCTTGAATGTTTCCTTAACTTGTCCAATGTAAAGTTTTAGGCCTTTACCGAAGTTTAGAAAAATAGGACTTTAAGTATTCCGAAAGAAATAATAAAAAATTGAAGTTAAGGATAAAATTAGGATTCCGAGATTAGATTTCACATAAGATTATTCGTTTATAGATCTCTAAAATGGAATAAGCTCTAATGAGAGACCGGAGTACAGAAATCATAATTGTTAAAAGTTTCAACGGCCGACGCCATTACATAGGTTCATTATGGATATATGTATTAAACAACAGGTTAAGTGTATTATTATAATATATATAGAAATAATAAAAATCTTTCTTACAAAAATAATTACCTCCGATGCTCGACGAACTGAGGTTGTTCAGCATATTTGCTGAAAAATTCCTGATCGATATCGCCGACAGTTTGTTATTTGATAAATTTGAAAGCACAAAAAAAATTAACAAAATTAAATAATAATTCACGACGGATGTGTCCTTAATTAAATTAATTAATCCACAACACAATTATATGTTAATCCAAAAATTTTTTATGTATTGTGGAAATCATTTTGTGTTACAACAATTCATCACTTAAATATCACAGCACATTAATATAATTAAAAAAATATATATAATTATCTTAATTCTAATAATTTTCTTTTTTTATTTTCACTTTCATCATTTTCATTTGCATATATCCTATATACTACTTGTATATACAACAACAATAAAATCACGTGAATTTAATTTACTTTAATTAATTTATTTATAATTGTTATCACGAATCTCTCTCTCTGTTTTCCCGCCAACCCCTCTTAATTAACAATCGTATACATAATTTTCAATTTTCACAACAACTATACCATTATTTATAATAAATAAAACGGCGAAAAACATTACAAAAACAAAAAAAAATCGAAATTCGCGAATAAAAAGCCGTTAATGTGGCGGCACCTTAAGTTTCAATCTATATATGTACATAGACGACGTATACAAGTTGTTTTTAATTATTTATAAACAAAAACATAAAAAAAAAAATAAAAAACTTTTTAATTTAAATTAAATTAAATTATTTTTTCTTGTTTTATCAATTTTCTTTTTATTAATTCCAACTCAAAGTTTTTTTTTTTTTGCTTTCCTCTCTTAATTTTTTTTTTTTAAGTTTTGATCGCGCACTTTGTGAAATCTGTAAATGCACTGAAAAATAAAATGGAAAAAAAACGTCGAGTAACGAAATTTTTTTGAAATCACCATGAAACGAATACACCAGCACACAAAATTGTTTGATTGAATAAAAATCAACGAATCAGAATTGTGGAGAAAAAGAAGAGATGGCGATATAATATGTTGGAACATACAAAATAATAAAATGGGCGGTCACCGTATATAAATTTTATAATTTTAATTAAACAATTTTCTTGGTTAAATTATAATTAAAAATATATATTTTCATTTAATAAAATATAAATTAATTTAAATACATATTTTGTTTTATATATAGGGCTATAAATAGCGTATTATTTTTATTGTAAAATGCGATGAGGGACGTGGAGGCGGGTCATCGAACAAAAAAATGTCATTTTTTTTATTGACAAAATGTCATTCCACAAGAACACACACACACACACAGCAGCGAGTCAACGTTACAATTTAAGTTGATAAACTATGTTTTACCAAAAATGAACCGAATACAAGTTGGATTTTAATTTGTTGAGGCAGAAAAGAGACGACCCGTATTTTTTTTACTTCAATTTTGTATGAATGAAAAGGGAGTATTATTATTATTATTACGTTTCGAGTATATATATGTGTGTGTGTAGTAAATAAAGATGACGCGATGATGAGAATGTCTCGTGTTTTTAATGTTGGTAGCGCCGTGTTGTGTGTGCGGGGTTTAGAAATTATATTGTAGAAATCGGTTCAGTTTGATATGTATAGTGTATACACACAATGGTGGATTAGAATTGAAAAAGGGGGTTTGCGGAACAGAGTGAAAGGGTGGGGATAATATAAAATGAAGAGCAATTTTTTTTGTTATACGAATCCAGAATTTATTTTAGTTGTTTGGTTTCGTTTATACGTTGGTTTGTTTATATATAGTTTTGTCGCTTTATGGGGTTTTCCATTTATATAATTCGAATTGATGAAAAATTCTTTTGGTCGGAAAATGATATTGATGAATTGTTGTATGTATATAATATATTTTCTATATGTCTGTACGATTGTTTGTTTTGTGAATTAATTTGGTTGTTGTTGTTGTTTGGTTGGTGATTAATCTATAAGAAATAATCACTGCAAGTTACATGCGTGAACATACAAAGTATGAAGTTTATGGTAAATAACAAAATACGTCATGATTTAAGTTTTGTAAAACCTTACAACAGCTGGTCGGTGTAAAAATCGACAAGTTAATCACTATTATACAGATTTTAAGTATATTCGATGCGTTTTGATAAGCTTTTGCACTATTTGGAGAAAAAATCATCAGACTACACAAAAGAAAGGTGCCAGATGTATCAGAAAAATTTAAATGCTCAACTACCAAGAAAAACAACAGTGTAGTACAGCGCCTACATCAAAAGCCAAACCAACAATCTAAATCAAGAAGAAGGCAAAAACCTGTGGTGAACGAGTCAACCATTAGTATAGTATATTGAAAATTACAGGCAGAAATGATACCAAATTTCAGCCAGTTTACTAACAGAGTGGACAAACTGGAAAATAATTCTAATCCACCAAACAAACCGCTGAAACATAAAAAGTAAATGCCTGGAATGATAATGGGCTTAATGCAAGAACCCAAGAACAAGATGTATATTTCTAACAACATAGTTGTAGCTTAACTATCAGATTTTACAGAGAAAAACTATTGACTATTGAACATGGCATCCCAGTGAACGTGCTCGACGAGAGATAGCAGTCTTAATCAAGCAAAATATCTAAAGTACCGTAACAACCATTTATCATGTTGGTGTGGAACAATGTTTAGGGGTGATTCACTTATATCGTAAGAAATCAATGTGTCAACATTTTTAATAAACTTGGACCAAGGTTTATTATAGGAGGTAACTACAGCGTCAAACATATACTGCGTGAGGATCCCGACTCCAGGAAAAGAACACGAACCTCATTTTTGGATATCACGTAAGCCAACCTATTGGCCTACAGACATTAATAAGGCTCCTGATTTGTGACTTTTATTTTTCGAAAGAAATAGCCTCAAATAACATTGAAGTCGAAGGCATTGACGACCTTACTTCCGATCACACATCGGTCTTATTGAGTGTAAATTTACTGATTGGGAATTATTTAGAGAGAAACTGGACAGTTTAATTGAGTTAGTCTCAAAACTAAACAACAACTTGAATTACAATCTTATGTAAGTAGAATACATAAGATTTACTACACCCTGGTGATTCAAAAACTGACAAAATCAAGGCTTAGGAAAAGACACATATGGCATAGAATCAGAAACATTATTGACAAAAGAGAGTTTAATCGGGTAAACAATAAAGTTAACCGCGACTGATTAAAGCACACAAAAAAGCTTGCACTGAATCTGACACAAATTATTCTCTTTGGAAAGCTATATACTTAAAGATGCAAGAGGCCAATAATTCAAGTGCCGCGTATAAGTAACAAAAATGGGGAATGGGTGCGACGTAATGGAGAAAAAGCAGAACTGTTTGCGCAACTGAGTGGTTCAACGATGCACAAATAATCATGATATAACAAAATAGCAGCCAGCTGAGCAAATTGCATCATACAGGCCGATCTCTTTGTTACCTTTGATTTCAAGTTTGTTGAGAAATTCTTCTTAAAACAAGTAAAACCCTGTCTTCCAGTTTTGAATAGAAGAAATATTGTCTTACGTATTTCTATAGATATATCACATGTGTATCTTCAATAGAGTGTCACAAGGATCTTATCTATACAATATAAGTAAATTAGTGCCACAAAATTACTGCCAATTGCTCGAGTCGTATCTATATCCAAACGAAAATTAAAAGTATCTTATAAAGAAAAATAATTCAAGAAACATATCTACATATATCTACTTAACACTTCCGATATACCGACAACAGAACCATCGTTCATAGGAACTGTATGGCATCAAGCGCATTGATAAAATCAGTCAATGGACCAGTGATTTAAAAATAAAACTTAACGAGCTAAAATCAGTATATGTACACGTTATGGCACAAAAATAGCAACCACTATACCTTTCTCAACGGGCTACAAATTCCCCAAGTTGAATCTACTTAATATTTCAGATTGTATCTGAAATAAGTTTGAACTGGAAATACCACGCTAGACAAAAAACAGAGCAAATTAAAGGAAAACAACGTGGGATGTACTGGCTTATATAGGAAGGCATTCTAAACGCCTGATTTACGAATCGATGGATGAACTTTTACTGAACATCCTTACAAGATGTTTGTATCATAAAACGGACACTAAATCGCAACAGCATATTCCGATTGTGACCGCACACGTTTGGGGTACAGTAATTTAAATTTCTCCGCAGGTCACAAATATCCCCGATCCATCGTTTAATAAAACCCTTTATTTAGAGGTTTAACCCTTGTGGTGTCTCCTGGTCATTGACGATCTTTTTGTTAAATTTCTTAAGTCCTGTGTCAGGATCTTAAACTAATTTGATTATATTTATAAGCCATAGGAACATTGCAGCTCTTTCCGTACCATCTCTTTTGTAATGTAAGATTAGTAGCTTAGCCTAGGACTTCAAAATACAAAAAGCCACTAGTAGCTTCCAGTAATTCTTAGAGATTGTCCTCAAAAAAGCTATTTTTTTTTACAAAGCACAGGTTCTACCACTGTTAAATTATGTATATATTGTTTGGTGGCTGTTGTTAGATGACTCTTTCTCTAAACATGGTGCTGAGTTCGATATCTACTGTCCATTATAAGATTTGGGACCCTCTGGCAGTTTGAGAACATTCAATATTATTCTTCAAGCAGAATTAACTGTCGTTACCCACAGCGTGCTTTCCAACTTTTAATATCGTTGCCAACGATTAAGAGATTACATTATGTACTGATAGTAAAATTGTCCTTACCTTCTTGAACAATCCTCTAGGTTACAACAACAAGATAATCGGCATGTGGGTACTTGCCCACTATGACATTTGGGGAAACGAAATTGCAGACTGTCTGCCTCAAACTGGATCCCTCGCTTGGGTTGTTTTAGACTTGAACCAAGTGCTCCTTTGACGTGACTTCAAGCTGACGTGTTCGGCAACCCCTACAAGTAAGGTGAAATACTCTATTAGATGGTTTAACCCGAAGTTGACCAGTAACATTATTTAAATGAAAAACAAAAACTTGAGAATATTGGTTTCTATTTTTTTGGCCGTTTCAAAAGTTATCATCTCATGGGACTTGTCAATGATGCCATACGTGACGAATTTCTTGAGGGTGTTGATGATAACTTACATTTGATCGGCAACTGTCTGACTTTCAATTGTAACAGATCCCTTGAGTTCCACGAATATTTCTTTACATCTACTGCCTTCTCTGCTCTGGTTCAAACTGCTCCAGTTTGTTAAGGATGCAGAACGTACCTGAGCGTTTTGATAAGATCTTAGATTGCACCATGTTTCTTCTGTGACATTGAGTGCGGCATGTCAACAACTTTAATATTTATAGTTTGTGGTTCAAGACAACTTTAATATTTATAGTTTGTGGAGAAAGAGTTAAGAAATTCAGAACAAATTGTGTGTTTCAAATTAATGTCAAATTTCTTAAATGAATACTAGATGAGTGAAACGTATACTATTTATGTTTCACCTTGAAAATAAGTGAAAAAAAATACTTTGCACGAACAATAATTAATATTGGCTTTGATAGTAGGCCATGATTTATGCTTAAATAATGTGACATTTTCCAAAATTTGTTTAGTATAAACAAGAAAGAGATCGAATAATGGCAAAATATTTCAGAATTGGAAATAAAATAATAGCGCGATCTCTCTTCAAAATGAAGCAATATGATATCGATATGATGCAACGCTGTCATCAAAATCCGCTTCATGTAATGCATGTTAATGTAAGTCTATATTCACATATACTGCTTTTAAAGATAATTAATTTTTATCGATGGTCTAATTTAGACAATGATGACAGGAAAAATAAAAGTCGGCCCAATTGTTGATATTTTGGGTGATGAAATGACTCGAATCATTTGGCATGATATTAAGAAAAAATTAATTTTACCATATCTCGATATTGAATTGCACGAATACGATTTGGGTATCAAAAATCGAGACCAAACAAACGATAAGGTGACAATCGATTGTGTCGAGGCGATAAAAAAATACAATATTGGCATTAAATGTGCCACCATAACACCAGATGAGAAACGTGTTAAAGAATTTAATTTGAAAAAAATGTGGAAATCGCCAAACGGAACAATACGAAACCTTTTGCATGGTACACTATTTCGGCAAGCAATTATTTGTAAAAATATTCCACGTTTAGTTGCCGGATGGACTAAGCCTATTATAATTGGGCGCCATGCACATGGCGATCAATACATCGCCACTGGTTTTCTTATCCCATCTGCTGGCCGGCTTGAGAGTAGATTCTATCCGAAAGATAGTAGTGCACCAAAAGTTCGAGTGGTTAATGAGTTCGAGGGGGCTGGCGTTGCAATGGCCATGTACAATACAGACGAATCAATTATCGAGTTTGCACACTCGTCATTTAAATATGCATTGCATCGCAAATATCCCTTGTATTTGAGCACAAAAAATACGATTCTCAAGCAATACGATGGTCGATTCAAAGATTTATTTGAACAAATTTACACAAGTCAATACAAAAATGCTTTCAAAGATGCTGGCATTTGGTATAATCATCGTTTAATCGATGATATGGTCGCCTATGCGATGAAATCGGATGGTGGTTTCGTTTGGGCATGCAAAAAATATTATGGTGATGTCCAATCAGATTTAATTGCCCAAGGTTATGGTTCATTGGGCTTGATGACATCGGTTTTAATGTGTCCCGATGGCAAAACGATTGTAATCGAAGCCGCTCATGGTACAATGACGCGACATTTTCGTTTGTACCAGCAAGGTAAACTAACATCGACAAATCCTATTGCATCGATTTTTGCATGGACCCAAGGCTTATTGCATCGTGCTAAGCTCGATAGTAACGCTCAGTTGACAACATTTGCTGTGACACTCGAAAAAGTGTGTATCGATACAGTCGAATCGGGATTTATGACAAAAGATCTAGCCAGTTGTCTAAAGAACGCAAACAAAGTGGCAGTAAGCGATTTTATGGAAACGTTCAAGTTTATGGACAAATTAGCTGATAATTTCATAATTGAATTAAGAAAAACGGGATAATTCATTTATAACGCCATTAATTTAATTATGTAGCTGAGGTTTCTCAGATAATTTAAAAATTAAAAAATAAAAATATTAAATAAAAATTTGTTTGTTTGTTTCTTTTTATCTTTCTAAATCTGTTTTGGGGTTCTTTCGCAGTTCGCTTATTTAGGTCCTACCTTATATGCTATTACAGCCAAATCGAAGACGTACGGCTATAGGTCCGATTAACGTAGAACCAGATCATGGGTTGGTCTTTGTGAATTTGAGAAAATTTCCTTTTGCCTCCCGCCCCTATTCGAGATCCTGGTACCTCCAGCTTCAACTGCTGCAGCTTTAACCACTGGGCCATTTGGTCGTTTAAATAAAAGAATTGGCATTGTTTATTTATAAAAGCACCAGATCTAATTGGGGTTGGGTAACTCAGTTGAATCAATTTGTGTTGAATCGGGTTTGTCCCTCAATCAAATCAAAATTAATCGTTTTTCTCGCATTCTATACATCAGTATGTTTCATATAGATAAAGGGTGATAAAATAAAATCTTCCAAAAGATTTTTCAATTCAGGTGCTCCTTTGACGTGACTTCAAACTGGCTCTCTCGCTTGGGTTGTGTAAGACTTGTGTTGCAGCTCATCAATCGACAAACATTATCACCTGAAACAAAATGTAGAAACTAGAATTAAGTTTTGAATTGTATAATACTTGTTGTAATTAAATATATCTGAGTGAAACGACCAGTGTGTATGATAACAAAAGAAGAACTAAAAAAATGTATATCATTATACAGTTATTACTTTACATAGATCAAGAGTATACAAATGTTTACATGTATAAGTGAGAGGTTTGACAATTATATAAAATAAATTCTCATACAACAACATCCCCACTAGAATTTGATTTATCTCAAACCCATTCCTAAAGTACATTTTTGATGTTTCTCACTAAAAAGAGCCTTCGTCAAAACATCTGCCACCATGTCATTTGTGCCTATGTAATCCAATTTAATTTTTGATTCTTCCATCAATTCACGGATATAATGGTGTCTAACATCAATGTGTTTTGTCCTGGCATTATATGAAACTCCAGATGCCAAGCATAAAGCACTTTTATTGTCACATAATATTGTGGGTACGGGCTGATTATTCTCAAATAATTCCTTCTGAAGTCCACTTATCCACATCGCTTCCTGGGAAGCCGAAGACAATGACATGTACTCCGCCTCTGCGGTTGACAAGGCAACTGTTGGTTGTCGTTTTGAATTCCACGACACTGCTGCGCCCTGATTCATAAATACATATCCTGTATTTGAACGTCGTTCATCAACATCTGCAGCCCAATCTGCATCACAATATCCAAGAATTCCAGTATGTTTTTCACGGGAATATGTCAATTTCAAATCTGAAGTTCCCTTTAAATAGCGTAGGATTCGTTTTACCGCATTCCAATGCGACTTGCCAGGGTTCATGTTGTAACGGCTAACATTACTTACAGCAAACGATAAATCCGGTCTTGACACTTGTGCTGCGAAAAGAATACTTCCAACCGCTTCCTGGTAAGGTACACTTATCATTTCATTTCGTTCAGTATCATTTTTTGGACACATGTCATTTGTGATCCTTTGATTAGGATCAAAAGGGGTTAAAACTGGGTTACAATCCATCATGTTAAATTTCTGTAATACCTCTTGAATATATTGCTGTTGATCGATGGATATGAGTCCCTTTTTACGGTCACGGGTAATACGTAAACCAAGGCAATAAACGGCTTCGCCCAAATCCAACATTTTGAACCGCTTCATCAGTTCCGTTTTAATCCATGCCTTCACATCTTTATCATTGCTAAAAATGATAAAATCGTCAACATAAATTGCGATCATCAGTATTTTGCCTCCATCGAGCTTGAAGTAGACACAAGGATCAACTTTCGAGCGAGTAAGTCCCATTTCTTTCAGATTGCTATCCAACTTTTGGTTCCAAATTCTGCTCGCCTGTTTCAGACCATACAGAGATTTTCGAAGCTTGCACACTTTAGTTCCACTCGCAAAACCTTCTGGCTGCAGCATATAAATCTCCTCAGGTAAGTCGCCTTGCAAAAACGCAGTTACTGCGTCCATTTGATCGATATCAAGGTCATATTTTGCTGCCAAACTAATAAGGTATCTTATAGAGCTGAAACGCACGACTGGAGCAAACGTCTCACTATAATCTACACCCTTCCTTTGCGAACATCCTTTTATTACAAGGCGGGCTTTATACCGAGCAATCTGACCTGTGGCATTTCTTTTTGTTTTATATATCCAACGGCAGTCAATGGGTCTCTTCCCTATCGGTAAATCGCATAGTTCCCACGACTTATTCTCTTGAAGTGAACTAAATTCCTCTTCCATTGCTTGTTTCCATAAATGTGAATCTGCTCTGCTTAATGCGTCTTCCGGTGATACTGGATCACATAGCTCGGCTGACTTCACCGAATAGGTGACAAAATCAGATAGGCGTTTTGGCTTAGGTTCTCTAGTTGACCTTCTTGGTGACTCTGATGAAATTTGTGATCTTCATCCAAATCAGCCTCCTGACAAACATCGGATTCTGACGACAATGATTCAGAATTATCAGTAAACCCTTCGTGACCCTCTTCTGCATTACTGGTACTGTCTATCATATTGTTAACGTTGGTATTATTTTGAGTCCCCATTTGAGTCTCATTTTCTTGTACATCAGTTTCATCTGGGAATATATAGAAATTACTATCGCTAAGGTCATTATTATTTACCTGTTTTTGAAAACGTTGATTTTCAAGAAAAATGACATCTCGACTGATAACAACTGTACGTTTTATTGGGTTGAATAAACGATATGCCTTTGAATTTTCTGAATATCCCACCATAATATGCTTTTCGGATTTAGGATCAAATTTTAGCCTTTTCTGTTTTGGAACATGTACCATGGCTATGGTACCAAAAACCTTCAGATGCTCCAAACGTGCCCTGCGACCAGTCCAAATTTCTTCAGGACATTTACAATCCGGTAAACTGCGCGTCGGTGAACGATTGATTAAATATACAGCAGTCGAGACGGCCTCCGCCCAAAAAACAACTGGAAGTTCAGAATCAAACAACATGCAGCGAGCTCTCTCCACAATGGTGCGGTTCATCCTTTCTGCCGTCCCATTCTGTTCCGGTGTGTATACTGTTGTCGTTTGATGCTGTATACCACAACTTGACAAAAAACTCAAGAAATCGCCATTACAGAACTCAGTACCGTTGTCCGTTCTTAGAATTTTTACTTTCCGACCTGTTTGATTTTCGGATAATGATTTGAATTTTTTAAAATAACTCAACGTCTCGGTTTTGGTGCTTAGGATGTAAACTGACACTTTCTTTGAATAATCATCCACAAAAGTAAGAAAGTATTTTCCACCACCAAAAGATTTCTGCCCAATCGGACCACAAATGTCCGAGTGTATCAAATCTAGACAGTTATTTGACTGTGTGCATGAGTTATGAAACGGTAGTCGTGTCTGTTTTCCCTTCAGACAGATAATACATGATTGACCAATTTGCTCGTCAATAAAAGAAACTGCATTTTCATTATCTCTTAATTGTTTCATACTATTCGTACTTAAGTGGCCTAACCTCCTATGCCATAAGTCATATTCTGAAGAAACAGCTGACATCAACACTCTTTCGGCATCCGGTGTATCCAATTTGTACATTTCACCAACAAGCGTGGCAGTGGCAATCACTCTTTTTTGATTCTTGTTAAAAACTGTACATCCATTCGAGTCAAATGTCACACGATTTCCATTTTTCACCATTTGACTAACCGATAGCAAATTAGTACACAACTGAGGAATGCACAAAACATTTGTTATGTCTGTGTCTTGTACTGAATTGTTAACCAACAATTTCATTTTCAAATTTCCGACACCTGTCACTTTCATTCGTGTGTCGTTTGCAATGACAACTTCATTCGTTGGTGGATTTGAAATTTCCCTTAATAAACTTGCATCCATTGACATACATATGCGATGATGCGCCTGAGTCTATGTACCAATTATCCTTTATAACTTCGCTTACTGCAAATGAGGTATATAACAATGCGGAATTGCCTTGCTGGCTTGAGTTTGACTCAACATGTCTATTGTAAGTACAACTATTCGCCAAATGCCCAAATTTATTGCAATTATAACAGCGCATTTTACTAATGTCTTGCGAATATTTTTTGTTATGCTTTGACTTGCCATATTTATTCGTACTGTACAAAGCTTTTGTTGCTGTAGTGCCATCTGATGATAAATTGTCCAACTGTACGTCCTGAAGCAGCTTCGCTTTAATTGAATCAGCAGTTATATCCACACCTGAGCTTTCGATGCCCATAATCATTGGCTTGAATTTATCAGGCAAGCCAGCTAATAAGATTGTTCCTACCCATTCATCACTCAGATCCATGCCAATATTTCTCAATTTGTGAGCGGTCGATATAATCGAATTGACATATTCTTCTACTGAAATGCAATCTTCCAGAGATGTTGTAATTAGCTTTCGCAAAAGCCTAACTTTCCGGGTAAGACCCGAATCTAAAAACGCCTTTTCAAGGGCTTTCCAAGCCTCTTGAGCTGTTTTACTTGATCGAACATGGACGTAATTGATTGGATCAATCAAAACAATAATTGTTGCCTTTGCTTTTGAGATTTTTTCTTCATCTTTTTCGTCACCAGTAACACACGACCATAACTGTTCGTGTTCTAAATATATTCTAAACAGCAAAGCGCCATGAGTCATAATTTTCTCGACCGTTTAACTTTTCTATAACGAAATTATTGGCGGCCATCTTATTTTATAACTTTCGTCAAACACACGTGTATTACCAGAGCCATCTTAATTTTACAGAGCCTAAATATTAAAAATTGAGCTTAAAATAGAGGAAGTAAAATAGAGGAAAAAACGTAAATTCCCATACAAAATATATGGAAAGTAAACATTTTTTTAAAATGAAATATTTCAATGAAAAGTATGACAAAATAAACATTTTAATGTTGAAATCATATAAAAACTATTTATATAATATATCATTTAAATATTTTTGAATAAAATCAATTGAATATAATATAAATAATTAAATAAATAAATCATTAAATTCAAATATCGCATTAGAACTTTTAATTTGTATACGCACAAATACATACATACTCGTATCATATGAAAAAAAAATATTCTCATTTATACGCATGAGCAATATGAAATATCGATCGACTACGATCAATGACAACAGAGTCATCTCTGGAAAAATTAAAACTACTACTAAAAAGCTACTTTGTTTTTGACAAAAAACTTTTTGATTATCAAAATTCAAAATTTCGAAATTAATCCAAACTAATGTAAAATAAATAAATAAATTTAATTTAGATTTAAAATATATACTCATTTACTTAAACGTTTATCTAAAAACGGTCAAACTACTAGAATCCCACTATAATTCTATAGGAATTAAAACTAGAATCGTACAGTAGAATTATATTGTATCAAATTTTATCATAAATGTTATTACATTTTACAGGATAAAATACTATAACATATTCTAAAATCCGTATGAAATCGAGTATTTGCTGATAAAATTGTGTGTTTTGTCAAGAAACTTATATATGTAAGAATTTTAAGGTTAGCATTTTTTTCGAGTTGGAGGAAGATTTGATTTTATAAAGATATATACGAGTATGTATGTATGTATATATGTATGTTTATATACTTACATATAAAATTTAACCGTTAACTTGTTAACTTGAATTGGTAAAACCAAATCCATTAGAAATTTTTTTTAAATCTAACGACTTTTTGGATAAAAAAAATAACGCCCAGCTGACATCTATTGAAAGATCGTAAGTACTAAAACGAAAGTACTAAAACTTAACATTTTACCCTGAATAAATTAAATTTAAATAGATTTACTTTTATCTATATTGAATATAATAATTATAATTAATAATTATTATGATATGTGAAACAAATAAATTAATTTTATTATGAATGTCAGATGTCTCTTGTAAAGCTTTTCCGCCATGTCATGTTTCTGGTTTGTTTTTTATAGTATAGGGTACACCTATAAACATTCCATCAATTTATTATTTTATAATTAAAATTATTTTTTAACAATAATTATGTTTTATTTTTATAATTTCTAGAATATAAATGTTCAAAGAAGTTACGGTTATTTGGTTATTCGAAATTAAAAGAAAATTATGCAGTCAGATAAAAATAAAATGTGCTGTTCGTATGGAACACCCTTTTTTTCTTTTAGATCGACATAAAATTTATTTTTTATTTTTTAGTTTCGTTTTTAGTAGGTAACACTAATGGCGCAAAATCATTGTTTTATTATATAATTAAAATTATTGTTTATTGTAGTTATTAAATTTTATTTATGTGCAAAAACATAATTTCTTATGTCTAAATATATTTCAATACAGCTACGGACATTTTGCTGCAAAATAAAAGTAAACGTGTGCGGTTAGATTAAAAAAATGAACTGCTCTTATTGAAATCTTCTTTAACTTTAAAATCAACATCACATACACATATACATATTTTACTGTGCATTCAATATTGTAAATTCATATTGAATTTTAATTTATGTTTTATTAAATTATTAAGATATTTAGGTAACTGATTTTCAGATATGATTAACTTCAACATTTTATGTACTTAACACTGTAAAAAAAGAAATCAAATATATAATTTTTTATTGATAAAAATTATTTCGAAAAATGTGATTTTTACATTGATTCTTATGGGAAAATGAAAAATGAACCTCCTCTAAAAAAAGCTCAACAAAAAATACGTCATATTATTACGGCTCTAATAAAGATGGCTCTGGTATTACTTTCTTACTTTTGCTATCCCGTACTATTATTTCGTAATTATTACATTTGTTTATTATTTTGTTTATTATAAAAAAAAATTTCAATCACTACAAAAAAATAATGCGTCGTTCTGGGCCCATAACCTGTTGTAATTAAATATATCTGAGTGAAACGACCAGTGTGTATGATAACAAAAGAAGAACTAAAAAAATGTATTTCATTATACAGTTATTACTTTACATAGATCAAGAGTATACAAATGTTTACATGTATAAGTGAGAGGTTTGACAATTATATAAAATAAATTCTCATACAACAACAATACTCATCTCTCTTTTTTTGATGTTACGGCAATCTCGTAGCACAGATCTCCGTGGTCTTGTACTATTCCTAAAATCATATTATATAAAATTATATATATTGCATAACATAATTTACTTACCTTTGACAGATCTCATGAACAAGAAATCAAGGTCAAATTGGCACGCATCTCCCAATTGCATCAAGAATTCGTAGATATCGAAGGTAAAATATTTAGTGAATCGAGCGAGGAAACTTCCGACATGGAAACCATTGAGTAGCAATACTATAAAATCGTTATAAACTTTAACTCGTGGCTCAGAAAGAAAAATGTATCACCACATGAACAATCAATGGATGACTCAACAGGTGGCTTTAACAACACGTCTCATAAGGCTGCAGGTGATTTTAAACTACCACGTTTAAACATACCGATATTTTCGGGTGATTATCGCGAGTGGCAGTCATTTCATGATCTCTTTAAGGCTGCAGTGCATGAGAACCATTCATTAACATCCGCACAAAAGTTTCAATATCTGAAGGGCGTACTACGAGGCGAAGCCAGTGCATTGATTCGACATTTCTCTATAACCGAAGCGAACTACTACGGGGATTTTTTTCAAAATTAAGTAAACGCTATGATCGAAAACAATTAACGGCAAATGCATTCATTAAATTATTCATGGAGCAATCATCAATTATGTAATTCTGCCAATGCAATAAACATCAGACGATTGCTCGATAATGCCGACGAATCAATACGAGGTTTAAAGGCACTTGGTACCGAGGCTGATTCAAAGGATATCTGGTTAATATATATCTTATTCAACAAGCTCGATGATGAATCAAAACAACTATGGATGCGTGAATCAGCTGATATCGAATTTCCAACGCTTAATAATTTTTATGAATTTCTTGGCAAAAGAGCTGACTCAATGGAAGGCATGAAGTCATCAATAAAGGGTCTGTCCAAATCATCTAGTAACGCAAGAGGGTTTCATGCAGCATCGTCGATAACCTGTCCTGTGTGTCAAACCAACTCACATCAATTATTTGAATATACCAAATTACCTGTTGTTTAATATCGACAAATGGAGTCATTTGGAAAACCTACCTATGTCTGATCCAACATTTCATACACCAGGTATTATTTATATTGATTTCTTCCATATTATAGGCAGCAAGAGAATATGCGACGAACAAGGTGCACCAATTGCGCAAGAGACACTATTTGGCTCGATTATTGCTGGAACTGTTGATAATCATAATCAAGTGCTACCATCTACCACCAGTTTACATAGTGAGCTCAATCTTGACAACACTCTAAAGAAATTTTGAGAAATTGATCAAATTCCAACTCAATCGTTGTTGACTGATGATAACATAAAATGTGAAGAACATTTTCAAAGACACACATTATGCAATAATGATCGATTCGTTGTTAGACTCGCCTTTAAAATCGAAAATCCAACCTTTGGAAGAAGTATGTGTCACGATATGAATTATAGTGCACAGCCCTGTAACCATAATACATGTATATAACATTGTAAGGTACAATAAATCAGTCTCAACTTAACTTGCGTATCATTTGGTCGTGTTACTTTACATGGTGTCAGATGTGGGGTTTAAATAATAATAATTGAAAATTAATATAAAAGTTTTGAGTATTTAACAAATAAAAAACCACGCTTAAAAAAATAAAATAAAATAAAAATTATTAAAAGGTAACAAACGTAAACGCCAATAAAAAGGTAAAAATAAAATTAAAAAAAAAAAAAAAATAAAAAAAAAAGGGACGCCAATTACGCAAGTACAACAATACGTCTGCTACACGAAGAAAAAAAAAAAAAAACGACTTCGATAGTTCGTTACTCAAGAGTGTAAAAAACATAAATCGTTTGTAGTATAATTAAACGAATTGAGACTCATCATAATAATATTCGAAATGGAAGGACATCGCTCCCCAAGACAACTGGACTGTACACAGAGTGATATGGCAGAGGAATGGAATTGGAAGGAAGCGCATTGAAACGTCTTGAAAACATGGAAGCAAGAATCAAAAGAGATATCGAATTCAAGGAAGCATACCACAAATTTATGAACGAATACCGCCAATTAAACCACATGGAAGAAATTCCTGTAGAAGAAATAGACCAGAATCGCCAACAAAGTTTTTATCTACCTCACCATGGCGTTTGCAAACCTTCGAGTACCACAACCAAACTTCGAGTGGTCTTCGACGCTTCATTTAAATCGTCGAACGGAGTATCTTTAAATGACACCTTGTTAGTTGGTCTTACCTTAAACCAACCACTCGTAAGCATTTTACCAAGGTTTCGAATATTGAAGGTGGTATTTTCTGCTGACATTGAAAAGATGTACAGACAGATACTAATTTATCCAAACGATAGGGATTATCAGTGCATATTATGGAGAAAAAAACCGACAGAGCCTGTAACACATTATAGATTACAAACGGTAACATATGGCACCTCATCTGCACCGTATATTGCAACCAAAACAATTCAAGTAATAGGCAATGAATTACTCAAAACCGATCCAGCTGCAGCACATGTGATATTAAACCATTTCTATGTAGATAATCTGATGTCTGGAGCACATACCCTCGAAGAAGCCTATCACTTACAAGATAAGGTATCATCATCATTGCAGAATTTTGGGTTCAAATTACGAAAATGGGCTTCAAATGCTATCGAACTGCTAAACCATATAAACGAAGACGATAAAGAAAGGGGTCCTGTAAATATAAACGACGATTCAACCTATCTCAAATTGTTGGAAATTCAGTGGCATCCTGTGAAGGATGAATTCAGTTTTAACGTTTGCTGTGATGTTGAGAAGAAACCAACCAAGAGAAATATCTTGTCATTTTCTGCTCGAATTTTTGATCCATTAGTATGGCTCGCACCTGTCATCATAAATTTAAAAATTATTTTTCAGAAGCTGTGGCTGTTACAATTGGATTGGGATGATGAAATCCCTTCGTCGACGGCAGAAAAATGGTTAAAGGTGAAAAATCAAATGGCATATATTTAAAATCGAAGTATTCCAAGATGGCTGTTAATAACAAGTGGTAAATTAGAACTACACGAATTTGGATATGGATCGGAGGATGCATATGCCGCTGTAGTCTATTGCAGAACAATCAATGAAAAGGGAAGCATCAATGTAAGATTGATGGCCGCCAGAACGAAGGTTGCCCCTATAAACCAAATTTCAATACCTAGATTGGAATTGTGTGCTGCAGTATTGCTGAAAAGATTGCTCACGATGATCAAGGATACTCTGGGCGGCGAAATCGAAATTATAGCTTGGACGGATTCGACAATCGTCCTTTCATGGTTATCATCTCATCCCCGAAGATGAAAAACATTCATCGCGGAACCGAACGGCAAACATTCTATCTTTTCTTTCTAGGAATCACTGGAAGCATGTGCAATCATCACACAACCCAGCAGATTGTGCCTCACGAGGTTTACTACCACAAGAAGTAATCAGCCATAAACTATGGTGGAATGGTCCTAATTGGTTGTGGCTAGACTCGTTCCATTGGCCAAATCAACTGCAACAATTAGGAGAGGCTCCTGAAGTAAAATTGGGTGCTGATGTGCTTATATCAACAATGCCATTTACTTCGGATATTCTTCCTAAAATCTGTCAAAGATGTTCTTCGTTTCACAAATTTATAAGTATCATCGGATGGATCAAGCGCTTCTACCATAATCTTCGTCATGCGTCCCAAAGAGACTTCAAATGTATTAACCGTCGAAGAAATAATTGCCAGTAAAATGCTTATTTACAAACTTCTTCCACTGGAGTATTTCAGCGACGGGTTAAAAGATATTCAAACTCGTCAAGTGGTATCGAAGAAGAGCAAATTATATCAATTCAATCCATTCATTGATGACGATAACATTGTGAGGGTAGGAGGTCGAATCCAACATTCATCTATTGATTTTAACACACGTCATCCAATCATCTTACCCAGATGCTACATTTCAAAACTATTGGTAACGGAATTGCATCATAAAAACATGCATGCAGGAGCTACATTACTTACCAGCATCACACGACAAAATTATAATATTTTACAATGTCGCTTTCTAATCAAGGAAATTATACGCAGGTGTACCGTATGTACGAGATACCGAAGTCAACCCAATAATCAACTCATGGGAAATCAATAATCAACAGCCATTCGTCAAAGTTGGTGTAGACTTTGCTGGGCCATTGATGATAAAGCAGAAGCATGGTAGAGGTTCAAAGCATTCCAAGGCCTATTTAGCCATATTCGTCTATGTCCACAAAGGCAGTACACATCGAAGTCGTCGGTGATCTTACAACTGAATCATTTATGGCGAGCTTAAGAAGATTTATTTCCAGAAGAGGCATGTGCTCAGAAATTTTCTCCGATAACGGTTCCAATTTTATTGGAGCAAAAAATATCCTAAAGGAATTATATAATTTTTTAAAATATAATTCTGATGAAATTTGTACAACTCTAACTCCAGATCTGATAAAATGGCATCTTATTCCAAGTGCGGCCCCATCATTGGGTGGATTGCGGGAGGCGGCCGTTAAATCTCTTAAATTCCACCTAAGGAGAGTAATGGGTAACACCATCTTCACATTTGAGGAGCTAACAATAGCTGTGCAGATCGAAGGAATACTGAATTCTAGGCCAATTTGCAGTTCTTCAACCGATGAAATTGACGCGTTGACACCAGGCCACTTTTTAATTGGTAGACCAATCAACCAATTACCGGACTATAATCTAAACGATATAAAATCATCACATCTTACTAGGTGGCATCAATTACAAAAGGAGCTACAGCACCTTTTGCAGAGATGGCACACAGAATACCTCACAACACTACATAGACGAACTAAATGGCAATCACAAGGAGAAAAACTTAAACCAAATGATATTGTCATTATCAAAACCAATAACCTACCACCAGCACAATGGTTATTAGCGCGAGTGAATCAAATACATCCTGGAACAGACGGAATAGTCCGTGTCATTACAGTAAAGACTAAAACGTCAACATTGAAACTACCAGTCCACAAATTATACAAGCTGCCAATCGATCAATAATTGAATTGGTGGATTCAACGGGCCGGTATGTTGCAGCTTATCGATCGACAAACATTATCACCTAAAACAAAATGTAGAAACTAGAATTAAGTTTTGAATTGTATAATAAATACTCATCTCTCTTCTTTTGATGTTACGGCAATCTCGTAGCACAGATCTCCGTGGTCTTGTACTATTCCTAAAATCATATTATATAAAATGAATATATATATTGCATAACATAATTTACTTACCTTTAACAGATCTCAATTGTTTACATAATTGTCATTCATTAGAATGAAGTGGTATGTAATTAATATGCAATTGTAATACTTAGCAATGTTACCGTCATCTACCATCAAATAGTACAGTTACCACTTATTCAGCACAGCACGATTTCTGTGCCATACGTGACGAATTTCTTGAGGGTGTTGATGATAACTTACATTTGATCGGCAACTGTCTGACTTTCAATCGTAACAGATCCCTTGAGTTCCACGAAAATTTCTATACATCTACTGCCTTCTCTGCTCTGGTTCAAACTGCTCCAGTTTGTTAAGGATGCAGAACGTACCTGAGCGTTTTGATAAGATCTTAGATTGCACCATGTTTCTTCTGTGACATTGAGTGCGGCATGTCAACGGGTTCAAGACAACTTTAATATTTATAGTTTGTGGAGAAAAAGTTAAGAAATTCAGAACAAATTGTGTGTTTCAAATTAATGTCAAATTTTTTAAATGAATACTAGATGAGTGAAGCGTATACTATTTATATTTCACCTTGAAAATAAGTGAAAAAAAAATACTTTGCACGAACAATAATTAATATTGGCTTTGATAGTAGGCCATGATTTATGCTTAAATAATGTGACATTTTCCAAAATTTGTTTAGTATAAACAAGAAAGAGATCGAATAATGGCAAAATATTTCAGAATTGGAAATAAAATAATAGAGCGATCTCTCTTCAAAATGAAGCAATATGATATCGATATGATGCAACGCTGTCATCAAAATCCGCTTCATGTAATGCATGTTAAAGTAAGTCTATATTCACATATACTGCTTTTAAAGATAATTAATTTTTATCGATGGTCTAATTTAGACAATGATGACAGGAAAAATAAAAGTCGGCCCAATTGTTGATATTTTGGGTGATGAAATGACTCGAATCATTTGGCATGATATTAAGAAAAAATTAATTTTACCATATCTCGATATTGAATTGCACGAATACGATTTGGGTATCAAAAATCGAGACCAAACAAACGATAAGGTGACAATCGATTGTGCCGAGGCGATAAAAAAATACAATATTGGCATTAAATGTGCCACCATAACACCAGATGAGAAACGTGTTAAAGAATTTAATTTGAAAAAAATGTGGAAATCGCCAAACGGAACAATACGAAACCTTTTGCATGGTACACTATTCCGGCAAGCAATTATTTGTAAAAATATTCCACGTTTAGTTGCCGGATGGACTAAGCCTATTATAATTGGGCGCCATGCACATGGCGATCAATACATCGCCACTGGTTTTCTTATCCCATCTGCTGGCCGGCTTGAGAGTAGATTCTATCCGAAAGATAGTAGTGCACCAAAAGTTCGAGTGGTCAATGAATTCGAGGGGGCTGGCGTTGCAATGGCCATGTACAATACAGACGAATCAATTATCGAGTTTGCACACTCGTCATTTAAATATGCATTGCATCGCAAATATCCCTTGTATTTGAGCACAAAAAATACGATTCTCAAGCAATACGATGGTCGATTCAAAGATTTATTTGAACAAATTTACACAAGTCAATACAAAAATGCTTTCAAAGATGCTGGCATTTGGTATAATCATCGTTTAATCGATGATATGGTCGCTTATACGATGAAATCGGATGGTGGTTTCGTTTGGGCATGCAAAAAATATTATGGTGATGTCCAATCAGATTTAATTGCCCAAGGTTATGGTTCATTGGGCTTGATGACATCGGTTTTAATGTGTCCCGATGGCAAAACGATTATAACCGAAGCCGCTCATGGTACAGTGACGCGACATTTTCGTTTGTACCAGCAAGGTAAACTAACATCGACAAATCCTATTGCATCGATTTTTGCATGGACCCAAGGCTTATTGCATCGTGCTAAGCTCGATAGTAACGCTCAGTTGACAACATTTGCTGCGACACTCGAAAAAGTGTGTATCGATACAGTCGAATCGGGATTTATGACAAAAGATCTAGCCAGTTGTCTAAAGGGCGCAAACAAAGTGGCAGTAAGCGATTTTATGGAAACGTTCAAGTTTATGGACAAATTAGCTGATAATTTCATAATTGAATTAAGAAAAACGGGATAATTCATTTATAACGCCATTAATTTAATTATGTAGCTGAGGTTTCTCAGATAATTTAAAAATTAAAAAATAAAAATATTAAATAAAAATTTGTTTGTTTGTTTCTTTTTATCTTTCTAATCTGTTTTGGGGTTCAATGCACTTCCAACTCTTTCGCAGTTCGCTTATTTAGGTCCTACCTTATATGCTATTACAGCCAAATCGAAGACGTACGGCTATAGGTCCGATTAACGTAGAACCAGATCATGGGTTGGTCTTTGTGAATTTGAGAAAATTTCCTTTTGCCTCCCGCCCCTATTCGAGATCCTGGTACCTCCAGCTTCAACTGCTGCAGCTTTAACCACTGGGCCATTTGGTCGTTTAAATAAAAGAATTGGCATTGTTTATTTATAAAAGCACCAGATCTAATTGGGGTTGGGTAACTCAGTTGAATCAATTTGTGTTGAATCGGGTTTGTCCCTCAATCAAATCAAAATTAATCGTTTTTCTCGCATTCTATACATCAGTATGTTTCATATAGATAAAGGGTGATCCAATAAAATCTTCCAAAAGATTTTTCAATTCAGGTGCTCCTTTGACGTGACTTCAAACTGGCTCTCTCGCTTGGGTTGTTTAAGACTTGTGTTGCAGCTCATCAATCGACAAACATTATCACCTGAAACAAAATGTAGAAACTAGAATTAAGTTTTGAATTGTATAATACTTGTTGTAATTAAATATATCTGAGTGAAACGACCAGTGTGTATGATAACAAAAGAAGAACTAAAAAAATGTATATCATTATACAGTTATTACTTTACATAGATCAAGAGTATACAAATGTTTACATGTATAAGTGAGAGGTTTGACAATTATATAAAATAAATTCTCATACAACAACATCCCCACTAGAATTTGATTTATCTCAAACCCATTCCTAAAGTACATTTTTGATGTTTCTCACTAAAAAGAGCCTTCGTCAAAACATCTGCCACCATGTCATTTGTGCCTATGTAATCCAATTTAATTTTTGATTCTTCCATCAATTCACGGATATAATGGTGTCTAACATCAATGTGTTTTGTCCTGGCATTATATGAAACTCCAGATGCCAAGCATAAAGCACTTTTATTGTCACATAATATTGTGGGTACGGGCTGATTATTCTCAAATAATTCCTTCTGAAGTCCACTTATCCACATCGCTTCCTGGGAAGCCGAAGACAATGACATGTACTCCGCCTCTGCGGTTGACAAGGCAACTGTTGGTTGTCGTTTTGAATTCCACGACACTGCTGCGCCCTGATTCATAAATACATATCCTGTATTTGAACGTCGTTCATCAACATCTGCAGCCCAATCTGCATCACAATATCCAAGAATTCCAGTATGTTTTTCACGGGAATATGTCAATTTCAAATCTGAAGTTCCCTTTAAATAGCGTAGGATTCGTTTTACCGCATTCCAATGCGACTTGCCAGGGTTCATGTTGTAACGGCTAACATTACTTACAGCAAACGATAAATCCGGTCTTGACACTTGTGCTGCGAAAAGAATACTTCCAACCGCTTCCTGGTAAGGTACACTTATCATTTCATTTCGTTCAGTATCATTTTTTGGACACATGTCATTTGTGATCCTTTGATTAGGATCAAAAGGGGTTAAAACTGGGTTACAATCCATCATGTTAAATTTCTGTAATACCTCTTGAATATATTGCTGTTGATCGATGGATATGAGTCCCTTTTTACGGTCACGGGTAATACGTAAACCAAGGCAATAAACGGCTTCGCCCAAATCCAACATTTTGAACCGCTTCATCAGTTCCGTTTTAATCCATGCCTTCACATCTTTATCATTGCTAAAAATGATAAAATCGTCAACATAAATTGCGATCATCAGTATTTTGCCTCCATCGAGCTTGAAGTAGACACAAGGATCAACTTTCGAGCGAGTAAGTCCCATTTCTTTCAGATTGCTATCCAACTTTTGGTTCCAAATTCTGCTCGCCTGTTTCAGACCATACAGAGATTTTCGAAGCTTGCACACTTTAGTTCCACTCGCAAAACCTTCTGGCTGCAGCATATAAATCTCCTCAGGTAAGTCGCCTTGCAAAAACGCAGTTACTGCGTCCATTTGATCGATATCAAGGTCATATTTTGCTGCCAAACTAATAAGGTATCTTATAGAGCTGAAACGCACGACTGGAGCAAACGTCTCACTATAATCTACACCCTTCCTTTGCGAACATCCTTTTATTACAAGGCGGGCTTTATACCGAGCAATCTGACCTGTGGCATTTCTTTTTGTTTTATATATCCAACGGCAGTCAATGGGTCTCTTCCCTATCGGTAAATCGCATAGTTCCCACGACTTATTCTCTTGAAGTGAACTAAATTCCTCTTCCATTGCTTGTTTCCATAAATGTGAATCTGCTCTGCTTAATGCGTCTTCCGGTGATACTGGATCACATAGCTCGGCTGACTTCACCGAATAGGTGACAAAATCAGATAGGCGTTTTGGCTTAGGTTCTCTAGTTGACCTTCTTGGTGACTCTGATGAAATTTGTGATCTTCATCCAAATCAGCCTCCTGACAAACATCGGATTCTGACGACAATGATTCAGAATTATCAGTAAACCCTTCGTGACCCTCTTCTGCATTACTGGTACTGTCTATCATATTGTTAACGTTGGTATTATTTTGAGTCCCCATTTGAGTCTCATTTTCTTGTACATCAGTTTCATCTGGGAATATATAGAAATTACTATCGCTAAGGTCATTATTATTTACCTGTTTTTGAAAACGTTGATTTTCAAGAAAAATGACATCTCGACTGATAACAACTGTACGTTTTATTGGGTTGAATAAACGATATGCCTTTGAATTTTCTGAATATCCCACCATAATATGCTTTTCGGATTTAGGATCAAATTTTAGCCTTTTCTGTTTTGGAACATGTACCATGGCTATGGTACCAAAAACCTTCAGATGCTCCAAACGTGCCCTGCGACCAGTCCAAATTTCTTCAGGACATTTACAATCCGGTAAACTGCGCGTCGGTGAACGATTGATTAAATATACAGCAGTCGAGACGGCCTCCGCCCAAAAAACAACTGGAAGTTCAGAATCAAACAACATGCAGCGAGCTCTCTCCACAATGGTGCGGTTCATCCTTTCTGCCGTCCCATTCTGTTCCGGTGTGTATACTGTTGTCGTTTGATGCTGTATACCACAACTTGACAAAAAACTCAAGAAATCGCCATTACAGAACTCAGTACCGTTGTCCGTTCTTAGAATTTTTACTTTCCGACCTGTTTGATTTTCGGATAATGATTTGAATTTTTTAAAATAACTCAACGTCTCGGTTTTGGTGCTTAGGATGTAAACTGACACTTTCTTTGAATAATCATCCACAAAAGTAAGAAAGTATTTTCCACCACCAAAAGATTTCTGCCCAATCGGACCACAAATGTCCGAGTGTATCAAATCTAGACAGTTATTTGACTGTGTGCATGAGTTATGAAACGGTAGTCGTGTCTGTTTTCCCTTCAGACAGATAATACATGATTGACCAATTTGCTCGTCAATAAAAGAAACTGCATTTTCATTATCTCTTAATTGTTTCATACTATTCGTACTTAAGTGGCCTAACCTCCTATGCCATAAGTCATATTCTGAAGAAACAGCTGACATCAACACTCTTTCGGCATCCGGTGTATCCAATTTGTACATTTCACCAACAAGCGTGGCAGTGGCAATCACTCTTTTTTGATTCTTGTTAAAAACTGTACATCCATTCGAGTCAAATGTCACACGATTTCCATTTTTCACCATTTGACTAACCGATAGCAAATTAGTACACAACTGAGGAATGCACAAAACATTTGTTATGTCTGTGTCTTGTACTGAATTGTTAACCAACAATTTCATTTTCAAATTTCCGACACCTGTCACTTTCATTCGTGTGTCGTTTGCAATGACAACTTCATTCGTTGGTGGATTTGAAATTTCCCTTAATAAACTTGCATCCATTGACATACATATGCGATGATGCGCCTGAGTCTATGTACCAATTATCCTTTATAACTTCGCTTACTGCAAATGAGGTATATAACAATGCGGAATTGCCTTGCTGGCTTGAGTTTGACTCAACATGTCTATTGTAAGTACAACTATTCGCCAAATGCCCAAATTTATTGCAATTATAACAGCGCATTTTACTAATGTCTTGCGAATATTTTTTGTTATGCTTTGACTTGCCATATTTATTCGTACTGTACAAAGCTTTTGTTGCTGTAGTGCCATCTGATGATAAATTGTCCAACTGTACGTCCTGAAGCAGCTTCGCTTTAATTGAATCAGCAGTTATATCCACACCTGAGCTTTCGATGCCCATAATCATTGGCTTGAATTTATCAGGCAAGCCAGCTAATAAGATTGTTCCTACCCATTCATCACTCAGATCCATGCCAATATTTCTCAATTTGTGAGCGGTCGATATAATCGAATTGACATATTCTTCTACTGAAATGCAATCTTCCAGAGATGTTGTAATTAGCTTTCGCAAAAGCCTAACTTTCCGGGTAAGACCCGAATCTAAAAACGCCTTTTCAAGGGCTTTCCAAGCCTCTTGAGCTGTTTTACTTGATCGAACATGGACGTAATTGATTGGATCAATCAAAACAATAATTGTTGCCTTTGCTTTTGAGATTTTTTCTTCATCTTTTTCGTCACCAGTAACACACGACCATAACTGTTCGTGTTCTAAATATATTCTAAACAGCAAAGCGCCATGAGTCATAATTTTCTCGACCGTTTAACTTTTCTATAACGAAATTATTGGCGGCCATCTTATTTTATAACTTTCGTCAAACACACGTGTATTACCAGAGCCATCTTAATTTTACAGAGCCTAAATATTAAAAATTGAGCTTAAAATAGAGGAAGTAAAATAGAGGAAAAAACGTAAATTCCCATACAAAATATATGGAAAGTAAACATTTTTTTAAAATGAAATATTTCAATGAAAAGTATGACAAAATAAACATTTTAATGTTGAAATCATATAAAAACTATTTATATAATATATCATTTAAATATTTTTGAATAAAATCAATTGAATATAATATAAATAATTAAATAAATAAATCATTAAATTCAAATATCGCATTAGAACTTTTAATTTGTATACGCACAAATACATACATACTCGTATCATATGAAAAAAAAATATTCTCATTTATACGCATGAGCAATATGAAATATCGATCGACTACGATCAATGACAACAGAGTCATCTCTGGAAAAATTAAAACTACTACTAAAAAGCTACTTTGTTTTTGACAAAAAACTTTTTGATTATCAAAATTCAAAATTTCGAAATTAATCCAAACTAATGTAAAATAAATAAATAAATTTAATTTAGATTTAAAATATATACTCATTTACTTAAACGTTTATCTAAAAACGGTCAAACTACTAGAATCCCACTATAATTCTATAGGAATTAAAACTAGAATCGTACAGTAGAATTATATTGTATCAAATTTTATCATAAATGTTATTACATTTTACAGGATAAAATACTATAACATATTCTAAAATCCGTATGAAATCGAGTATTTGCTGATAAAATTGTGTGTTTTGTCAAGAAACTTATATATGTAAGAATTTTAAGGTTAGCATTTTTTTCGAGTTGGAGGAAGATTTGATTTTATAAAGATATATACGAGTATGTATGTATGTATATATGTATGTTTATATACTTACATATAAAATTTAACCGTTAACTTGTTAACTTGAATTGGTAAAACCAAATCCATTAGAAATTTTTTTTAAATCTAACGACTTTTTGGATAAAAAAAATAACGCCCAGCTGACATCTATTGAAAGATCGTAAGTACTAAAACGAAAGTACTAAAACTTAACATTTTACCCTGAATAAATTAAATTTAAATAGATTTACTTTTATCTATATTGAATATAATAATTATAATTAATAATTATTATGATATGTGAAACAAATAAATTAATTTTATTATGAATGTCAGATGTCTCTTGTAAAGCTTTTCCGCCATGTCATGTTTCTGGTTTGTTTTTTATAGTATAGGGTACACCTATAAACATTCCATCAATTTATTATTTTATAATTAAAATTATTTTTTAACAATAATTATGTTTTATTTTTATAATTTCTAGAATATAAATGTTCAAAGAAGTTACGGTTATTTGGTTATTCGAAATTAAAAGAAAATTATGCAGTCAGATAAAAATAAAATGTGCTGTTCGTATGGAACACCCTTTTTTTCTTTTAGATCGACATAAAATTTATTTTTTATTTTTTAGTTTCGTTTTTAGTAGGTAACACTAATGGCGCAAAATCATTGTTTTATTATATAATTAAAATTATTGTTTATTGTAGTTATTAAATTTTATTTATGTGCAAAAACATAATTTCTTATGTCTAAATATATTTCAATACAGCTACGGACATTTTGCTGCAAAATAAAAGTAAACGTGTGCGGTTAGATTAAAAAAATGAACTGCTCTTATTGAAATCTTCTTTAACTTTAAAATCAACATCACATACACATATACATATTTTACTGTGCATTCAATATTGTAAATTCATATTGAATTTTAATTTATGTTTTATTAAATTATTAAGATATTTAGGTAACTGATTTTCAGATATGATTAACTTCAACATTTTATGTACTTAACACTGTAAAAAAAGAAATCAAATATATAATTTTTTATTGATAAAAATTATTTCGAAAAATGTGATTTTTACATTGATTCTTATGGGAAAATGAAAAATGAACCTCCTCTAAAAAAAGCTCAACAAAAAATACGTCATATTATTACGGCTCTAATAAAGATGGCTCTGGTATTACTTTCTTACTTTTGCTATCCCGTACTATTATTTCGTAATTATTACATTTGTTTATTATTTTGTTTATTATAAAAAAAAATTTCAATCACTACAAAAAAATAATGCGTCGTTCTGGGCCCATAACCTGTTGTAATTAAATATATCTGAGTGAAACGACCAGTGTGTATGATAACAAAAGAAGAACTAAAAAAATGTATTTCATTATACAGTTATTACTTTACATAGATCAAGAGTATACAAATGTTCACATGTATAAGTGAGAGGTTTGACAATTATATAAAATAAATTCTCATACAACAACAATACTCATCTCTCTTTTTTTGATGTTACGGCAATCTCGTAGCACAGATCTCCGTGGTCTTGTACTATTCCTAAAATCATATTATATAAAATTATATATATTGCATAACATAATTTACTTACCTTTGACAGATCTCATGAACAAGAAATCAAGGTCAAATTGGCACGCATCTCCCAATTGCATCAATAATTCGTAGATATCGAAGGTAAAATATTTAGTGAATCGAGCGAGGAAACTTCCGACATGGAAACCATTGAGTAGCAATACTATAAAATCGTTATAAACTTTAACTCGTGGCTCAGAAAGAAAAATGTATCACCACATGAACAATCAATGGATGACTCAACAGGTGGCTTTAACAACACGTCTCATAAGGCTGCAGGTGATTTTAAACTACCACGTTTAAACATACCGATATTTTCGGGTGATTATCGCGAGTGGCAGTCATTTCATGATCTCTTTAAGGCTGCAGTGCATGAGAACCATTCATTAACATCCGCACAAAAGTTTCAATATCTGAAGGGCGTACTACGAGGCGAAGCCAGTGCATTGATTCGACATTTCTCTATAACCGAAGCGAACTACTACGGGGATTTTTTTCAAAATTAAGTAAACGCTATGATCGAAAACAATTAACGGCAAATGCATTCATTAAATTATTCATGGAGCAATCATCAATTATGTAATTCTGCCAATGCAATAAACATCAGGCGATTGCTCGATAATGCCGACGAATCAATACGAGGTTTAAAGGCACTTGGTACCGAGGCTGATTCAAAGGATATCTGGTTAATATATATCTTATTCAACAAGCTCGATGATGAATCAAAACAACTATGGATGCGTGAATCAGCTGATATCGAATTTCCAACGCTTAATAATTTTTATGAATTTCTTGGCAAAAGAGCTGACTCAATGGAAGGCATGAAGTCATCAATAAAGGGTCTGTCCAAATCATCTAGTAACGCAAGAGGGTTTCATGCAGCATCGTCGATAACCTGTCCTGTGTGTCAAACCAACTCACATCAATTATTTGAATATACCAAATTACCTGTTGTTTAATATCGACAAATGGAGTCATTTGGAAAACCTACCTATGTCTGATCCAACATTTCATACACCAGGTATTATTTATATTGATTTCTTCCATATTATAGGCAGCAAGAGAATATGCGACGAACAAGGTGCACCAATTGCGCAAGAGACACTATTTGGCTGGATTATTGCTGGAACTGTTGATAATCATAATCAAGTGCTACCACCTACCACCAGTTTACATAGTGAGCTCAATCTTGACAACACTCTAAAGAAATTTTGAGAAATTGATCAAATTCCAACTCAATCGTTGTTGACTGATGATAACATAAAATGTGAAGAACATTTTCAAAGACACACATTATGCAATAATGATCGATTCGTTGTTAGACTCCCCTTTAAAATCGAAAATCCAACCTTTGGAAGAAGTATGAACAGCGCATTGAAACGTCTTGAAAACATGGAAGCAAGAATCAAAAGAGATATCGAATTCAAGGAAGCATATCACAAATTTATGAACGAATACCGCCAATTAAACCACATGGAAGAAATTCCTGTAGAAGAAATAGACCAGAATCGCCAACAAAGTTTTTATCTACCTCACCATGGCGTTTGCAAACCTTCGAGTACCACAACCAAACTTCGAGTGGTCTTCGACGGTTCATTTAAATCGTCGAACGGAGTATCTTTAAATGACACCTTGTTAGTTGGTCTTACCTTATACCAACCACTCGTAAGCATTTTACCAAGGTTTCGAATATTGAAGGTGGTATTTTCTGCTGACATTGAAAAGATGTACAGACAGATACTAATTTATCCAAACGATAGGGATTATCAGTGCATATTATGGAGAAAAAAACCGACAGAGCCTGTAACACATTATAGACCAGGAGCCGTAGAGTAATAAATATGAACGACATGGTACACGGTTTCTCTATGCGCGATTCAAAGGATAATAAAATTTCGAACCGAAACGTAAAAATGAAACACAAGTTTTTGTTGACGATGTCCTTCAAATTGACGCTCAAAGTGGTAAGTGTCGTTGTTATAAAAAAACGACAAGGTACACGAGTAGTTATTTGACCAACATAATGTAGATCTCACATTATAAAAAAAATTATTCAAGCGTTGAACAGTTTTTGGTGACCTTCAGTCAGAAAATGAGATTTGAAACTGGTGTTGTCGTTGTTAAAAAAAAACGATAAGGTACACGGCAGATTCATAAATCATTTGAAAGGTTTTAATGTGAGCTTTCCAAATATATACGTGGATTTTATATAGGCGATGACAAAGTTGGTCAATTTCACCAAAATTAGACAAAAATTGGTGTTTTTTACATATATACTCGTAATTATTAAGTATCGTTATTTCCATTTCCCTGTTAGCAATTTATAATATAATTTGCATTTTTAATTTTTGCAAGTCCTCATTATTTTTCTTAACCATGTTCGGATATAAATCCTTAGAAACATCGTCATAGGCATTAAGAAGTAAACTGTTAAAAAAGTTTGAGCACTTTTGCCGAACAATAAACAAGGGGTTTGGTATCTGCCACAAATAATGAGTTCTCCAACTTTTGCTTCAACCGTAGCCAAAACTATGAGGAGATCATTGGAAATAATGGAAAAATGCCACCAAACGTATATGACTAATATATGATTTGGCTATAGCAGAAATCGCATTGGAGATACGAGAAAATGAATCGCCTATTTACGATAACATATTTATACTTCAAGGTAATTGGTAAATACTAAGATGGATTCGGTGGTGAATATATCCTCGAAGAAAGAGGAATTCGTGCTTTAGGTTCAATTATACCTTTATTACCGAAACACATTAAAATAGGTACTCGTAGCTATTCATAATAAAGATTACTTTTCTATTTTATTTATTTTAATTTTTACTATAGATGCAAACGACCTAATTTGCTTTTGGGAACAGCATTTCAAATGTTGCACTTTGAGGAGTTTTTAGAAAAAAGCAGTGGTAATCGATTCTTAATTAATAAAATATGAATTAAAATCATTAGAAGCATTTATAGTCGTCGGTTGTAGCTTAATGGTTGAGAGAGTTTCACGCCGCGGTCTCGATTTCGATTTTCGCCGTTGACCCAAAATTAACATGCACCGAATGACATACAATGCGGTTGTGTGTCAAATGATTCGTTGGGGTGACCACCTACAATGTGCACCAATCGTTAAAGTGGGTTCGTAAGGTCTTAATTGAGACGCAGTAAGGGCCTCTAAGCCATAGATTGCAAGCATTTAAAGAATCTCCCAACGTCTCTAAAGAGCTTTCACAGATATTAGAAAAATATTTTATACATAAAGAACAGACATTAGCTGGAGAACATTTTTTTTGTTGTAGTGTTATCTGTCACTCAGGCTTTATTGGCCCATTGTGACTTTCACCATATCACTTTTACGTCCCGGCTATAGAACCGATTTACGTAGAAACCATCTGAACATTGCATAGCTTCATGCCAGCCTATAGTACTGGTAAAAATCCCCCTTTGCATCTTGGCCCTATCGGTTTTCAAGCCCGGTACCTTCCGCTCCATGCCGCAGTCTTCAACATGGTGAAACAGCTAAATTTTGGTGTATTTATATTGAATTATTTTCGTTATATGGAGGATTTTCTCGTTGTGTAAGGATGGGACATTTCGAAGCCTATTTAATTTGTCTTGAGAAAATATCTTGATATGATATGATAGGGGAAGTACAAGCCAACCAGTTACGGTGAATCTAAGATTGTTACCATAATCCTGGAGTATATTCAGCAGAGTTCCAAATAGATATCTGAGAATTTTTACTCCAAAATTATGCGGGCCCAGTCCCTGCTTGCATCCCAACATATAAGGTTTTGGGAAAAGGAAACAATCACAGAAACGACTAAGGTGATAAACCACAGCAGAGTCATTGCTAACTACATTATTAGTAAATTATTATATATTGTTAGTATAATCATTTTCACATAGGGATTTGAGTTTGTTATTATTGTTAGTTGGATAGGTAACGACCATTCTATATTCATCATACGTATTCGTATCTCCTCGACAGTTAAAACTGGAGTACTTTACAAACATCAAAAAGGTATAAGTTGAACCTAAAGCACAAATTCCACTTTCTTGGAGGATATATTCACCACCGAATCCATCTTAGTATTTACCAATTACCTTGAAGTATAAATATGTTATCGTAAATGGGCGATTCATTTTCTCGTATCTCCAATGCGATTTCTGCTATAGCCAAATCATATATTAGTCATATACGTTTGGTGGCATTTTTCCATTATTTCCAATGATCTCCTCATAGTTTTGGCTACGGTTGAAGCAAAAGTTGGAGAACTCATTATTTGTGGCAGATACCAAACCCCTTGTTTATTGTTCGGCAAAAGTGCTCAAACTTTTTTAACAGTTTACTTCTTAATGCCTATGACGATGTTTCTAAGGATTTATATCCGAACATGGTTAAGAAAAATAATGAGGACTTGCAAAAATTAAAAATGCAAATTATATTATAAATTGCTAACAGGGAAATGGAAATAACGATACTTAATAATTACGAGTATATATGTAAAAAACACCAATTTTTGTCTAATTTTGGTGAAATTGACCAACTTTGTCATCGCCTATATAAAATCCACGTATATATTTGGAAAGCTCACATTAAAACCTTTCAAATGATTTATGAATCTGCCGTGTACCTTATCGTTTTTTTTTAACAACGACAACACCAGTTTCAAATCTCATTTTCTGACTGAAGGTCACCAAAAACTGTTCAACGCTTGAATAATTTTTTTTATAATGTGAGATCTACATTATGTTGGTCAAATAACTACTCGTGTACCTTGTCGTTTTTTTATAACAACGACACTTACCACTTTGAGCGTCAATTTGAAGGACATCGTCAACAAAAACTTGTGTTTCATTTTTACGTTTCGGTTCGAAATTTTATTATCCTTTGAATCGCGCATAGAGAAACCGTGTACCATGTCGTTCATTTTTACTACTCTACGGCTCCTGCCCTATTATAGATTACAAACGGTAACATATGGCACCTCATCTGCACCGTATCTTGCAACCAAAACAATTCAAGTAATAGGCAATGAATTACTCAAAACCGATCCAGCTGCAGCACATGTGATATTAAACCATTTCTATGTAGATGATCTGATGTCTGGAGCACATACCCTCGAAGAAGCCTATCACTTACAAGATAAGGTATCATCATCATTGCAGAATTTTGGGTTCAAATTACGAAAATGGGCTTCAAATGCTATCGAACTGCTAAACCATATAAACGAAGACGATAAAGAAAGGGGTCCTGTAAATATAAACGACGATTCAACCTATCTCAAATTGTTGGAAATTCAGTGGCATCCTGTGAAGGATGAATTCAGTTTTAACGTTTGCTGTGATGTTGAGAAGAAACCAACCAAGAGAAATATCTTGTCATTTTCTGCTCGAATTTTTGATCCATTAGTATGGCTCGCACCTGTCATCATAAATTTAAAAATTATTTTTCAGAAGCTGCGGCTGTTACAATTGGATTGGGATGATGAAATCCCTTCGTCGACGGCAGAAAAATGGTTAAAGGTGAAAAATCAAATGGCATATATTTAAAATCGAAGTATTCCAAGATGGCTGTTAATAACAAGTGGTAAATTAGAACTACACGAATTTGCCGCTGTAGTCTATTGCAGAACAATCAATGAAAAGGGAAGCATCAATGTGAGATTGATGGCCGCCAGAACGAAGGTTGCCCCTATAAACCAAATTTCAATACCTAGATTGGAATTGTGTGCTGCAGTATTGCTGAAAAGATTGCTCACGATGATCAAGGATACTCTGGGCGGCGAAATCGAAATTATAGCTTGGACGGATTCGACAATCGTCCTTTCATGGTTATCATCTCATCCCCGAAGATGAAAAACATTCATCGCGGAACCGAACGGCAAACATTCTATCTTTTCTTTCTAGGAATCACTGGAAGCATGTGCAATCATCACACAACCCAGCAGATTGTGCCTCACGAGGTTTACTACCACAAGAAGTAATCAGCCATAAACTATGGTGGAATGGTCCTAATTGGTTGTGGCTAGACTCGTTCCATTGGCCAAATCAACTGCAACAATTAGGGGAGGCTCCTGAAGTAAAATTGGGTGCTGATGTGCTTATATCAACAATGCCATTTACTTCGGATATTCTTCCTAAAATCTGTCAAAGATGTTCTTCGTTTCACAAATTTATAAGTATCATCGGATGGATCAAGCGCTTCTACCATAATCTTCGTCATGCGTCCCAAAGAGACTTCAAATGTATTAACCGTCGAAGAAATAATTGCCAGTAAAATGCTTATTTACAAACTTCTTCCACTGGAGTATTTCAGCGACGGGTTAAAAGATATTCAAACTCGTCAAGTGGTATCGAAGAAGAGCAAATTATATCAATTCAATCCATTCATTGATGACGATAACATTGTGAGGGTAGGAGGTCGAATCCAACATTCATCTATTGATTTTAACACACGTCATCCAATCATCTTACCCAGATGCTACATTTCAAAACTATTGGTAACGGAAATGCATTTACATTACTTACCAGCATCACACAACAAAATTATAATATTTTACAATGTCGCTTTCTAATCAAGGAAATTATACGCAGGTGTACCGTATGTACGAGATACCGAAGTCAACCCAATAATCAACTCATGGGAAATCAATAATCAACAGCCATTCGTCAAAGTTGGTGTAGACTATGCTGGGCCATTGATGATAAAGCAGAAGCATGGTAGAGGTTCAAAGCATTCCAAGGCCTATTTAGCCATATTCGTCTATGTCCACAAAGGCAGTACACATCGAAGTCGTCGGTGATCTTACAACTGAATCATTTATGGCGAGCTTAAGAAGATTTATTTCCAGAAGAGGCATGTGCTCAGAAATTTTCTCCGATAACGGTTCCAATTTTATTGGAGCAAAAAATATCCTAAAGGAATTATATAATTTTTTAAAATATAATTCTGATGAAATTTGTACAACTCTAACTCCAGATCTGATAAAATGGCATCTTATTCCAAGTGCGGCCCCATCATTGGGTGGATTGCGGGAGGCGGCCGTTAAATCTCTTAAATTCCACCTAAGGAGAGTAATGGGTAACACCATCTTCACATTTGAGGAGCTAACAATAGTTGTGCAGATCGAAGGAATACTGAATTCTAGGCCAATTTGCAGTTCTTCAACCGATGAAATTGACGCGTTGACACCAGGCCACTTTTTAATTGGTAGACCAATCAACCAATTACCGGACTATAATCTAAACGATATAAAATCATCACATCTTACTAGGTGGCATCAATTACAAAAGGAGCTACAGCACCTTTTGCAGAGATGGCACACAGAATACCTCACAACACTACATAGACGAACTAAATGGCAATCACAAGGAGAAAAACTTAAACCAAATGATATTGTCATTATCAAAACCAATAACCTACCACCAGCACAATGGTTATTAGCGCGAGTGAATCAAATACATCCTGGAACAGACGGAATAGTCCGTGTCATTACAGTAAAAACTAAAACGTCAACATTGAAACTACCAGTCCACCAATTATACAAGCTGCCAATCGATCAATAATTGAATTGGTGGATTCAACGGGCCGGTATGTTGCAGCTTATCGATCGACAAACATTATCACCTAAAACAAAATGTAGAAACTAGAATTAAGTTTTGAATTGTATAATAAATACTCATCTCTCTTCTTTTGATGTTACGGCAATCTCGTAGCACAGATCTCCGTGGTCTTGTACTATTCCTAAAATCATATTATATAAAATGAATATATATATTGCATAACATAATTTACTTACCTTTAACAGATCTCAATTGTTTACATAATTGTCATTCATTAGAATGAAGTGGTATGTAATTAATATGCAATTGTAATACTTAGCAATGTTACCGTCATCTACCATCAAATAGTACAGTTACCACTTATTCAGCACAGCACGATTTCTGTGCCATACGTGACGAATTTCTTGAGGGTGTTGATGATAACTTACATTTGATCGGCAACTGTCTGACTTTCAATCGTAACAGATCCCTTGAGTTCCACGAAAATTTCTATACATCTACTGCCTTCTCTGCTCTGGTTCAAACTGCTCCAGTTTGTTAAGGATGCAGAACGTACCTGAGCGTTTTGATAAGATCTTAGATTGCACCATGTTTCTTCTGTGACATTGAGTGCGGCATGTCAACGGGTTCAAGACAACTTTAATATTTATAGTTTGTGGAGAAAAAGTTAAGAAATTCAGAACAAATTGTGTGTTTCAAATTAATGTCAAATTTTTTAAATGAATACTAGATGAGTGAAGCGTATACTATTTATATTTCACCTTGAAAATAAGTGAAAAAAAAATACTTTGCACGAACAATAATTAATATTGGCTTTGATAGTAGGCCATGATTTATGCTTAAATAATGTGACATTTTCCAAAATTTGTTTAGTATAAACAAGAAAGAGATCGAATAATGGCAAAATATTTCAGAATTGGAAATAAAATAATAGAGCGATCTCTCTTCAAAATGAAGCAATATGATATCGATATGATGCAACGCTGTCATCAAAATCCGCTTCATGTAATGCATGTTAAAGTAAGTCTATATTCACATATACTGCTTTTAAAGATAATTAATTTTTATCGATGGTCTAATTTAGACAATGATGACAGGAAAAATAAAAGTCGGCCCAATTGTTGATATTTTGGGTGATGAAATGACTCGAATCATTTGGCATGATATTAAGAAAAAATTAATTTTACCATATCTCGATATTGAATTGCACGAATACGATTTGGGTATCAAAAATCGAGACCAAACAAACGATAAGGTGACAATCGATTGTGCCGAGGCGATAAAAAAATACAATATTGGCATTAAATGTGCCACCATAACACCAGATGAGAAACGTGTTAAAGAATTTAATTTGAAAAAAATGTGGAAATCGCCAAACGGAACAATACGAAACCTTTTGCATGGTACACTATTCCGGCAAGCAATTATTTGTAAAAATATTCCACGTTTAGTTGCCGGATGGACTAAGCCTATTATAATTGGGCGCCATGCACATGGCGATCAATACATCGCCACTGGTTTTCTTATCCCATCTGCTGGCCGGCTTGAGAGTAGATTCTATCCGAAAGATAGTAGTGCACCAAAAGTTCGAGTGGTCAATGAATTCGAGGGGGCTGGCGTTGCAATGGCCATGTACAATACAGACGAATCAATTATCGAGTTTGCACACTCGTCATTTAAATATGCATTGCATCGCAAATATCCCTTGTATTTGAGCACAAAAAATACGATTCTCAAGCAATACGATGGTCGATTCAAAGATTTATTTGAACAAATTTACACAAGTCAATACAAAAATGCTTTCAAAGATGCTGGCATTTGGTATAATCATCGTTTAATCGATGATATGGTCGCTTATGCGATGAAATCGGATGGTGGTTTCGTTTGGGCATGCAAAAAATATTATGGTGATGTCCAATCAGATTTAATTGCCCAAGGTTATGGTTCATTGGGCTTGATGACATCGGTTTTAATGTGTCCCGATGGCAAAACGATTATAACCGAAGCCGCGCATGGTACAGTGACGCGACATTTTCGTTTGTACCAGCAAGGTAAACTAACATCGACAAATCCTATTGCATCGATTTTTGCATGGACCCAAGGCTTATTGCATCGTGCTAAGCTCGATAGTAACGCTCAGTTGACAACATTTGCTGCGACACTCGAAAAAGTGTGTATCGATACAGTCGAATCGGGATTTATGACAAAAGATCTAGCCAGTTGTCTAAAGGGCGCAAACAAAGTGGCAGTAAGCGATTTTATGGAAACGTTCAAGTTTATGGATAAATTAGCTGATAATTTCATAATTGAATTAAGAAAAACGGGATAATTCATTTATAACGCCATTAATTTAATTATGTAGCTGAGGTTTCTCAGATAATTTAAAAATTAAAAAATAAAAATATTAAATAAAAATTTGTTTGTTTGTTTCTTTTTATCTTTCTAATTTGTTTTGGGGTTCAAGGCACTTCCAACTCTTTCGCAGTTCGCTTATTTAGGTCCTACCTTATATGCTATTACAGCCAAATCGAAGACGTACGGCTATAGGTCCGATTAACGTAGAACCAGATCATGGGTTGGTCTTTGTGAATTTGAGAAAATGCCGACGAATCAATACGAGGTTTAAAGGCACTTGGTACCGAGGCTGATTCAAAGGATATCTGGTTAATATATATCTTATTCAACAAGCTCGATGATGAATCAAAACAACTATGGATGCGTGAATCAGCTGATATCGAATTTCCAACGCTTAATAATTTTTATGAATTTCTTGGCAAAAGAGCTGACTCAATGGAAGGCATGAAGTCATCAATAAAGGGTCTGTCCAAATCATCTAGTAACGCAAGAGGGTTTCATGCAGCATCGTCGATAACCTGTCCTGTGTGTCAAACCAACTCACATCAATTATTTGAATATACCAAATTACCTGTTGTTTAATATCGACAAATGGAGTCATTTGGAAAACCTACCTATGTCTGATCCAACATTTCATACACCAGGTATTATTTATATTGATTTCTTCCATATTATAGGCAGCAAGAGAATATGCGACGAACAAGGTGCACCAATTGCGCAAGAGACACTATTTGGCTGGATTATTGCTGGAACTGTTGATAATCATAATCAAGTGCTACCACCAGTTTACATAGTGAGCTCAATCTTGACAACACTCTAAAGAAATTTTGAGAAATTGATCAAATTCCAACTCAATCGTTGTTGACTGATGAAAACATAAAATGTGAAGAACATTTTCAAAGACACACATTATGCAATAATGATCGATTCGTTGTTAGACTCCCCTTTAAAATCGAAAATCCAACCTTTGAAAGAAGTATGAACAGCGCATTGAAACGTCTTGAAAACATGGAAGCAAGAATCAAAAGAGATATCGAATTCAAGGAAGCATACCACAAATTTATGAACGAATACCGCCAATTAAACCACATGGAAGAAATTCCTGTAGAAGAAATAGACCAGAATCGCCAACAAAGTTTTTATCTACCTCACCATGGCGTTTGCAAACCTTCGAGTACCACAACCAAACTTCGAGTGGTCTTCGACGCTTCATTTAAATCGTCGAACGGAGTATCTTTAAATGACACCTTGTTAGTTGGTCTTACCTTATACCAACCACTCGTAAGCATTTTACCAAGGTTTCGAATATTGAAGGTGGTATTTTCTGCTGACATTGAAAAGATGTACAGACAGATACTAATTTATCCAAACGATAGGGATTATCAGTGCATATTATGGAGAAAAAAACCGACAGAGCCTGTAACACATTATAGATTACAAACGGTAACATATGGCACCTCATCTGCACCGTATCTTGCAACCAAAACAATTCAAGTAATAGGCAATGAATTACTCAAAACCAATCCAGCTGCAGCACATGTGATATTAAACCATTTCTATGTAGATGATCTGATGTCTGGAGCACATACCCTCGAAGAAGCCTATCACTTACAAGATAAGGTATCATCATCATTGCAGAATTTTGGGTTCAAATTACGAAAATGGGCTTCAAATGCTTTCGAACTGCTAAACCATATAAACGAAGACGATAAAGAAAGGGGTCCTGTAAATATAAACGACGATTCAACCTATCTCAAATTGTTGGAAATTCAGTGGCATTCTGTGAAGGATGAATTCAGTTTTAACGTTTGCTGTGATGTTGAGAAGAAACCAACCAAGAGAAATATCTTGTCATTTTCTGCTCGAATTTTTGATCCATTAGTATGGCTCGCACCTGTCATCATAAATTTAAAAATTATTTTTCAGAAGCTGTGGCTGTTACAATTGGATTGGGATGATGAAATCCCTTCGTCGACGGCAGAAAAATGGTTAAAGGTGAAAAATCAAATGGCATATATTTAAAATCGAAGTATTCCAAGATGGCTGTTAATAACAAGTGGTAAATTAGAACTACACGAATTTGGATATGCATCGGAGGATGCATATGCCGCTGTAGTCTATTGCAGAACAATCAATGAAAAGGGAAGCATCAATGTGAGATTGATGGCCGCCAGAACGAAGGTTGCCCCTATAAACCAAATTTCAATACCTAGATTGGAATTGTGTGCTGCAGTATTGCTGAAAAGATTGCTCACGATGATCAAGGATACTCTGGGCGGCGAAATCGAAATTATAGCTTGGACGGATTCGACAATCGTCCTTTCATGGTTATCATCTTATCCCCGAAGATGAAAAACATTCATCGCGGAACCGAACGGCAAACATTCTATCTTTTCTTTCTAGGAATCACTGGAAGCATGTGCAATCATCACACAACCCAGCAGATTGTGCCTCACGAGGTTTACTACCACAAGAATTAATCAGCCATAAACTATGGTGGAATGGTCCTAATTGGTTGTGGCTAGACTCGTCCCATTGGCCAAATCAACCGCAACAATTAGGGGAGGCTCCTGAAGTAAAATTGGGTGCTGATGTGCTTATATCAACAATGCCATTTACTTCGGATATTCTTCCTAAAATCTGTCAAAGATGTTCTTCGTTTCACAAATTTATAAGTATCATCGGATGGATCAAGCGCTTCTACCATAATCTTCGTCATGCGTCCCAAAGAGACTTCAAATGTATTAACCGTCGAAGAAATAATTGCCAGTAAAATGCTTATTTACAAACTTCTTCAACTGGAGTATTTCAGCGATGGGTTAAAAGATATTCAAACTCGTCAAGTGGTATCGAAGAAGAGCAAATTATATCAATTCAATCCATTCATTGATGACGATAACATTGTGAGGGTAGGAGGTCGAATCCAACATTCATCTGTTGATTTTAACACACGTCATCCAATCATCTTACCCAGATGCTACATTACAAAACTATTGGTAACGGAATTGCATCATAAAAACATGCATGCAGGAGCTACATTACTTACCAGCATCACACAACAAAATTATAATATTTTACAATGTCGCTTTCTAATCAAGGAAATTATACGCAGGTGTACCGTATGTACGAGATACCGAAGTCAACCCAATAATCAACTCATGGGAAATCAATAATCAACAGCCATTCGTCAAAGTTGGTGTAGACTATGCTGGGCCATTGATGATAAAGCAGAAGCATGGTAGAGGTTCAAAGCATTCCAAGGCCTATTTAGCCATATTCGTCTATGTCCACAAAGGCAGTACACATCGAAGTCGTCGGTGATCTTACAACTGAATCATTTATGGCGAGCTTAAGAAGATTTATTTCCAGAAGAGGCATGTGCTCAGAAATTTTCTCCGATAACGGTTCCAATTTTATTGGAGCAAAAAATATCCTAAAGGAATTATATAATTTTTTAAAATATAATTCTGATGAAATTTGTACAACTCTAACTCCAGATCTGATAAAATGGCATCTTATTCCAAGTGCGGCCCCATCATTGGGTGGATTGCGGGAGGCGGCCGTTAAATCTCTTAAATTCCACCTAAGGAGAGTAATGGGTAACACCATCTTCACATTTGAGGAGCTAACAATAGCTGTGCAGATCGAAGGAATACTGAATTCTAGGCCAATTTGCAGTTCTTCAACCGATGAAATTGACGCGTTGACACCAGGCCACTTTTTAATTGGTAGACCAATCAACCAATTACCGGACTATAATCTAAACGATATAAAATCATCACATCTTACTAGGTGGCATCAATTACAAAAGGAGCTACAGCACCTTTTGCAGAGATGGCACACAGAATACCTCACAACACTACATAGACGAACTAAATGGCAATCACAAGGAGAAAAACTTAAACCAAATGATATTGTCATTATCAAAACCAATAACCTACCACCAGCACAATGGTTATTAGCGCGAGTGAATCAAATACATCCTGGAACAGACGGAATAGTCCGTGTCATTACAGTAAAGACTAAAACGTCAACATTGAAACTACCAGTCCACCAATTATACAAGCTGCCAATCGATCAATAATTGAATTGGTGGATTCAACGGGCCGGTATGTTGCAGCTCATCGATGGACAAACATTATCACCTAAAACAAAATGTAGAAACTAGAATTAAGTTTTGAATTTTATAATAAATACTTATCTCTCTTCTTTTGATGTTACGGCAATCTCGTAGCACAGATCTCCGTGGTCTTGTACTATTCCTAAAATCATATTATATAAAATGAATATATATATTGCATAACATAATTTACTTACCTTTAACAGATCTCAATTGTTTACATAATTGTCATTCATTAGAATGAAGTGGTATGTAATTAATATGCAATTGTAATACTTAGCAATGTTACCGTCATCTATCATCAAATAGTACAGTTACCACTTATTCAGCACAGCGCGATTTCTGTGCCATACGTGACGAATTTCTTGAGGGTGTTGATGATAACTTACATTTGATCGGCAACTGTCTGACTTTCAATCGTAACAGATCCCTTGAGTTCCACGAATATTTCTATACATCTACTGCCTTCTCTGCTCTGGTTCAAACTGCTTCAGTTTGTTAAGGATGCAGAACGTACCTGAGCATTTTGATAAGATCTTAGATTGCACCATGTTTCTTCTGTGACATTGAGTGCGGCATGTCAACGGGTTCAAGACAACTTTAATATTTATAGTTTGTGGAGAAAAAGTTAAGAAATTCAGAACAAATTGTGTGTTTCAAATTAATGTCAAATTTTTTAAATGAATACTAGATGAGTGAAACGTATACTATTTATATTTCACCTTGAAAATAAGTGAAAAAAAAATACTTTGCACGAACAATAATTAATATTGGCTTTGATAGTAGGCCATGATTTATGCTTAAATAATGTGACATTTTCCAAAATTTGTTTAGTATAAACAAGAAAGAGATCGAATAATGGCAAAATATTTCAGAATTGGAAATAAAATAATAGAGCGATCTCTCTTCAAAATGAAGCAATATAATATCGATATGATGCAACGCTGTCATCAAAATCCGCTTCATGTAATGCATGTTAAAGTAAGTCTATATTCACATATACTGCTTTTAAAGATAATTAATTTTTATCGATGGTCTAATTTAGACAATGATGACAGGAAAAATAAAAGTCGGCCCAATTGTTGATATTTTGGGTGATGAAATGACTCGAATCATTTGGCATGATATTAAGAAAAAATTAATTTTACCATATCTCGATATTGAATTGCACGAATACGATTTGGGTATCAAAAATCGAGACCAAACAAACGATAAGGTGACAATCGATTGTGCCGAGGCGATAAAAAAATACAATATTGGCATTAAATGTGCCACCATAACACCAGATGAGAAACGTGTTAAAGAATTTAATTTGAAAAAAATGTGGAAATCGCCAAACGGAACAATACGAAACCTTTTGCATGGTACACTATTCCGGCAAGCAATTATTTGTAAAGATATTCCACGTTTAGTTGCCGGATGGACTAAGCCTATTATAATTGGGCGCCATGCACATGGCGATCAATACATCGCCACTGGTTTTCTTATCCCATCTGCTGGCCGGCTTGAGAGTAGATTCTATCCGAAAGATAGTAGTGCACCAAAAGTTCGTGTGGTCAATGAATTCGAGGGGGCTGGCGTTGCAATGGCCATGTACAATACAGACGAATCAATTATCGAGTTTGCACACTCGTCATTTAAATATGCATTGCATCGCAAATATCCCTTGTATTTGAGCACAAAAAATACGATTCTCAAGCAATACGATGGTCGATTCAAAGATTTATTTGAACAAATTTACACAAGTCAATACAAAAATGCTTTCAAAGATGCTGGCATTTGGTATAATCATCGTTTAATCGATGATATGGTCGCTTATGCGATGAAATCGGATGGTGGTTTCGTTTGGGCATGCAAAAAATATTATGGTGATGTCCAATCAGATTTAATTGCCCAAGGTTATGGTTCATTGGGCTTGATGACATCGGTTTTAATGTGTCCCGATGGCAAAACGATTATAACCGAAGCCGCTCATGGTACAGTGACGCGACATTTTCGTTTGTACCAGCAAGGTAAACTAACATCGACAAATCCTATTGCATCGATTTTTGCATGGACCCAAGGCTTATTGCATCGTGCTAAGCTCGATAGTAACGCTCAGTTGATAACATTTGCTGCGACACTCGAAAAAGTGTGTATCGATACAGTCGAATCGGGATTTATGACAAAAGATCTAGCCAGTTGTCTAAAGGGCGCAAACAAAGTGGCAGTAAGCGATTTTATGGAAACGTTCAAGTTTATGGACAAATTAGCTGATAATTTCATAATTGAATTAAGAAAAACGGGATAATTCATTTATAACGCCATTAATTTAATTATGTAGCTGAGGTTTCTCAGATAATTTAAAAATTAAAAAATAAAAATATTAAATAAAAATTTGTTTGTTTGTTTCTTTTTATCTTTCTAATCTGTTTTGGGGTTCAAGGCACTTCCAACTCTTTCGCAGTTCGCTTATTTAGGTCCTACCTTATATGCTATTACAGCCAAATCGAAGACGTACGGCTATAGGTCCGATTAACGTAGAACCAGATCATGGGTTGGTCTTTGTGAATTTGAGAAAATTTCCTTTTGCCTCCCGCCCCTATTCGAGATCCTGGTACCTCCAGCTTCAACTGCTGCAGCTTTAACCACTGGGCCATTTGGTCGTTTAAATAAAAGAATTGGCATTGTTTATTTATAAAAGCACCAGATCTAATTGGGGTTGGGTAACTCAGTTGAATCAATTTGTGTTGAATCGGGTTTGTCCCTCAATCAAATCAAAATTAATCGTTTTTCTCGCATTCTATACATCAGTATGTTTCATATAGATAAAGGGTGATCCAATAAAATCTTCCAAAAGATTTTTCAATTCAGGTGCTCCTTTGACGTGACTTCAAACTGGCTCTCTCGCTTGGGTTGTTTAAGACTTGTGTTGCAGCTCATCAATCGACAAACATTATCACCTGAAACAAAATGTAGAAACTAGAATTAAGTTTTGAATTGTATAATACTCATCTCACTTTTTTTGATATTACGACAATCTCGTAGCAGAGATCCCCGTGGTTTTGTACTATTCCTAAAATCATATTATATAAAATTATATATATTGCATAACATAATTTACTTACCTTTGACAGATCTCATGAACAAGAAATCAAGGTCAAATTGGCACGCATCTCCCAATTGCATCAATAATTCGTAGATATCGAAGGTAAAATATTTAGTGAATTGAGCGAGGAAACTTCCGACATGGAAACCATTGAGTAGCAGTACTATAAAATCGTTATAAACTTTAACTCGTGGCTCAGAAAGAAAAATGTATCACCACATGAACAATCAATGGATGACTCAACAGGTGGCTTTAACAACACGTCTCATAAGGCTGCAGGTGATTTTAAACTACCACGTTTAAATATACCGATATTTTCGGGTGATTATCGCGAGTGGCAGTCATTTCATGATCTCTTTAAGGCTGCAGTGCATGAGAACCATTCATTAACATCCGCACAAAAGTTTCAATATCTGGCGTACTACGAGGCGAAGCCAGTGCATTGATTCGACATTTCTCTATAACCGAAGCGAACTACTACGGGGATTTTTTTCAAAATTAAGTATTCGCTATGAACGAAAACAATTAACGGCAAATGCATTCATTAAATTATTCATGGAGCAATCATCAATTAATTCTGCCAATGCAATAAACATCAGGCGATTGCTCGATAATGCCGACGAATCAATACGAGGTTTAAAGGCACTTGGTACCGAGGCTGATTCAAAGGATATCTGGTTAATATATATCTTATTCAACAAGCTCGATGATGAATCAAAACAACTATGGATGCGTGAATCAGCTGATATCGAATTTCCAACGCTTAATAATTTTTATGAATTTCTTGGCAAAAGAGCTGACTCAATGGAAGGCATGAAGTCATCAATAAAGGGTCTGTCCAAATCATCTAGTAACGCAAGAGGGTTTCATGCAGCATCGTCGATAACCTGTCCTGTGTGTCAAACCAACTCACATCAATTATTTGAATATACCAAATTACCTGTTGTTTAATATCGACAAATGGAGTCATTTGGAAAACCTACCTATGTCTGATCCAACATTTCATACACCAGGTATTATTTATATTGATTTCTTCCATATTATAGGCAGCAAGAGAATATGCGACGAACAAGGTGCACCAATTGCGCAAGAGACACTATTTGGCTGGATTATTGCTGGAACTGTTGATAATCATAATCAAGTGCTACCACCAGTTTACATAGTGAGCTCAATCTTGACAACACTCTAAAGAAATTTTGAGAAATTGATCAAATTCCAACTCAATCGTTGTTGACTGATGAAAACATAAAATGTGAAGAACATTTTCAAAGACACACATTATGCAATAATGATCGATTCGTTGTTAGACTCCCCTTTAAAATCGAAAATCCAACCTTTGAAAGAAGTATGAACAGCGCATTGAAACGTCTTGAAAACATGGAAGCAAGAATCAAAAGAGATATCGAATTCAAGGAAGCATACCACAAATTTATGAACGAATACCGCCAATTAAACCACATGGAAGAAATTCCTGTAGAAGAAATAGACCAGAATCGCCAACAAAGTTTTTATCTACCTCACCATGGCGTTTGCAAACCTTCGAGTACCACAACCAAACTTCGAGTGGTCTTCGACGCTTCATTTAAATCGTCGAACGGAGTATCTTTAAATGACACCTTGTTAGTTGGTCTTACCTTATACCAACCACTCGTAAGCATTTTACCAAGGTTTCGAATATTGAAGGTGGTATTTTCTGCTGACATTGAAAAGATGTACAGACAGATACTAATTTATCCAAACGATAGGGATTATCAGTGCATATTATGGAGAAAAAAACCGATAGAGCCTGTAACACATTATAGATTACAAACGGTAACATATGGCACCTCATCTGCACCGTATCTTGCAACCAAAACAATTCAAGTAATAGGCAATGAATTACTCAAAACCGATCCAGCTGCAGCACATGTGATATTAAACCATTTCTATGTAGATGATCTGATGTCTGGAGCACATACCCTCGAAGAAGCCTATCACTTACAAGATAAGGTATCTTCATCATTGCAGAATTTTGGGTTCAAATTACGAAAATGGGCTTCAAATGCTATCGAACTGCTAAACCATATAAACGAAGACGATAAAGAAAGGGGTCCTGTAAATATAAACGACGATTCAACCTATCTCAAATTGTTGGAAATTCAGTGGCATTCTGTGAAGGATGAATTCAGTTTTAACGTTTGCTGTGATGTTGAGAAGAAACCAACCAAGAGAAATATCTTGTCATTTTCTGCTCGAATTTTTGATCCATTAGTATGGCTCGCACCTGTCATCATAAATTTAAAAATTATTTTTCAGAAGCTGTGGCTGTTACAATTGGATTGGGATGATGAAATCCCTTCGTCGACGGCAGAAAAATGGTTAAAGGTGAAAAATCAAATGGCATATATTTAAAATCGAAGTATTCCAAGATGGCTGTTAATAACAAGTGGTAAATTAGAACTACACGAATTTGGATATGCATCGGAGGATGCATATGCCGCTGTAGTCTATTGCAGAACAATCAATGAAAAGGGAAGCATCAATGTGAGATTGATGGCCGTCAGAACGAAGGTTGCCCCTATAAACCAAATTTCAATACCTAGATTGGAATTGTGTGCTGCAGTATTGCTGAAACGATTGCTCACGATGATCAAGGATACTCTGGGCGGCGAAATCGAAATTATAGCTTGGACGGATTCGACAATCGTCCTTTCATGGTTATCATCTCATCCCCGAAGATGAAAAACATTCATCGCGGAACCGAACGGCAAACATTCTATCTTTTCTTTCTAGGAATCACTGGAAGCATGTGCAATCATCACACAACCCAGCAGATTGTGCCTCACGAGGTTTACTACCACAAGAATTAATCAGCCATAAACTATGGTGGAATGGTCCTAATTGGTTGTGGCTAGACTCGTCCCATTGGCCAAATCAACCGCAACAATTAGGGGAGGCTCCTGAAGTAAAATTGGGTGCTGATGTGCTTATATCAACAATGCCATTTACTTCGGATATTCTTCCTAAAATCTGTCAAAGATGTTCTTCGTTTCACAAATTTATAAGTATCATCGGATGGATCAAGCGCTTCTACCATAATCTTCGTCATGCGTCCCAAAGAGACTTCAAATGTATTAACCGTCGAAGAAATAATTGCCAGTAAAATGCTTATTTACAAACTTCTTCAACTGGAGTATTTCAGCGATGGGTTAAAAGATATTCAAACTCGTCAAGTGGTATCGAAGAAGAGCAAATTATATCAATTCAATCCATTCATTGATGACGATAACATTGTGAGGGTAGGAGGTCGAATCCAACATTCATCTGTTGATTTTAACACACGTCATCCAATCATCTTACCCAGATGCTACATTACAAAACTATTGGTAACGGAATTGCATCATAAAAACATGCATGCAGGAGCTACATTACTTACCAGCATCACACAACAAAATTATAATATTTTACAATGTCGCTTTCTAATCAAGGAAATTATACGCAGGTGTACCGTATGTACGAGATACCGAAGTCAACCCAATAATCAACTCATGGGAAATCAATAATCAACAGCCATTCGTCAAAGTTGGTGTAGACTATGCTGGGCCATTGATGATAAAGCAGAAGCATGGTAGAGGTTCAAAGCATTCCAAGGCCTATTTAGCCATATTCGTCTATGTCCACAAAGGCAGTACACATCGAAGTCGTCGGTGATCTTACAACTGAATCATTTATGGCGAGCTTAAGAAGATTTATTTCCAGAAGAGGCATGTGCTCAGAAATTTTCTCCGATAACGGTTCCAATTTTATTGGAGCAAAAAATATCCTAAAGGAATTATATAATTTTTTAAAATATAATTCTGATGAAATTTGTACAACTCTAACTCCAGATCTGATAAAATGGCATCTTATTCCAAGTGCGGCCCCATCATTGGGTGGATTGCGGGAGGCGGCCGTTAAATCTCTTAAATTCCACCTAAGGAGAGTAATGGGTAACACCATCTTCACATTTGAGGAGCTAACAATAGCTGTGCAGATCGAAGGAATACTGAATTCTAGGCCAATTTGCAGTTCTTCAACCGATGAAATTGACGCGTTGACACCAGGCCACTTTTTAATTGGTAGACCAATCAACCAATTACCGGACTATAATCTAAACGATATAAAATCATCACATCTTACTAGGTGGCATCAATTACAAAAGGAGCTACAGCACCTTTTGCAGAGATGGCACACAGAATACCTCACAACACTACATAGACGAACTAAATGGCAATCACAAGGAGAAAAACTTAAACCAAATGATATTGTCATTATCAAAACCAATAACCTACCACCAGCACAATGGTTATTAGCGCGAGTGAATCAAATACATCCTGGAACAGACGGAATAGTCCGTGTCATTACAGTAAAGACTAAAACGTCAACATTGAAACTACCAGTCCACCAATTATACAAGCTGCCAATCGATCAATAATTGAATTGGTGGATTCAACGGGCCGGTATGTTGCAGCTCATCGATGGACAAACATTATCACCTAAAACAAAATGTAGAAACTAGAATTAAGTTTTGAATTTTATAATAAATACTTATCTCTCTTCTTTTGATGTTACGGCAATCTCGTAGCACAGATCTCCGTGGTCTTGTACTATTCCTAAAATCATATTATATAAAATGAATATATATATTGCATAACATAATTTACTTACCTTTAACAGATCTCAATTGTTTACATAATTGTCATTCATTAGAATGAAGTGGTATGTAATTAATATGCAATTGTAATACTTAGCAATGTTACCGTCATCTATCATCAAATAGTACAGTTACCACTTATTCAGCACAGCGCGATTTCTGTGCCATACGTGACGAATTTCTTGAGGGTGTTGATGATAACTTACATTTGATCGGCAACTGTCTGACTTTCAATCGTAACAGATCCCTTGAGTTCCACGAATATTTCTATACATCTACTGCCTTCTCTGCTCTGGTTCAAACTGCTTCAGTTTGTTAAGGATGCAGAACGTACCTGAGCATTTTGATAAGATCTTAGATTGCACCATGTTTCTTCTGTGACATTGAGTGCGGCATGTCAACGGGTTCAAGACAACTTTAATATTTATAGTTTGTGGAGAAAAAGTTAAGAAATTCAGAACAAATTGTGTGTTTCAAATTAATGTCAAATTTTTTAAATGAATACTAGATGAGTGAAACGTATACTATTTATATTTCACCTTGAAAATAAGTGAAAAAAAAATACTTTGCACGAACAATAATTAATATTGGCTTTGATAGTAGGCCATGATTTATGCTTAAATAATGTGACATTTTCCAAAATTTGTTTAGTATAAACAAGAAAGAGATCGAATAATGGCAAAATATTTCAGAATTGGAAATAAAATAATAGAGCGATCTCTCTTCAAAATGAAGCAATATAATATCGATATGATGCAACGCTGTCATCAAAATCCGCTTCATGTAATGCATGTTAAAGTAAGTCTATATTCACATATACTGCTTTTAAAGATAATTAATTTTTATCGATGGTCTAATTTAGACAATGATGACAGGAAAAATAAAAGTCGGCCCAATTGTTGATATTTTGGGTGATGAAATGACTCGAATCATTTGGCATGATATTAAGAAAAAATTAATTTTACCATATCTCGATATTGAATTGCACGAATACGATTTGGGTATCAAAAATCGAGACCAAACAAACGATAAGGTGACAATCGATTGTGCCGAGGCGATAAAAAAATACAATATTGGCATTAAATGTGCCACCATAACACCAGATGAGAAACGTGTTAAAGAATTTAATTTGAAAAAAATGTGGAAATCGCCAAACGGAACAATACGAAACCTTTTGCATGGTACACTATTCCGGCAAGCAATTATTTGTAAAAATATTCCACGTTTAGTTGCCGGATGGACTAAGCCTATTATAATTGGGCGCCATGCACATGGCGATCAATACATCGCCACTGGTTTTCTTATCCCATCTGCTGGCCGGCTTGAGAGTAGATTCTATCCGAAAGATAGTAGTGCACCAAAAGTTCGTGTGGTCAATGAATTCGAGGGGGCTGGCGTTGCAATGGCCATGTACAATACAGACGAATCAATTATCGAGTTTGCACACTCGTCATTTAAATATGCATTGCATCGCAAATATCCCTTGTATTTGAGCACAAAAAATACGATTCTCAAGCAATACGATGGTCGATTCAAAGATTTATTTGAACAAATTTACACAAGTCAATACAAAAATGCTTTCAAAGATGCTGGCATTTGGTATAATCATCGTTTAATCGATGATATGGTCGCTTATGCGATGAAATCGGATGGTGGTTTCGTTTGGGCATGCAAAAAATATTATGGTGATGTCCAATCAGATTTAATTGCCCAAGGTTATGGTTCATTGGGCTTGATGACATCGGTTTTAATGTGTCCCGATGGCAAAACGATTATAACCGAAGCCGCTCATGGTATAGTGACGCGACATTTTCGTTTGTACCAGCAAGGTAAACTAACATCGACAAATCCTATTGCATCGATTTTTGCATGGACCCAAGGCTTATTGCATCGTGCTAAGCTCGATAGTAACGCTCAGTTGACAACATTTGCTGCGACACTCGAAAAAGTGTGTATCGATACAGTCGAATCGGGATTTATGACAAAAGATCTAGCCAGTTGTCTAAAGGGCGCAAACAAAGTGGCAGTAAGCGATTTTATGGAAACGTTCAAGTTTATGGACAAATTAGCTGATAATTTCATAATTGAATTAAGAAAAACGGGATAATTCATTTATAACGCCATTAATTTAATTATGTAGCTGAGGTTTCTCAGATAATTTAAAAATTAAAAAATAAAAATATTAAATAAAAATTTGTTTGTTTGTTTCTTTTTATCTTTCTAATCTGTTTTGGGGTTCAAGGCACTTCCAACTCTTTCGCAGTTCGCTTATTTAGGTCCTACCTTATATGCTATTACAGCCAAATCGAAGACGTACGGCTATAGGTCCGATTAACGTAGAACCAGATCATGGGTTGGTCTTTGTGAATTTGAGAAAATTTCCTTTTGCCTCCCGCCCCTATTCGAGATCCTGGTACCTCCAGCTTCAACTGCTGCAGCTTTAACCACTGGGCCATTTGGTCGTTTAAATAAAAGAATTGGCATTGTTTATTTATAAAAGCACCAGATCTAATTGGGGTTGGGTAACTCAGTTGAATCAATTTGTGTTGAATCGGGTTTGTCCCTCAATCAAATCAAAATTAATCGTTTTTCTCGCATTCTATACATCAGTATGTTTCATATAGATAAAGGGTGATCCAATAAAATCTTCCAAAAGATTTTTCAATTCAGGTGCTCCTTTGACGTGACTTCAAACTGGCTCTCTCGCTTGGGTTGTTTAAGACTTGTGTTGCAGCTCATCAATCGACAAACATTATCACCTGAAACAAAATGTAGAAACTAGAATTAAGTTTTGAATTGTATAATACTCATCTCACTTTTTTTGATATTACGGCAATCTCGTAGCACAGATCCCCGTGGTTTTGTACTATTCCTAAAATCATATTATATAAAATTATATATATTGCATAACATAATTTACTTACCTTTGACAGATCTCATGAACAAGAAATCAAGGTCAAATTGGCACGCATCTCCCAATTGCATCAATAATTCGTAGATATCGAAGGTAAAATATTTAGTGAATTGAGCGAGGAAACTTCCGACATGGAAACCATTGAGTAGCAGTACTATAAAATCGTTATAAACTTTAACTCGTGGCTCAGAAAGAAAAATGTATCACCACATGAACAATCAATGGATGACTCAACAGGTGGCTTTTACAACACGTCTCATAAGGCTGCAGGTGATTTTAAACTACCACGTTTAAATATACCGATATTTTCGGGTGATTATCGCGAGTGGCAGTCATTTCATGATCTCTTTAAGGCTGCAGTGCATGAGAACCATTCATTAACATCCGCACAAAAGTTTCAATATCTGGCGTACTACGAGGCGAAGCCAGTGCATTGATTCGACATTTCTCTATAACCGAAGCGAACTACTACGGGGATTTTTTTCAAAATTAAGTATTCGCTATGAACGAAAACAATTAACGGCAAATGCATTCATTAAATTATTCATGGAGCAATCATCAATTAATTCTGCCAATACAATAAACATCAGGCGATTGCTCGATAATGCCGACGAATCAATACGAGGTTTAAAGGCACTTGGTACCGAGGCTGATTCAAAGGATATCTGGTTAATATATATCTTATTCAACAAGCTCGATGATGAATCAAAACAACTATGGATGCGTGAATCAGCTGATATCGAATTTCCAACGCTTAATAATTTTTATGAATTTCTTGGCAAAAGAGCTGACTCAATGGAAGGCATGAAGTCATCAATAAAGGGTCTGTCCAAATCATCTAGTAACGCAAGAGGGTTTCATGCAGCATCGTCGATAACCTGTCCTGTGTGTCAAACCAACTCACATCAATTATTTGAATATACCAAATTACCTGTTGTTTAATATCGACAAATGGAGTCATTTGGAAAACCTACCTATGTCTGATCCAACATTTCATACACCAGGTATTATTTATATTGATTTCTTCCATATTATAGGCAGCAAGAGAATATGCGACGAACAAGGTGCACCAATTGCGCAAGAGACACTATTTGGCTGGATTATTGCTGGAACTGTTGATAATCATAATCAAGTGCTACCACCAGTTTACATAGTGAGCTCAATCTTGACAACACTCTAAAGAAATTTTGAGAAATTGATCAAATTCCAACTCAATCGTTGTTGACTGATGAAAACATAAAATGTGAAGAACATTTTCAAAGACACACATTATGCAATAATGATCGATTCGTTGTTAGACTCCCCTTTAAAATCGAAAATCCAACCTTTGAAAGAAGTATGAACAGCGCATTGAAACGTCTTGAAAACATGGAAGCAAGAATCAAAAGAGATATCGAATTCAAGGAAGCATACCACAAATTTATGAACGAATACCGCCAATTAAACCACATGGAAGAAATTCCTGTAGAAGAAATAGACCAGAATCGCCAACAAAGTTTTTATCTACCTCACCATGGCGTTTGCAAAACTTCGAGTACCACAACCAAACTTCGAGTGGTCTTCGACGCTTCATTTAAATCGTCGAACGGAGTATCTTTAAATGACACCTTGTTAGTTGGTCTTACCTTATACCAACCACTCGTAAGCATTTTACCAAGGTTTCGAATATTGAAGGTGGTATTTTCTGCTGACATTGAAAAGATGTACAGACAGATACTAATTTATCCAAACGATAGGGATTATCAGTGCATATTATGGAGAAAAAAACCGACAGAGCCTGTAACACATTATAGATTACAAACGGTAACATATGGCACCTCATCTGCACCGTATCTTGCAACCAAAACAATTCAAGTAATAGGCAATGAATTACTCAAAACCGATCCAGCTGCAGCACATGTGATATTAAACCATTTCTATGTAGATGATCTGATGTCTGGAGCAAATACCCTCGAAGAAGCCTATCACTTACAAGATAAGGTATCATCATCATTGCAGAATTTTGGGTTCAAATTACGAAAATGGGCTTCAAATGCTATCGAACTGCTAAACCATATAAACGAAGACGATAAAGAAAGGGGTCCTGTAAATATAAACGACGATTCAACCTATCTCAAATTGTTGGAAATTCAGTGGCATTCTGTGAAGGATGAATTCAGTTTTAACGTTTGCTGTGATGTTGAGAAGAAACCAACCAAGAGAAATATCTTGTCATTTTCTGCTCGAATTTTTGATCCATTAGTATGGCTCGCACCTGTCATCATAAATTTAAAAATTATTTTTCAGAAGCTGTGGCTGTTACAATTGGATTGGGATGATGAAATCCCTTCGTCGACGGCAGAAAAATGGTTAAAGGTGAAAAATCAAATGGCATATATTTAAAATCGAAGTATTCCAAGATGGCTGTTAATAACAAGTGGTAAATTAGAACTACACGAATTTGGATATGCATCGGAGGATGCATATGCCGCTGTAGTCTATTGCAGAACAATCAATGAAAAGGGAAGCATCAATGTGAGATTGATGGCCGTCAGAACGAAGGTTGCCCCTATAAACCAAATTTCAATACCTAGATTGGAATTGTGTGCTGCAGTATTGCTGAAACGATTGCTCACGATGATCAAGGATACTCTGGGCGGCGAAATCGAAATTATAGCTTGGACGGATTCGACAATCGTCCTTTCATGGTTATCATCTCATCCCCGAAGATGAAAAACATTCATCGCGGAACCGAACGGCAAACATTCTATCTTTTCTTTCTAGGAATCACTGGAAGCATGTGCAATCATCACACAACCCAGCAGATTGTGCCTCACGAGGTTTACTACCACAAGAATTAATCAGCCATAAACTATGGTGGAATGGTCCTAATTGGTTGTGGCTAGACTCGTCCCATTGGCCAAATCAACCGCAACAATTAGGGGAGGCTCCTGAAGTAAAATTGGGTGCTGATGTGCTTATATCAACAATGCCATTTACTTCGGATATTCTTCCTAAAATCTGTCAAAGATGTTCTTCGTTTCACAAATTTATAAGTATCATCGGATGGATCAAGCGCTTCTACCATAATCTTCGTCATGCGTCCCAAAGAGACTTCAAATGTATTAACCGTCGAAGAAATAATTGCCAGTAAAATGCTTATTTACAAACTTCTTCAACTGGAGTATTTCAGCGATGGGTTAAAAGATATTCAAACTCGTCAAGTGGTATCGAAGAAGAGCAAATTATATCAATTCAATCCATTCATTGATGACGATAACATTGTGAGGGTAGGAGGTCGAATCCAACATTCATCTGTTGATTTTAACACACGTCATCCAATCATCTTACCCAGATGCTACATTACAAAACTATTGGTAACGGAATTGCATCATAAAAACATGCATGCAGGAGCTACATTACTTACCAGCATCACACAACAAAATTATAATATTTTACAATGTCGCTTTCTAATCAAGGAAATTATACGCAGGTGTACCGTATGTACGAGATACCGAAGTCAACCCAATAATCAACTCATGGGAAATCAATAATCAACAGCCATTCGTCAAAGTTGGTGTAGACTATGCTGGGCCATTGATGATAAAGCAGAAGCATGGTAGAGGTTCAAAGCATTCCAAGGCCTATTTAGCCATATTCGTCTATGTCCACAAAGGCAGTACACATCGAAGTCGTCGGTGATCTTACAACTGAATCATTTATGGCGAGCTTAAGAAGATTTATTTCCAGAAGAGGCATGTGCTCAGAAATTTTCTCCGATAACGGTTCCAATTTTATTGGAGCAAAAAATATCCTAAAGGAATTATATAATTTTTTAAAATATAATTCTGATGAAATTTGTACAACTCTAACTCCAGATCTGATAAAATGGCATCTTATTCCAAGTGCGGCCCCATCATTTGGTGGATTGCGGGAGGCGGCCGTTAAATCTCTTAAATTCCACCTAAGGAGAGTAATGGGTAACATCATCTTCACATTTGAGGAGCTAACAATAGCTGTGCAGATCGAAGGAATACTGAATTCTAGGCCAATTTGCAGTTCTTCAACCGATGAAATTGACGCGTTGACACCAGGCCACTTTTTAATTGGTAGACCAATCAACCAATTACCGGACTATAATCTAAACGATATAAAATCATCACATCTTACTAGGTGGCATCAATTACAAAAGGAGCTACAGCACCTTTTGCAGAGATGGCACACAGAATACCTCACAACACTACATAGACGAACTAAATGGCAATCACAAGGAGAAAAACTTAAACCAAATGATATTGTCATTATCAAAACCAATAACCTACCACCAGCACAATGGTTATTAGCGCGAGTGAATCAAATACATCCTGGAACAGACGGAATAGTCCGTGTCATTACAGTAAAGACTAAAACGTCAACATTGAAACTACCAGTCCACCAATTATACAAGCTGCCAATCGATCAATAATTGAATTGGTGGATTCAACGGGCCGGTATGTTGCAGCTCATCGATGGACAAACATTATCACCTAAAACAAAATGTAGAAACTAGAATTAAGTTTTGAATTTTATAATAAATACTTATCTCTCTTCTTTTGATGTTACGGCAATCTCGTAGCACAGATCTCCGTGGTCTTGTACTATTCCTAAAATCATATTATATAAAATGAATATATATATTGCATAACATAATTTACTTACCTTTAACAGATCTCAATTGTTTACATAATTGTCATTCATTAGAATGAAGTGGTATGTAATTAATATGCAATTGTAATACTTAGCAATGTTACCGTCATCTATCATCAAATAGTACAGTTACCACTTATTCAGCACAGCGCGATTTCTGTGCCATACGTGACGAATTTCTTGAGGGTGTTGATGATAACTTACATTTGATCGGCAACTGTCTGACTTTCAATCGTAACAGATCCCTTGAGTTCCACGAATATTTCTATACATCTACTGCCTTCTCTGCTCTGGTTCAAACTGCTCCAGTTTGTTAAGGATGCAGAACGTACCTGAGCATTTTGATAAGATCTTAGATTGCACCATGTTTCTTCTGTGACATTGAGTGCGGCATGTCAACGGGTTCAAGACAACTTTAATATTTATAGTTTGTGGAGAAAAAGTTAAGAAATTCAGAACAAATTGTGTGTTTCAAATTAATGTCAAATTTTTTAAATGAATACTAGATGAGTGAAACGTATACTATTTATATTTCACCTTGAAAATAAGTGAAAAAAAAATACTTTGCACGAACAATAATTAATATTGGCTTTGATAGTAGGCCATTATTTATGCTTAAATAATGTGACATTTTCCAAAATTTGTTTAGTATAAACAAGAAAGAGATCGAATAATGGCAAAATATTTCAGAATTGGAAATAAAATAATAGAGCGATCTCTCTTCAAAATGAAGCAATATAATATCGATATGATGCAACGCTGTCATCAAAATCCGCTTCATGTAATGCATGTTAAAGTAAGTCTATATTCACATATACTGCTTTTAAAGATAATTAATTTTTATCGATGGTCTAATTTAGACAATGATGACAGGAAAAATAAAAGTCGGCCCAATTGTTGATATTTTGGGTGATGAAATGACTCGAATCATTTGGCATGATATTAAGAAAAAATTAATTTTACCATATCTCGATATTGAATTGCACGAATACGATTTGGGTATCAAAAATCGAGACCAAACAAACGATAAGGTGACAATCGATTGTGCCGAGGCGATAAAAAAATACAATATTGGCATTAAATGTGCCACCATAACACCAGATGAGAAACGTGTTAAAGAATTTAATTTGAAAAAAATGTGGAAATCGCCAAACGGAACAATACGAAACCTTTTGCATGGTACACTATTCCGGCAAGCAATTATTTGTAAAAATATTCCACGTTTAGTTGCCGGATGGACTAAGCCTATTATAATTGGGCGCCATGCACATGGCGATCAATACATCGCCACTGGTTTTCTTATCCCATCTGCTGGCCGGCTTGAGAGTAGATTCTATCCGAAAGATAGTAGTGCACCAAAAGTTCGTGTGGTCAATGAATTCGAGGGGGCTGGCGTTGCAATGGCCATGTACAATACAGACGAATCAATTATCGAGTTTGCACACTCGTCATTTAAATATGCATTGCATCGCAAATATCCCTTGTATTTGAGCACAAAAAATACGATTCTCAAGCAATACGATGGTCGATTCAAAGATTTATTTGAACAAATTTACACAAGTCAATACAAAAATGCTTTCAAAGATGCTGGCATTTGGTATAATCATCGTTTAATCGATGATATGGTCGCTTATGCGATGAAATCGGATGGTGGTTTCGTTTGGGCATGCAAAAAATATTATGGTGATGTCCAATCAGATTTAATTGCCCAAGGTTATGGTTCATTGGGCTTGATGACATCGGTTTTAATGTGTCCCGATGGCAAAACGATTATAACCGAAGCCGCTCATGGTACAGTGACGCGACATTTTCGTTTGTACCAGCAAGGTAAACTAACATCGACAAATCCTATTGCATCGATTTTTGCATGGACCCAAGGCTTATTGCATCGTGCTAAGCTCGATAGTAACGCTCAGTTGACAACATTTGCTGCGACACTCGAAAAAGTGTGTATCGATACAGTCGAATCGGGATTTATGACAAAAGATCTAGCCAGTTGTCTAAAGGGCGCAAACAAAGTGGCAGTAAGCGATTTTATGGAAACGTTCAAGTTTATGGACAAATTAGCTGATAATTTCATAATTGAATTAAGAAAAACGGGATAATTCATTTATAACGCCATTAATTTAATTATGTAGCTGAGGTTTCTCAGATAATTTAAAAATTAAAAAATAAAAATATTAAATAAAAATTTGTTTGTTTGTTTCTTTTTATCTTTCTAATCTGTTTTGGGGTTCAAGGCACTTCCAACTCTTTCGCAGTTCGCTTATTTAGGTCCTACCTTATATGCTATTACAGCCAAATCGAAGACGTACGGCTATAGGTCCGATTAACGTAGAACCAGATCATGGGTTGGTCTTTGTGAATTTGAGAAAATTTCCTTTTGCCTCCCGCCCCTATTCGAGATCCTGGTACCTCCAGCTTCAACTGCTGCAGCTTTAACCACTGGGCCATTTGGTCGTTTAAATAAAAGAATTGGCATTGTTTATTTATAAAAGCACCAGATCTAATTGGGGTTGGGTAACTCAGTTGAATCAATTTGTGTTGAATCGGGTTTGTCCCTCAATCAAATCAAAATTAATCGTTTTTCTCGCATTCTATACATCAGTATGTTTCATATAGATAAAGGGTGATCCAATAAAATCTTCCAAAAGATTTTTCAATTCAGGTGCTCCTTTGACGTGACTTCAAACTGGCTCTCTCGCTTGGGTTGTTTAAGACTTGTGTTGCAGCTCATCAATCGACAAACATTATCACCTGAAACAAAATGTAGAAACTAGAATTAAGTTTTGAATTGTATAATACTCATCTCACTTTTTTTGATATTACGGCAATCTCGTAGCACAGATCCCCGTGGTTTTGTACTATTCCTAAAATCATATTATATAAAATTATATATATTGCATAACATAATTTACTTACCTTTGACAGATCTCATGAACAAGAAATCAAGGTCAAATTGGCACGCATCTCCCAATTGCATCAATAATTCGTAGATATCGAAGGTAAAATATTTAGTGAATTGAGCGAGGAAACTTCCGACATGGAAACCATTGAGTAGCAGTACTATAAAATCGTTATAAACTTTAACTCGTGGCTCAGAAAGAAAAATGTATCACCACATGAACAATCAATGGATGACTCAACAGGTGGCTTTAACAACACGTCTCATAAGGCTGCAGGTGATTTTAAACTACCACGTTTAAATATACCGATATTTTCGGGTGATTATCGCGAGTGGCAGTCATTTCATGATCTCTTTAAGGCTGCAGTGCATGAGAACCATTCATTAACATCCGCACAAAAGTTTCAATATCTGGCGTACTACGAGGCGAAGCCAGTGCATTGATTCGACATTTCTCTATAACCGAAGCGAACTACTACGGGGATTTTTTTCAAAATTAAGTATTCGCTATGAACGAAAACAATTAACGGCAAATGCATTCATTAAATTATTCATGGAGCAATCATCAATTAATTCTGCCAATGCAATAAACATCAGGCGATTGCTCGATAATGCCGACGAATCAATACGAGGTTTAAAGGCACTTGGTACCGAGGCTGATTCAAAGGATATCTGGTTAATATATATCTTATTCAACAAGCTCGATGATGAATCAAAACAACTATGGATGCGTGAATCAGCTGATATCGAATTTCCAACGCTTAATAATTTTTATGAATTTCTTGGCAAAAGAGCTGACTCAATGGAAGGCATGAAGTCATCAATAAAGGGTCTGTCCAAATCATCTAGTAACGCAAGAGGGTTTCATGCAGCATCGTCGATAACCTGTCCTGTGTGTCAAACCAACTCACATCAATTATTTGAATATACCAAATTACCTGTTGTTTAATATCGACAAATGGAGTCATTTGGAAAACCTACCTATGTCTGATCCAACATTTCATACACCAGGTATTATTTATATTGATTTCTTCCATATTATAGGCAGCAAGAGAATATGCGACGAACAAGGTGCACCAATTGCGCAAGAGACACTATTTGGCTGGATTATTGCTGGAACTGTTGATAATCATAATCAAGTGCTACCACCAGTTTACATAGTGAGCTCAATCTTGACAACACTCTAAAGAAATTTTGAGAAATTGATCAAATTCCAACTCAATCGTTGTTGACTGATGAAAACATAAAATGTGAAGAACATTTTCAAAGACACACATTATGCAATAATGATCGATTCGTTGTTAGACTCCCCTTTAAAATCGAAAATCCAACCTTTGAAAGAAGTATGAACAGCGCATTGAAACGTCTTGAAAACATGGAAGCAAGAATCAAAAGAGATATCGAATTCAAGGAAGCATACCACAAATTTATGAACGAATACCGCCAATTAAACCACATGGAAGAAATTCCTGTAGAAGAAATAGACCAGAATCGCCAACAAAGTTTTTATCTACCTCACCATGGCGTTTGCAAACCTTCGAGTACCACAACCAAACTTCGAGTGGTCTTCGACGCTTCATTTAAATCGTCGAACGGAGTATCTTTAAATGACACCTTGTTAGTTGGTCTTACCTTATACCAACCACTCGTAAGCATTTTACCAAGGTTTCGAATATTGAAGGTGGTATTTTCTGCTGACATTGAAAAGATGTACAGACAGATACTAATTTATCCAAACGATAGGGATTATCAGTGCATATTATGGAGAAAAAAACCGACAGAGCCTGTAACACATTATAGATTACAAACGGTAACATATGGCACCTCATCTGCACCGTATCTTGCAACCAAAACAATTCAAGTAATAGGCAATGAATTACTCAAAACCGATCCAGCTGCAGCACATGTGATATTAAACCATTTCTATGTAGATGATCTGATGTCTGGAGCACATACCCTCGAAGAAGCCTATCACTTACAAGATAAGGTATCATCATCATTGCAGAATTTTGGGTTCAAATTACGAAAATGGGCTTCAAATGCTATCGAACTGCTAAACCATATAAACGAAGACGATAAAGAAAGGGGTCCTGTAAATATAAACGACGATTCAACCTATCTCAAATTGTTGGAAATTCAGTGGCATTCTGTGAAGGATGAATTCAGTTTTAACGTTTGCTGTGATGTTGAGAAGAAACCAACCAAGAGAAATATCTTGTCATTTTCTGCTCGAATTTTTGATCCATTAGTATGGCTCGCACCTGTCATCATAAATTTAAAAATTATTTTTCAGAAGCTGTGGCTGTTACAATTGGATTGGGATGATGAAATCCCTTCGTCGACGGCAGAAAAATGGTTAAAGGTGAAAAATCAAATGGCATATATTTAAAATCGAAGTATTCCAAGATGGCTGTTAATAACAAGTGGTAAATTAGAACTACACGAATTTGGATATGCATCGGAGGATGCATATGCCGCTGTAGTCTATTGCAGAACAATCAATGAAAAGGGAAGCATCAATGTGAGATTGATGGCCGTCAGAACGAAGGTTGCCCCTATAAACCAAATTTCAATACCTAGATTGGAATTGTGTGCTGCAGTATTGCTGAAACGATTGCTCACGATGATCAAGGATACTCTGGGCGGCGAAATCGAAATTATAGCTTGGACGGATTCGACAATCGTCCTTTCATGGTTATCATCTCATCCCCGAAGATGAAAAACATTCATCGCGGAACCGAACGGCAAACATTCTATCTTTTCTTTCTAGGAATCACTGGAAGCATGTGCAATCATCACACAACCCAGCAGATTGTGCCTCACGAGGTTTACTACCACAAGAATTAATCAGCCATAAACTATGGTGGAATGGTCCTAATTGGTTGTGGCTAGACTCGTCCCATTGGCCAAATCAACCGCAACAATTAGGGGAGGCTCCTGAAGTAAAATTGGGTGCTGATGTGCTTATATCAACAATGCTTTTACAACAACATTTACTTCGGATATTCTTCCTAAAATCTGTCAAAGATGTTCTTCGTTTCACAAATTTATAAGTATCATCGGATGGATCAAGCGCTTCTACCATAATCTTCGTCATGCGTCCCAAAGAGACTTCAAATGTATTAACCGTCGAAGAAATAATTGCCAGTAAAATGCTTATTTACAAACTTCTTCAACTGGAGTATTTCAGCGATGGGTTAAAAGATATTCAAACTCGTCAAGTGGTATCGAAGAAGAGCAAATTATATCAATTCAATCCATTCATTGATGACGATAACATTGTGAGGGTAGGAGGTCGAATCCAACATTCATATGTTGATTTTAACACACGTCATCCAATCATCTTACCCAGATGCTACATTACAAAACTATTGGTAACGGAATTGCATCATAAAAACATGCATGCAGGAGCTACATTACTTACCAGCATCACACAACAAAATTATAATATTTTACAATGTCGCTTTCTAATCAAGGAAATTATACGCAGGTGTACCGTATGTACGAGATACCGAAGTCAACCCAATAATCAACTCATGGGAAATCAATAATCAACAGCCATTCGTCAAAGTTGGTGTAGACTATGCTGGGCCATTGATGATAAAGCAGAAGCATGGTAGAGGTTCAAAGCATTCCAAGGCCTATTTAGCCATATTCGTCTATGTCCACAAAGGCAGTACACATCGAAGTCGTCGGTGATCTTACAACTGAATCATTTATGGCGAGCTTAAGAAGATTTATTTCCAGAAGAGGCATGTGCTCAGAAATTTTCTCCGATAACGGTTCCAATTTTATTGGAGCAAAAAATATCCTAAAGGAATTATATAATTTTTTAAAATATAATTCTGATGAAATTTGTACAACTCTAACTCCAGATCTGATAAAATGGCATCTTATTCCAAGTGCGGCCCCATCATTTGGTGGATTGCGGGAGGCGGCCGTTAAATCTCTTAAATTCCACCTAAGGAGAGTAATGGGTAACATCATCTTCACATTTGAGGAGCTAACAATAGCTGTGCAGATCGAAGGAATACTGAATTCTAGGCCAATTTGCAGTTCTTCAACCGATGAAATTGACGCGTTGACACCAGGCCACTTTTTAATTGGTAGACCAATCAACCAATTACCGGACTATAATCTAAACGATATAAAATCATCACATCTTACTAGGTGGCATCAATTACAAAAGGAGCTACAGCACCTTTTGCAGAGATGGCACACAGAATACCTCACAACACTACATAGACGAACTAAATGGCAATCACAAGGAGAAAAACTTAAACCAAATGATATTGTCATTATCAAAACCAATAACCTACCACCAGCACAATGGTTATTAGCGCGAGTGAATCAAATACATCCTGGAACAGACGGAATAGTCCGTGTCATTACAGTAAAGACTAAAACGTCAACATTGAAACTACCAGTCCACCAATTATACAAGCTGCCAATCGATCAATAATTGAATTGGTGGATTCAACGGGCCGGTATGTTGCAGCTCATCGATGGACAAACATTATCACCTAAAACAAAATGTAGAAACTAGAATTAAGTTTTGAATTTTATAATAAATACTTATCTCTCTTCTTTTGATGTTACGGCAATCTCGTAGCACAGATCTCCGTGGTCTTGTACTATTCCTAAAATCATATTATATAAAATGAATATATATATTGCATAACATAATTTACTTACCTTTAACAGATCTCAATTGTTTACATAATTGTCATTCATTAGAATGAAGTGGTATGTAATTAATATGCAATTGTAATACTTAGCAATGTTACCGTCATCTATCATCAAATAGTACAGTTACCACTTATTCAGCACAGCGCGATTTCTGTGCCATACGTGACGAATTTCTTGAGGGTGTTGATGATAACTTACATTTGATCGGCAACTGTCTGACTTTCAATCGTAACAGATCCCTTGAGTTCCACGAATATTTCTATACATCTACTGCCTTCTCTGCTCTGGTTCAAACTGCTCCAGTTTGTTAAGGATGCAGAACGTACCTGAGCATTTTGATAAGATCTTAGATTGCACCATGTTTCTTCTGTGACATTGAGTGCGGCATGTCAACGGGTTCAAGACAACTTTAATATTTATAGTTTGTGGAGAAAAAGTTAAGAAATTCAGAACAAATTGTGTGTTTCAAATTAATGTCAAATTTTTTAAATGAATACTAGATGAGTGAAACGTATACTATTTATATTTCACCTTGAAAATAAGTGAAAAAAAAATACTTTGCACGAACAATAATTAATATTGGCTTTGATAGTAGGCCATTATTTATGCTTAAATAATGTGACATTTTCCAAAATTTGTTTAGTATAAACAAGAAAGAGATCGAATAATGGCAAAATATTTCAGAATTGGAAATAAAATAATAGAGCGATCTCTCTTCAAAATGAAGCAATATAATATCGATATGATGCAACGCTGTCATCAAAATCCGCTTCATGTAATGCATGTTAAAGTAAGTCTATATTCACATATACTGCTTTTAAAGATAATTAATTTTTATCGATGGTCTAATTTAGACAATGATGACAGGAAAAATAAAAGTCGGCCCAATTGTTGATATTTTGGGTGATGAAATGACTCGAATCATTTGGCATGATATTAAGAAAAAATTAATTTTACCATATCTCGATATTGAATTGCACGAATACGATTTGGGTATCAAAAATCGAGACCAAACAAACGATAAGGTGACAATCGATTGTGCCGAGGCGATAAAAAAATACAATATTGGCATTAAATGTGCCACCATAACACCAGATGAGAAACGTGTTAAAGAATTTAATTTGAAAAAAATGTGGAAATCGCCAAACGGAACAATACGAAACCTTTTGCATGGTACACTATTCCGGCAAGCAATTATTTGTAAAAATATTCCACGTTTAGTTGCCGGATGGACTAAGCCTATTATAATTGGGCGCCATGCACATGGCGATCAATACATCGCCACTGGTTTTCTTATCCCATCTGCTGGCCGGCTTGAGAGTAGATTCTATCCGAAAGATAGTAGTGCACCAAAAGTTCGTGTGGTCAATGAATTCGAGGGGGCTGGCGTTGCAATGGCCATGTACAATACAGACGAATCAATTATCGAGTTTGCACACTCGTCATTTAAATATGCATTGCATCGCAAATATCCCTTGTATTTGAGCACAAAAAATACGATTCTCAAGCAATACGATGGTCGATTCAAAGATTTATTTGAACAAATTTACACAAGTCAATACAAAAATGCTTTCAAAGATGCTGGCATTTGGTATAATCATCGTTTAATCGATGATATGGTCGCTTATGCGATGAAATCGGATGGTGGTTTCGTTTGGGCATGCAAAAAATATTATGGTGATGTCCAATCAGATTTAATTGCCCAAGGTTATGGTTCATTGGGCTTGATGACATCGGTTTTAATGTGTCCCGATGGCAAAACGATTATAACCGAAGCCGCTCATGGTACAGTGACGCGACATTTTCGTTTGTACCAGCAAGGTAAACTAACATCGACAAATCCTATTGCATCGATTTTTGCATGGACCCAAGGCTTATTGCATCGTGCTAAGCTCGATAGTAACGCTCAGTTGACAACATTTGCTGCGACACTCGAAAAAGTGTGTATCGATACAGTCGAATCGGGATTTATGACAAAAGATCTAGCCAGTTGTCTAAAGGGCGCAAACAAAGTGGCAGTAAGCGATTTTATGGAAACGTTCAAGTTTATGGACAAATTAGCTGATAATTTCATAATTGAATTAAGAAAAACGGGATAATTCATTTATAACGCCATTAATTTAATTATGTAGCTGAGGTTTCTCAGATAATTTAAAAATTAAAAAATAAAAATATTAAATAAAAATTTGTTTGTTTGTTTCTTTTTATCTTTCTAATCTGTTTTGGGGTTCAAGGCACTTCCAACTCTTTCGCAGTTCGCTTATTTAGGTCCTACCTTATATGCTATTACAGCCAAATCGAAGACGTACGGCTATAGGTCCGATTAACGTAGAACCAGATCATGGGTTGGTCTTTGTGAATTTGAGAAAATTTCCTTTTGCCTCCCGCCCAGCTTTAACCACTGGGCCATTTGGTCGTTTAAATAAAAGAATTGGCATTGTTTATTTATAAAAGCACCAGATCTAATTGGGGTTGGGTAACTCAGTTGAATCAATTTGTGTTGAATCGGGTTTGTCCCTCAATCAAATCAAAATTAATCGTTTTTCTCGCATTCTATACATCAGTATGTTTCATATAGATAAAGGGTGATCCAATAAAATCTTCCAAAAGATTTTTCAATTCAGGTGCTCCTTTGACGTGACTTCAAACTGGCTCTCTCGCTTGGGTTGTTTAAGACTTGTGTTGCAGCTCATCAATCGACAAACATTATCACCTGAAACAAAATGTAGAAACTAGAATTAAGTTTTGAATTGTATAATACTCATCTCACTTTTTTTGATATTACGGCAATCTCGTAGCACAGATCCCCGTGGTTTTGTACTATTCCTAAAATCATATTATATAAAATTATATATATTGCATAACATAATTTACTTACCTTTGACAGATCTCATGAACAAGAAATCAAGGTCAAATTGGCACGCATCTCCCAATTGCATCAATAATTCGTAGATATCGAAGGTAAAATATTTAGTGAATTGAGCGAGGAAACTTCCGACATGGAAACCATTGAGTAGCAGTACTATAAAATCGTTATAAACTTTAACTCGTGGCTCAGAAAGAAAAATGTATCACCACATGAACAATCAATGGATGACTCAACAGGTGGCTTTAACAACACGTCTCATAAGGCTGCAGGTGATTTTAAACTACCACGTTTAAATATACCGATATTTTCGGGTGATTATCGCGAGTGGCAGTCATTTCATGATCTCTTTAAGGCTGCAGTGCATGAGAACCATTCATTAACATCCGCACAAAAGTTTCAATATCTGGCGTACTACGAGGCGAAGCCAGTGCATTGATTCGACATTTCTCTATAACCGAAGCGAACTACTACGGGGATTTTTTTCAAAATTAAGTATTCGCTATGAACGAAAACAATTAACGGCAAATGCATTCATTAAATTATTCATGGAGCAATCATCAATTAATTCTGCCAATGCAATAAACATCAGGCGATTGCTCGATAATGCCGACGAATCAATACGAGGTTTAAAGGCACTTGGTACCGAGGCTGATTCAAAGGATATCTGGTTAATATATATCTTATTCAACAAGCTCGATGATGAATCAAAACAACTATGATGCGTGAATCAGCTGATATCGAATTTCCAACGCTTAATAATTTTTATGAATTTCTTGGCAAAAGAGCTGACTCAATGGAAGGCATGAAGTCATCAATAAAGGGTCTGTCCAAATCATCTAGTAACGCAAGAGGGTTTCATGCAGCATCGTCGATAACCTGTCCTGTGTGTCAAACCAACTCACATCAATTATTTGAATATACCAAATTACCTGTTGTTTAATATCGACAAATGGAGTCATTTGGAAAATCTACCTATGTCTGATCCAACATTTCATACACCAGGTATTATTTATATTGATTTCTTCCATATTATAGGCAGCAAGAGAATATGCGACGAACAAGGTGCACCAATTGCGCAAGAGACACTATTTGGCTGGATTATTGCTGGAACTGTTGATAATCATAATCAAGTGCTACCACCAGTTTACATAGTGAGCTCAATCTTGACAACACTCTAAAGAAATTTTGAGAAATTGATCAAATTCCAACTCAATCGTTGTTGACTGATGAAAACATAAAATGTGAAGAACATTTTCAAAGACACACATTATGCAATAATGATCGATTCGTTGTTAGACTCCCCTTTAAAATCGAAAATCCAACCTTTGAAAGAAGTATGAACAGCGCATTGAAACGTCTTGAAAACATGGAAGCAAGAATCAAAAGAGATATCGAATTCAAGGAAGCATACCACAAATTTATGAACGAATACCGCCAATTAAACCACATGGAAGAAATTCCTGTAGAAGAAATAGACCAGAATCGCCAACAAAGTTTTTATCTACCTCACCATGGCGTTTGCAAACCTTCGAGTACCACAACCAAACTTCGAGTGGTCTTCGACGCTTCATTTAAATCGTCGAACGGAGTATCTTTAAATGACACCTTGTTAGTTGGTCTTACCTTATACCAACCACTCGTAAGCATTTTACCAAGGTTTCGAATATTGAAGGTGGTATTTTCTGCTGACATTGAAAAGATGTACAGACAGATACTAATTTATCCAAACGATAGGGATTATCAGTGCATATTATGGAGAAAAAAACCGACAGAGCCTGTAACACATTATAGATTACAAACGGTAACATATGGCACCTCATCTGCACCGTATCTTGCAACCAAAACAATTCAAGTAATAGGCAATGAATTACTCAAAACCGATCCAGCTGCAGCACATGTGATATTAAACCATTTCTATGTAGATGATCTGATGTCTGGAGCACATACCCTCGAAGAAGCCTATCACTTACAAGATAAGGTATCATCATCATTGCAGAATTTTGGGTTCAAATTACGAAAATGGGCTTCAAATGCTATCGAACTGCTAAACCATATAAACGAAGACGATAAAGAAAGGGGTCCTGTAAATATAAACGACGATTCAACCTATCTCAAATTGTTGGAAATTCAGTGGCATTCTGTGAAGGATGAATTCAGTTTTAACGTTTGCTGTGATGTTGAGAAGAAACCAACCAAGAGAAATATCTTGTCATTTTCTGCTCGAATTTTTGATCCATTAGTATGGCTCGCACCTGTCATCATAAATTTAAAAATTATTTTTCAGAAGCTGTGGCTGTTACAATTGGATTGGGATGATGAAATCCCTTCGTCGACGGCAGAAAAATGGTTAAAGGTGAAAAATCAAATGGCATATATTTAAAATCGAAGTATTCCAAGATGGCTGTTAATAACAAGTGGTAAATTAGAACTACACGAATTTGGATATGCATCGGAGGATGCATATGCCGCTGTAGTCTATTGCAGAACAATCAATGGAAAGGGAAGCATCAATGTGAGATTGATGGCCGTCAGAACGAAGGTTGCCCCTATAAACCAAATTTCAATACCTAGATTGGAATTGTGTGCTGCAGTATTGCTGAAACGATTGCTCACGATGATCAAGGATACTCTGGGCGGCGAAATCGAAATTATAGCTTGGACGGATTCGACAATCGTCCTTTCATGGTTATCATCTCATCCCCGAAGATGAAAAACATTCATCGCGGAACCGAACGGCAAACATTCTATCTTTTCTTTCTAGGAATCACTGGAAGCATGTGCAATCATCACACAACCCAGCAGATTGTGCCTCACGAGGTTTACTACCACAAGAATTAATCAGCCATAAACTATGGTGGAATGGTCCTAATTGGTTGTGGCTAGACTCGTCCCATTGGCCAAATCAACCGCAACAATTAGGGGAGGCTCCTGAAGTAAAATTGGGTGCTGATGTGCTTATATCAACAATGCCATTTACTTCGGATATTCTTCCTAAAATCTGTCAAAGATGTTCTTCGTTTCACAAATTTATAAGTATCATCGGATGGATCAAGCGCTTCTACCATAATCTTCGTCATGCGTCCCAAAGAGACTTCAAATGTATTAACCGTCGAAGAAATAATTGCCAGTAAAATGCTTATTTACAAACTTCTTCAACTGGAGTATTTCAGCGATGGGTTAAAAGATATTCAAACTCGTCAAGTGGTATCGAAGAAGAGCAAATTATATCAATTCAATCCATTCATTGATGACGATAACATTGTGAGGGTAGGAGGTCGAATCCAACATTCATATGTTGATTTTAACACACGTCATCCAATCATCTTACCCAGATGCTACATTACAAAACTATTGGTAACGGAATTGCATCATAAAAACATGCATGCAGGAGCTACATTACTTACCAGCATCACACAACAAAATTATAATATTTTACAATGTCGCTTTCTAATCAAGGAAATTATACGCAGGTGTACCGTATGTACGAGATACCGAAGTCAACCCAATAATCAACTCATGGGAAATCAATAATCAACAGCCATTCGTCAAAGTTGGTGTAGACTATGCTGGGCCATTGATGATAAAGCAGAAGCATGGTAGAGGTTCAAAGCATTCCAAGGCCTATTTAGCCATATTCGTCTATGTCCACAAAGGCAGTACACATCGAAGTCGTCGGTGATCTTACAACTGAATCATTTATGGCGAGCTTAAGAAGATTTATTTCCAGAAGAGGCATGTGCTCAGAAATTTTCTCCGATAACGGTTCCAATTTTATTGGAGCAAAAAATATCCTAAAGGAATTATATAATTTTTTAAAATATAATTCTGATGAAATTTGTACAACTCTAACTCCAGATCTGATAAAATGGCATCTTATTCCAAGTGCGGCCCCATCATTTGGTGGATTGCGGGAGGCGGCCGTTAAATCTCTTAAATTCCACCTAAGGAGAGTAATGGGTAACACCATCTTCACATTTGAGGAGCTAACAATAGCTGTGCAGATCGAAGGAATACTGAATTCTAGGCCAATTTGCAGTTCTTCAACCGATGAAATTGACGCGTTGACACCAGGCCACTTTTTAATTGGTAGACCAATCAACCAATTACCGGACTATAATCTAAACGATATAAAATCATCACATCTTACTAGGTGGCATCAATTACAAAAGGAGCTACAGCACCTTTTGCAGAGATGGCACACAGAATACCTCACAACACTACATAGACGAACTAAATGGCAATCACAAGGAGAAAAACTTAAACCAAATGAATCATTATCAAAACCAATAACCTACCACCAGCACAATGGTTATTAGCGCGAGTGAATCAAATACATCCTGGAACAGACGGAATAGTCCGTGTCATTACAGTAAAGACTAAAACGTCAACATTGAAACTACCAGTCCACCAATTATACAAGCTGGCAATCGATCAATAATTGAATTGGTGGATTCAACGGGCCGGTATGTTGCAGCTCATCGATGGACAAACATTATCACCTAAAACAAAATGTAGAAACTAGAATTAAGTTTTGAATTTTATAATAAATACTTATCTCTTTTCTTTTGATGTTACGGCAATCTCGTAGCACAGATCTCCGTGGTCTTGTACTATTCCTAAAATCATATTATATAAAATGAATATATATATTGCATAACATAATTTACTTACCTTTAACAGATCTCAATTGTTTACATAATTGTCATTCATTAGAATGAAGTGGTATGTAATTAATATGCAATTGTAATACTTAGCAATGTTACCGTCATCTATCATCAAATAGTACAGTTACCACTTATTCAGCACAGCGCGATTTCTGTGCCATACGTGACGAATTTCTTGAGGGTGTTGATGATAACTTACATTTGATCGGCAACTGTCTGACTTTCAATCGTAACAGATCCCTTGAGTTCCACGAATATTTCTATACATCTACTGCCTTCTCTGCTCTGGTTCAAACTGCTCCAGTTTGTTAAGGATGCAGAACGTACCTGAGCGTTTTGATAAGATCTTAGATTGCACCATGTTTCTTCTGTGACATTGAGTGCGGCATGTCAACGGGTTCAAGACAACTTTAATATTTATAGTTTGTGGAGAAAAAGTTAAGAAATTCAGAACAAATTGTGTGTTTCAAATTAATGTCAAATTTTTTAAATGAATACTAGATGAGTGAAACGTATACTATTTATATTTCACCTTGAAAATAAGTGAAAAAAAAATACTTTGCACGAACAATAATTAATATTGGCTTTGATAGTAGGCCATTATTTATGCTTAAATAATGTGACATTTTCCAAAATTTGTTTAGTATAAACAAGAAAGAGATCGAATAATGGCAAAATATTTCAGAATTGGAAATAAAATAATAGAGCGATCTCTCTTCAAAATGAAGCAATATAATATCGATATGATGCAACGCTGTCATCAAAATCCGCTTCATGTAATGCATGTTAAAGTAAGTCTATATTCACATATACTGCTTTTAAAGATAATTAATTTTTATCGATGGTCTAATTTAGACAATGATGACAGGAAAAATAAAAGTCGGCCCAATTGTTGATATTTTGGGTGATGAAATGACTCGAATCATTTGGCATGATATTAAGAAAAAATTAATTTTACCATATCTCGATATTGAATTGCACGAATACGATTTGGGTATCAAAAATCGAGACCAAACAAACGATAAGGTGACAATCGATTGTGCCGAGGCGATAAAAAAATACAATATTGGCATTAAATGTGCCACCATAACACCAGATGAGAAACGTGTTAAAGAATTTAATTTGAAAAAAATGTGGAAATCGCCAAACGGAACAATACGAAACCTTTTGCATGGTACACTATTCCGGCAAGCAATTATTTGTAAAAATATTCCACGTTTAGTTGCCGGATGGACTAAGCCTATTATAATTGGGCGCCATGCACATCTGCTGGCCGGCTTGAGAGTAGATTCTATCCGAAAGATAGTAGTGCACCAAAAGTTCGTGTGGTCAATGAATTCGAGGGGGCTGGCGTTGCAATGGCCATGTACAATACAGACGAATCAATTATCGAGTTTGCACACTCGTCATTTAAATATGCATTGCATCGCAAATATCCCTTGTATTTGAGCACAAAAAATACGATTCTCAAGCAATACGATGGTCGATTCAAAGATTTATTTGAACAAATTTACACAAGTCAATACAAAAATGCTTTCAAAGATGCTGGCATTTGGTATAATCATCGTTTAATCGATGATATGGTCGCTTATGCGATGAAATCGGATGGTGGTTTCGTTTGGGCATGCAAAAAATATTATGGTGATGTCCAATCAGATTTAATTGCCCAAGGTTATGGTTCATTGGGCTTGATGACATCGGTTTTAATGTGTCCCGATGGCAAAACGATTATAACCGAAGCCGCTCATGGTACAGTGACGCGACATTTTCGTTTGTACCAGCAAGGTAAACTAACATCGACAAATCCTATTGCATCGATTTTTGCATGGACCCAAGGCTTATTGCATCGTGCTAAGCTCGATAGTAACGCTCAGTTGACAACATTTGCTGCGACACTCGAAAAAGTGTGTATCGATACAGTCGAATCGGGATTTATGACAAAAGATCTAGCCAGTTGTCTAAAGGGCGCAAACAAAGTGGCAGTAAGCGATTTTATGGAAACGTTCAAGTTTATGGACAAATTAGCTGATAATTTCATAATTGAATTAAGAAAAACGGGATAATTCATTTATAACGCCATTAATTTAATTATGTAGCTGAGGTTTCTCAGATAATTTAAAAATTAAAAAATAAAAATATTAAATAAAAATTTGTTTGTTTGTTTCTTTTTATCTTTCTAATCTGTTTTGGGGTTCAAGGCACTTCCAACTCTTTCGCAGTTCGCTTATTTAGGTCCTACCTTATATGCTATTACAGCCAAATCGAAGACGTACGGCTATAGGTCCGATTAACGTAGAACCAGATCATGGGTTGGTCTTTGTGAATTTGAGAAAATTTCCTTTTGCCTCCCGCCCCTATTCGAGATCCTGGTACCTCCAGCTTCAACTGCTGCAGCTTTAACCACTGGGCCATTTGGTCGTTTAAATAAAAGAATTGGCATTGTTTATTTATAAAAGCACCAGATCTAATTGGGGTTGGGTAACTCAGTTGAATCAATTTGTGTTGAATCGGGTTTGTCCCTCAATCAAATCAAAATTAATCGTTTTTCTCGCATTCTATACATCAGTATGTTTCATATAGATAAAGGGTGATCCAATAAAATCTTCCAAAAGATTTTTCAATTCAGGTGCTCCTTTGACGTGACTTCAAACTGGCTCTCTCGCTTGGGTTGTTTAAGACTTGTGTTGCAGCTCATCAATCGACAAACATTATCACCTGAAACAAAATGTAGAAACTAGAATTAAGTTTTGAATTGTATAATACTCATCTCACTTTTTTTGATATTACGGCAATCTCGTAGCACAGATCCCCGTGGTTTTGTACTATTCCTAAAATCATATTATATAAAATTATATATATTGCATAACATAATTTACTTACCTTTGACAGATCTCATGAACAAGAAATCAAGGTCAAATTGGCACGCATCTCCCAATTGCATCAATAATTCGTAGATATCGAAGGTAAAATATTTAGTGAATTGAGCGAGGAAACTTCCGACATGGAAACCATTGAGTAGCAGTACTATAAAATCGTTATAAACTTTAACTCGTGGCTCAGAAAGAAAAATGTATCACCACATGAACAATCAATGGATGATTCAACAGGTGGCTTTTACAACACGTCTCATAAGGCTGCAGGTGATTTTAAACTACCACGTTTAAATATACCGATATTTTCGGGTGATTATCGCGAGTGGCAGTCATTTCATGATCTCTTTAAGGCTGCAGTGCATGAGAACCATTCATTAACATCCGCACAAAAGTTTCAATATCTGGCGTACTACGAGGCGAAGCCAGTGCATTGATTCGACATTTCTCTATAACCGAAGCGAACTACTACGGGGATTTTTTTCAAAATTAAGTATTCGCTATGAACGAAAACAATTAACGGCAAATGCATTCATTAAATTATTCATGGAGCAATCATCAATTAATTCTGCCAATGCAATAAACATCAGGCGATTGCTCGATAATGCCGACGAATCAATACGAGGTTTAAAGGCACTTGGTACCGAGGCTGATTCAAAGGATATCTGGTTAATATATATCTTATTCAACAAGCTCGATGATGAATCAAAACAACTATGGATGCGTGAATCAGCTGATATCGAATTTCCAACGCTTAATAATTTTTATGAATTTCTTGGCAAAAGAGCTGACTCAATGGAAGGCATGAAGTCATCAATAAAGGGTCTGTCCAAATCATCTAGTAACGCAAGAGGGTTTCATGCAGCATCGTCGATAACCTGTCCTGTGTGTCAAACCAACTCACATCAATTATTTGAATATACCAAATTACCTGTTGTTTAATATCGACAAATGGAGTCATTTGGAAAACCTACCTATGTCTGATCCAACATTTCATACACCAGGTATTATTTATATTGATTTCTTCCATATTATAGGCAGCAAGAGAATATGCGACGAACAAGGTGCACCAATTGCGCAAGAGACACTATTTGGCTGGATTATTGCTGGAACTGTTGATAATCATAATCAAGTGCTACCACCAGTTTACATAGTGAGCTCAATCTTGACAACACTCTAAAGAAATTTTGAGAAATTGATCAAATTCCAACTCAATCGTTGTTGACTGATGAAAACATAAAATGTGAAGAACATTTTCAAAGACACACATTATGCAATAATGATCGATTCGTTGTTAGACTCCCCTTTAAAATCGAAAATCCAACCTTTGAAAGAAGTATGAACAGCGCATTGAAACGTCTTGAAAACATGGAAGCAAGAATCAAAAGAGATATCGAATTCAAGGAAGCATACCACAAATTTATGAACGAATACCGCCAATTAAACCACATGGAAGAAATTCCTGTAGAAGAAATAGACCAGAATCGCCAACAAAGTTTTTATCTACCTCACCATGGCGTTTGCAAACCTTCGAGTACCACAACCAAACTTCGAGTGGTCTTCGACGCTTCATTTAAATCGTCGAACGGAGTATCTTTAAATGACACCTTGTTAGTTGGTCTTACCTTATACCAACCACTCGTAAGCATTTTACCAAGGTTTCGAATATTGAAGGTGGTATTTTCTGCTGACATTGAAAAGATGTACAGACAGATACTAATTTATCCAAACGATAGGGATTATCAGTGCATATTATGGAGAGAAAAAACCGACAGAGCCTGTAACACATTATAGATTACAAACGGTAACATATGGCACCTCATCTGCACCGTATCTTGCAACCAAAACAATTCAAGTAATAGGCAATGAATTACTCAAAACCGATCCAGCTGCAGCACATGTGATATTAAACCATTTCTATGTAGATGATCTGATGTCTGGAGCACATACCCTCGAAGAAGCCTATCACTTACAAGATAAGGTATCATCATCATTGCAGAATTTTGGGTTCAAATTACGAAAATGGGCTTCAAATGCTATCGAACTGCTAAACCATATAAACGAAGACGATAAAGAAAGGGGTCCTGTAAATATAAACGACGATTCAATCTATCTCAAATTGTTGGAAATTCAGTGGCATTCTGTGAAGGATGAATTCAGTTTTAACGTTTGCTGTGATGTTGAGAAGAAACCAACCAAGAGAAATATCTTGTCATTTTCTGCTCGAATTTTTGATCCATTAGTATGGCTCGCACCTGTCATCATAAATTTAAAAATTATTTTTCAGAAGCTGTGGCTGTTACAATTGGATTGGGATGATGAAATCCCTTCGTCGACGGCAGAAAAATGGTTAAAGGTGAAAAATCAAATGGCATATATTTAAAATCGAAGTATTCCAAGATGGCTGTTAATAACAAGTGGTAAATTAGAACTACACGAATTTGGATATGCATCGGAGGATGCATATGCCGCTGTAGTCTATTGCAGAACAATCAATGAAAAGGGAAGCATCAATGTGAGATTGATGGCCGCCAGAACGAAGGTTGCCCCTTTAAACCAAATTTCAATACCTAGATTGGAATTGTGTGCTGCAGTATTGCTGAAAAGATTGCTCACGATGATCAAGGATACTCTGGGCGGCGAAATCGAAATTATAGCTTGGACGGATTCGACAATCGTCCTTTCATGGTTATCATCTCATCCCTGAAGATGAAAAACATTCATCGCGGAACCGAACGGCAAACATTCTATCTTTTCTTTCTAGGAATCACTGGAAGCATGTGCAATCATCACACAACCCAGCAGATTGTGCCTCACGAGGTTTACTACCACAAGAATTAATCAGCCATAAACTATGGTGGAATGGTCCTAATTGGTTGTGGCTAGACTCGTCCCATTGGCCAAATCAACCGCAACAATTAGGGGAGGCTCCTGAAGTAAAATTGGGTGCTGATGTGCTTATATCAACAATGCCATTTACTTCGGATATTCTTCCTAAAATCTGTCAAAGGTGTTCTTCGTTTCACAAATTTATAAGTATCATCGGATGGATCAAGCGCTTCTACCATAATCTTCGTCATGCGTCCCAAAGAGACTTCAAATGTATTAACCGTCGAAGAAATAATTGCCAGTAAAATGCTTATTTACAAACTTCTTCAACTGGAGTATTTCAGCGATGGGTTAAAAGATATTCAAACTCGTCAAGTGGTATCGAAGAAGAGCAAATTATATCAATTCAATCCATTCATTGATGACGATAACATTGTGAGGGTAGGAGGTCGAATCCAACATTCATCTGTTGATTTTAACACACGTCATCCAATCATCTTACCCAGATGCTACATACATTACAAAACTATTGGTAACGGAATTGCATCATAAAAACATGCATGCAGGAGCTACATTACTTACCAGCATCACACAACAAAATTATAATATTTTACAATGTCGCTTTCTAATCAAGGAAATTATACGCAGGTGTACCGTATGTACGAGATACCGAAGTCAACCCAATAATCAACTCATGGGAAATCAATAATCAACAGCCATTCGTCAAAGTTGGTGTAGACTATGCTGGGCCATTGATGATAAAGCAGAAGCATGGTAGAGGTTCAAAGCATTCCAAGGCCTATTTAGCCATATTCGTCTATGTCCACAAAGGCAGTACACATCGAAGTCGTCGGTGATCTTACAACTGAATCATTTATGGCGAGCTTAAGAAGATTTATTTCCAGAAGAGGCATGTGCTCAGAAATTTTCTCCGATAACGGTTCCAATTTTATTGGAGCAAAAAATATCCTAAAGGAATTATATAATTTTTTAAAATATAATTCTGATGAAATTTGTACAACTCTAACTCCAGATCTGATAAAATGGCATCTTATTCCAAGTGCGGCCCCATCATTTGGTGGATTGCGGGAGGCGGCCGTTAAATCTCTTAAATTCCACCTAAGGAGAGTAATGGGTAACACCATCTTCACATTTGAGGAGCTAACAATAGCTGTGCAGATCGAAGGAATACTGAATTCTAGGCCAATTTGCAGTTCTTCAACCGATGAAATTGACGCGTTGACACCAGGCCACTTTTTAATTGGTAGACCAATCAACCAATTACCGGACTATAATCTAAACGATATAAAATCATCACATCTTACTAGGTGGCATCAATTACAAAAGGAGCTACAGCACCTTTTGCAGAGATGGCACACAGAATACCTCACAACACTACATAGACGAACTAAATGGCAATCACAAGGAGAAAAACTTAAACCAAATGATATTGTCATTATCAAAACCAATAACCTACCACCAGCACAATGGTTATTAGCGCGAGTGAATCAAATACATCCTGGAACAGACGGAATAGTCCGTGTCATTACAGTAAAGACTAAAACGTCAACATTGAAACTACCAGTCCACCAATTATACAAGCTGCCAATCGATCAATAATTGAATTGGTGGATTCAACGGGCCGGTATGTTGCAGCTCATCGATGGACAAACATTATCACCTAAAACAAAATGTAGAAACTAGAATTAAGTTTTGAATTTTATAATAAATACTTATCTCTCTTCTTTTGATGTTACGGCAATCTCGTAGCACAGATCTCCGTGGTCTTGTACTATTCCTAAAATCATATTATATAAAATGAATATATATATTGCATAACATAATTTACTTACCTTTAACAGATCTCAATTGTTTACATAATTGTCATTCATTAGAATGAAGTGGTATGTAATTAATATGCAATTGTAATACTTAGCAATGTTACCGTCATCTATCATCAAATAGTACAGTTACCACTTATTCAGCACAGCGCGATTTCTGTGCCATACGTGACGAATTTCTTGAGGGTGTTGATGATAACTTACATTTGATCGGCAACTGTCTGACTTTCAATCGTAACAGATCCCTTGAGTTCCACGAATATTTCTATACATCTACTGCCTTCTCTGCTCTGGTTCAAACTGCTTCAGTTTGTTAAGGATGCAGAACGTACCTGAGCATTTTGATAAGATCTTAGATTGCACCATGTTTCTTCTGTGACATTGAGTGCGGCATGTCAACGGGTTCAAGACAACTTTAATATTTATAGTTTGTGGAGAAAAAGTTAAGAAATTCAGAACAAATTGTGTGTTTCAAATTAATGTCAAATTTTTTAAATGAATACTAGATGAGTGAAACGTATACTATTTATATTTCACCTTGAAAATAAGTGAAAAAAAAATACTTTGCACGAACAATAATTAATATTGGCTTTGATAGTAGGCCATGATTTATGCTTAAATAATGTGACATTTTCCAAAATTTGTTTAGTATAAACAAGAAAGAGATCGAATAATGGCAAAATATTTCAGAATTGGAAATAAAATAATAGAGCGATCTCTCTTCAAAATGAAGCAATATAATATCGATATGATGCAACGCTGTCATCAAAATCCGCTTCATGTAATGCATGTTAAAGTAAGTCTATATTCACATATACTGCTTTTAAAGATAATTAATTTTTATCGATGGTCTAATTTAGACAATGATGACAGGAAAAATAAAAGTCGGCCCAATTGTTGATATTTTGGGTGATGAAATGACTCGAATCATTTGGCATGATATTAAGAAAAAATTAATTTTACCATATCTCGATATTGAATTGCACGAATACGATTTGGGTATCAAAAATCGAGACCAAACAAACGATAAGGTGACAATCGATTGTGCCGAGGCGATAAAAAAATACAATATTGGCATTAAATGTGCCACCATAACACCAGATGAGAAACGTGTTAAAGAATTTAATTTGAAAAAAATGTGGAAATCGCCAAACGGAACAATACGAAACCTTTTGCATGGTACACTATTCCGGCAAGCAATTATTTGTAAAAATATTCCACGTTTAGTTGCCGGATGGACTAAGCCTATTATAATTGGGCGCCATGCACATGGCGATCAATACATCGCCACTGGTTTTCTTATCCCATCTGCTGGCCAGCTTGAGAGTAGATTCTATCCGAAAGATAGTAGTGCACCAAAAGTTCGTGTGGTCAATGAATTCGAGGGGGCTGGCGTTGCAATGGCCATGTACAATACAGACGAATCAATTATCGAGTTTGCACACTCGTCATTTAAATATGCATTGCATCGCAAATATCCCTTGTATTTGAGCACAAAAAATACGATTCTCAAGCAATACGATGGTCGATTCAAAGATTTATTTGAACAAATTTACACAAGTCAATACAAAAATGCTTTCAAAGATGCTGGCATTTGGTATAATCATCGTTTAATCGATGATATGGTCGCTTATGCGACGAAATCGGATGGTGGTTTCGTTTGGGCATGCAAAAAATATTATGGTGATGTCCAATCAGATTTAATTGCCCAAGGTTATGGTTCATTGGGCTTGATGACATCGGTTTTAATGTGTCCCGATGGCAAAACGATTATAACCGAAGCCGCTCATGGTACAGTGACGCGACATTTTCGTTTGTACCAGCAAGGTAAACTAACATCGACAAATCCTATTGCATCGATTTTTGCATGGACCCAAGGCTTATTGCATCGTGCTAAGCTCGATAGTAACGCTCAGTTGACAACATTTGCTGCGACACTCGAAAAAGTGTGTATCGATACAGTCGAATCGGGATTTATGACAAAAGATCTAGCCAGTTGTCTAAAGGGCGCAAACAAAGTGGCAGTAAGCGATTTTATGGAAACGTTCAAGTTTATGGACAAATTAGCTGATAATTTCATAATTGAATTAAGAAAAACGGGATAATTCATTTATAACGCCATTAATTTAATTATGTAGCTGAGGTTTCTCAGATAATTTAAAAATTAAAAAATAAAAATATTAAATAAAAATTTGTTTGTTTGTTTCTTTTTATCTTTCTAATCTGTTTTGGGGTTCAAGGCACTTCCAACTCTTTCGCAGTTCGCTTATTTAGGTCCTACCTTATATGCTATTACAGCCAAATCGAAGACGTACGGCTATAGGTCCGATTAACGTAGAACCAGATCATGGGTTGGTCTTTGTGAATTTGAGAAAATTTCCTTTTGCCTCCCGCCCCTATTCGAGATCCTGGTACCTCCAGCTTCAACTGCTGCAGCTTTAACCACTGGGCCATTTGGTCGTTTAAATAAAAGAATTGGCATTGTTTATTTATAAAAGCACCAGATCTAATTGGGGTTGGGTAACTCAGTTGAATCAATTTGTGTTGAATCGGGTTTGTCCCTCAATCAAATCAAAATTAATCGTTTTTCTCGCATTCTATACATCAGTATGTTTCATATAGATAAAGGGTGATCCAATAAAATCTTCCAAAAGATTTTTCAATTCAGGTGCTCCTTTGACGTGACTTCAAACTGGCTCTCTCGCTTGGGTTGTTTAAGACTTGTGTTGCAGCTCATCAATCGACACCTGAAACAAAATGTAGAAACTAGAATTAAGTTTTGAATTGTATAATACTCATCTCACTTTTTTTGATATTACGGCAATCTCGTAGCACAGATCCCCGTGGTTTTGTACTATTCCTAAAATCATATTATATAAAATTATATATATTGCATAACATAATTTACTTACCTTTGACAGATCTCATGAACAAGAAATCAAGGTCAAATTGGCACGCATCTCCCAATTGCATCAATAATTCGTAGATATCGAAGGTAAAATATTTAGTGAATTGAGCGAGGAAACTTCCGACATGGAAACCATTGAGTAGCAGTACTATAAAATCGTTATAAACTTTAACTCGTGGCTCAGAAAGAAAAATGTATCACCACATGAACAATCAATGGATGATTCAACAGGTGGCTTTTACAACACGTCTCATAAGGCTGCAGGTGATTTTAAACTACCACGTTTAAATATACCGATATTTTCGGGTGATTATCGCGAGTGGCAGTCATTTCATGATCTCTTTAAGGCTGCAGTGCATGAGCACCATTCATTAACATCCGCACAAAAGTTTCAATATCTGGCGTACTACGAGGCGAAGCCAGTGCATTGATTCGACATTTCTCTATAACCGAAGCGAACTACTACGGGGATTTTTTTCAAAATTAAGTAAACGCTATGATCGAAAACAATTAACGGCAAATGCATTCATTAAATTATTCATGGAGCAATCATCAATTAATTCTGCCAATGCAATAAACATCAGGCGATTGCTCGATAATGCCGACGAATCAATACGAGGTTTAAAGGCACTTGGTACCGAGGCTGATTCAAAGGATATCTGGTTAATATATATCTTATTCAACAAGCTCGATGATGAATCAAAACAACTATGGATGCGTGAATCAGCTGATATCGAATTGCCAACGCTTAATAATTTTTATGAATTTCTTGGCAAAAGAGCTGACTCAATGGAAGGCATGAAGTCATCAATAAAGGGTCTGTCCAAATCATCTAGTAACGCAAGAGGGTTTCATGCAGCATCGTCGATAACCTGTCCTGTGTGTCAAACCAACTCACATCAATTATTTGAATATACCAAATTACCTGTTGTTTAATATCGACAAATGGAGTCATTTGGAAAACCTACCTATGTCTGATCCAACATTTCATACACCAGGTATTATTTATATTGATTTCTTCCATATTATAGGCAGCAAGAGAATATGCGACGAACAAGGTGCACCAATTGCGCAAGAGACACTATTTGGCTGGATTATTGCTGGAACTGTTGATAATCATAATCAAGTGCTACCACCAGTTTACATAGTGAGCTCAATCTTGACAACACTCTAAAGAAATTTTGAGAAATTGATCAAATTCCAACTCAATCGTTGTTGACTGATGAAAACATAAAATGTGAAGAACATTTTCAAAGACACACATTATGCAATAATGATCGATTCGTTGTTAGACTCCCCTTTAAAATCGAAAATCCAACCTTTGAAAGAAGTATGAACAGCGCATTGAAACGTCTTGAAAACATGGAAGCAAGAATCAAAAGAGATATCGAATTCAAGGAAGCATACCACAAATTTATGAACGAATACCGCCAATTAAACCAGAAATAGACCAGAATCGCCAACAAAGTTTTTATCTACCTCACCATGGCGTTTGCAAACCTTCGAGTACCACAACCAAACTTCGAGTGGTCTTCGACGCTTCATTTAAATCGTCGAACGGAGTATCTTTAAATGACACCTTGTTAGTTGGTCTTACCTTATACCAACCACTCGTAAGCATTTTACCAAGGTTTCGAATATTGAAGGTGGTATTTTCTGCTGACATTGAAAAGATGTACAGACAGATACTAATTTATCCAAACGATAGGGATTATCAGTGCATATTATGGAGAAAAAAACCGACAGAGCCTGTAACACATTATAGATTACAAACGGTAACATATGGCACCTCATCTGCACCGTATCTTGCAACCAAAACAATTCAAGTAATAGGCAATGAATTACTCAAAACCGATCCAGCTGCAGCACATGTGATATTAAACCATTTCTATGTAGATGATCTGATGTCTGGAGCACATACCCTCGAAGAAGCCTATCACTTACAAGATAAGGTATCATCATCATTGCAGAATTTTGGGTTCAAATTACGAAAATGGGCTTCAAATGCTATCGAACTGCTAAACCATATAAACGAAGACGATAAAGAAAGGGGTCCTGTAAATATAAACGACGATTCAACCTATCTCAAATTGTTGGAAATTCAGTGGCATTCTGTGAAGGATGAATTCAGTTTTAACGTTTGCTGTGATGTTGAGAAGAAACCAACCAAGAGAAATATCTTGTCATTTTCTGCTCGAATTTTTGATCCATTAGTATGGCTCGCACCTGTCATCATAAATTTAAAAATTATTTTTCAGAAGCTGTGGCTGTTACAACTGGATTGGGATGATGAAATCCCTTCGTCGACGGCAGAAAAATGGTTAAAGGTGAAAAATCAAATGGCATATATTTAAAATCGAAGTATTCCAAGATGGCTGTTAATAACAAGTGGTAAATTAGAACTACACGAATTTGGATATGCATCGGAGGATGCATATGCCGCTGTAGTCTATTGCAGAACAATCAATGAAAAGGGAAGCATCAATGTGAGATTGATGGCCGCCAGAACGAAGGTTGCCCCTATAAACCAAATTTCAATACCTAGATTGGAATTGTGTGCTGCAGTATTGCTGAAACGATTGCTCACGATGATCAAGGATACTCTGGGCGGCGAAATCGAAATTATAGCTTGGACGGATTCGACAATCGTCCTTTCATGGTTATCATCTCATCCCTGAAGATGAAAAACATTCATCGCGGAACCGAACGGCAAACATTCTATCTTTTCTTTCTAGGAATCACTGGAAGCATGTGCAATCATCACACAACCCAGCAGATTGTGCCTCACGAGGTTTACTACCACAAGAATTAATCAGCCATAAACTATGGTGGAATGGTCCTAATTGGTTGTGGCTAGACTCGTCCCATTGGCCAAATCAACCGCAACAATTAGGGGAGGCTCCTGAAGTAAAATTGGGTGCTGATGTGCTTATATCAACAATGCCATTTACTTCGGATATTCTTCCTAAAATCTGTCAAAGATGTTCTTCGTTTCACAAATTTATAAGTATCATCGGATGGATCAAGCGCTTCTACCATAATCTTCGTCATGCGTCCCAAAGAGACTTCAAATGTATTAACCGTCGAAGAAATAATTGCCAGTAAAATGCTTATTTACAAACTTCTTCAACTGGAGTATTTCAGCGATGGGTTAAAAGATATTCAAACTCGTCAAGTGGTATCGAAGAAGAGCAAATTATATCAATTCAATCCATTCATTGATGACGATAACATTGTGAGGGTAGGAGGTCGAATCCAACATTCATCTGTTGATTTTAACACACGTCATCCAATCATCTTACCCAGATGCTACATTACAAAACTATTGGTAACGGAATTGCATCATAAAAACATGCATGCAGGAGCTACATTACTTACCAGCATCACACAACAAAATTATAATATTTTACAATGTCGCTTTCTAATCAAGGAAATTATACGCAGGTGTACCGTATGTACGAGATACCGAAGTCAACCCAATAATCAACTCATGGGAAATCAATAATCAACAGCCATTCGTCAAAGTTGGTGTAGACTATGCTGGGCCATTGATGATAAAGCAGAAGCATGGTAGAGGTTCAAAGCATTCCAAGGCCTATTTAGCCATATTCGTCTATGTCCACAAAGGCAGTACACATCGAAGTCGTCGGTGATCTTACAACTGAATCATTTATGGCGAGCTTAAGAAGATTTATTTCCAGAAGAGGCATGTGCTCAGAAATTTTCTCCGATAACGGTTCCAATTTTATTGGAGCAAAAAATATCCTAAAGGAATTATATAATTTTTTAAAATATAATTCTGATGAAATTTGTACAACTCTAACTCCAGATCTGATAAAATGGCATCTTATTCCAAGTGCGGCCCCATCATTTGGTGGATTGCGGGAGGCGGCCGTTAAATCTCTTAAATTCCACCTAAGGAGAGTAATGGGTAACACCATCTTCACATTTGAGGAGCTAACAATAGCTGTGCAGATCGAAGGAATACTGAATTCTAGGCCAATTTGCAGTTCTTCAACCGATGAAATTGACGCGTTGACACCAGGCCACTTTTTAATTGGTAGACCAATCAACCAATTACCGGACTATAATCTAAACGATATAAAATCATCACATCTTACTAGGTGGCATCAATTACAAAAGGAGCTACAGCACCTTTTGCAGAGATGGCACACAGAATACCTCACAACACTACATAGACGAACTAAATGGCAATCACAAGGAGAAAAACTTAAACCAAATTATATTGTCATTATCAAAACCAATAACCTACCACCAGCACAATGGTTATTAGCGCGAGTGAATCAAATACATCCTGGAACAGACGGAATAGTCCGTGTCATTACAGTAAAGACTAAAACGTCAACATTGAAACTACCAGTCCACCAATTATACAAGCTGCCAATCGATCAATAATTGAATTGGTGGATTCAACGGGCCGGTATGTTGCAGCTCATCGATGGACAAACATTATCACCTAAAACAAAATGTAGAAACTAGAATTAAGTTTTGAATTTTATAATAAATACTTATCTCTCTTCTTTTGATGTTACGGCAATCTCGTAGCACAGATCTCCGTGGTCTTGTACTATTCCTAAAATCATATTATATAAAATGAATATATATATTGCATAACATAATTTACTTACCTTTAACAGATCTCAATTGTTTACATAATTGTCATTCATTAGAATGAAGTGGTATGTAATTAATATGCAATTTTAATACTTAGCAATGTTACCGTCATCTATCATCAAATAGTACAGTTACCACTTATTCAGCACAGCGCGATTTCTGTGCCATACGTGACGAATTTCTTGAGGGTGTTGATGATAACTTACATTTGATCGGCAACTGTCTGACTTTCAATCGTAACAGATCCCTTGAGTTCCACGAATATTTCTATACATCTACTGCCTTCTCTGCTCTGGTTCAAACTGCTCCAGTTTGTTAAGGATGCAGAACGTACCTGAGCGTTTTGATAAGATCTTAGATTGCACCATGTTTCTTCTGTGACATTGAGTGCGGCATGTCAACGGGTTCAAGACAACTTTAATATTTATAGTTTGTGGAGAAAAAGTTAAGAAATTCAGAACAAATTGTGTGTTTCAAATTAATGTCAAATTTTTTAAATGAATACTAGATGAGTGAAACGTATACTATTTATATTTCACCTTGAAAATAAGTGAAAAAAAAATACTTTGCACGAACAATAATTAATATTGGCTTTGATAGTAGGCCATGATTTATGCTTAAATAATGTGACATTTTCCAAAATTTGTTTAGTATAAACAAGAAAGAGATCGAATAATGGCAAAATATTTCAGAATTGGAAATAAAATAATAGAGCGATCTCTCTTCAAAATGAAGCAATATAATATCGATATGATGCAACGCTGTCATCAAAATCCGCTTCATGTAATGCATGTTAAAGTAAGTCTATATTCACATATACTGCTTTTAAAGATAATTAATTTTTATCGATGGTCTAATTTAGACAATGATGACAGGAAAAATAAAAGTCGGCCCAATTGTTGATATTTTGGGTGATGAAATGACTCGAATCATTTGGCATGATATTAAGAAAAAATTAATTTTACCATATCTCGATATTGAATTGCACGAATACGATTTGGGTATCAAAAATCGAGACCAAACAAACGATAAGGTGACAATCGATTGTGCCGAGGCGATAAAAAAATACAATATTGGCATTAAATGTGCCACCATAACACCAGATGAGAAACGTGTTAAAGAATTTAATTTGAAAAAAATGTGGAAATCGCCAAACGGAACAATACGAAACCTTTTGCATGGTACACTATTCCGGCAAGCAATTATTTGTAAAAATATTCCACGTTTAGTTGCCGGATGGACTAAGCCTATTATAATTGGGCGCCATGCACATGGCGATCAATACATCGCCACTGGTTTTCTTATCCCATCTGCTGGCCGGCTTGAGAGTAGATTCTATCCGAAAGATAGTAGTGCACCAAAAGTTCGAGTGGTCAATGAATTCGAGGGGGCTGGCGTTGCAATGGCCATGTACAATACAGACGAATCAATTATCGAGTTTGCACACTCGTCATTTAAATATGCATTGCATCGCAAATATCCCTTGTATTTGAGCACAAAAAATACGATTCTCAAGCAATACGATGGTCGATTCAAAGATTTATTTGAACAAATTTACACAAGTCAATACAAAAATGCTTTCAAAGATGCTGGCATTTGGTATAATCATCGTTTAATCGATGATATGGTCGCTTATGCGATGAAATCGGATGGTGGTTTCGTTTGGGCATGCAAAAAATATTATGGTGATGTCCAATCAGATTTAATTGCCCAAGGTTATGGTTCATTGGGCTTGATGACATCGGTTTTAATGTGTCCCGATGGCAAAACGATTATAACCGAAGCCGCTCATGGTACAGTGACGCGACATTTTCGTTTGTACCAGCAAGGTAAACTAACATCGACAAATCCTATTGCATCGATTTTTGCATGGACCCAAGGCTTATTGCATCGTGCTAAGCTCGATAGTAACGCTCAGTTGACAACATTTGCTGCGACACTCGAAAAAGTGTGTATCGATACAGTCGAATCGGGATTTATGACAAAAGATCTAGCCAGTTGTCTAAAGGGCGCAAACAAAGTGGCAGTAAGCGATTTTATGGAAACGTTCAAGTTTATGGACAAATTAGCTGATAATTTCATAATTGAATTAAGAAAAACGGGATAATTCATTTATAACGCCATTAATTTAATTATGTAGCTGAGGTTTCTCAGATAATTTAAAAATTAAAAAATAAAAATATTAAATAAAAATTTGTTTGTTTGTTTCTTTTTATCTTTCTAATCTGTTTTGGGGTTCAAGGCACTTCCAACTCTTTCGCAGTTCGCTTATTTAGGTCCTACCTTATATGCTATTACAGCCAAATCGAAGACGTACGGCTATAGGTCCGATTAACGTAGAACCAGATCATGGGTTGGTCTTTGTGAATTTGAGAAAATTTCCTTTTGCCTCCCGCCCCTATTCGAGATCCTGGTACCTCCAGCTTCAACTGCTGCAGCTTTAACCACTGGGCCATTTGGTCGTTTAAATAAAAGAATTGGCATTGTTTATTTATAAAAGCACCAGATCTAATTGGGGTTGGGTAACTCAGTTGAATCAATTTGTGTTGAATCGGGTTTGTCCCTCAATCAAATCAAAATTAATCGTTTTTCTCGCATTCTATACATCAGTATGTTTCATATAGATAAAGGGTGATCCAATAAAATCTTCCAAAAGATTTTTCAATTCAGGTGCTCCTTTGACGTGACTTCAAACTGGCTCTCTCGCTTGGGTTGTTTAAGACTTGTGTTGCAGCTCATCAATCGACAAACATTATCACCTGAAACAAAATGTAGAAACTAGAATTAAGTTTTGAATTGTATAATACTCATCTCACTTTTTTTGATATTACGGCAATCTCGTAGCACAGATCCCCGTGGTTTTGTACTATTCCTAAAATCATATTATATAAAATTATATATATTGCATAACATAATTTACTTACCTTTGACAGATCTCATGAACAAGAAATCAAGGTCAAATTGGCACGCATCTCCCAATTGCATCAATAATTCGTAGATATCGAAGGTAAAATATTTAGTGAATTGAGCGAGGAAACTTCCGACATGGAAACCATTGAGTAGCAGTACTATAAAATCGTTATAAACTTTAACTCGTGGCTCAGAAAGAAAAATGTATCACCACATGAACAATCAATGGATGACTCAACAGGTGGCTTTTACAACACGTCTCATAAGGCTGCAGGTGATTTTAAACTACCACGTTTAAATATACCGATATTTTCGGGTGATTATCGCGAGTGGCAGTCATTTCATGATCTCTTTAAGGCTGCAGTGCATGAGAACCATTCATTAACATCCGCACAAAAGTTTCAATATCTGGCGTACTACGAGGCGAAGCCAGTGCATTGATTCGACATTTCTCTATAACCGAAGCGAACTACTACGGGGATTTTTTTCAAAATTAAGTATTCGCTATGAACGAAAACAATTAACGGCAAATGCATTCATTAAATTATTCATGGAGCAATCATCAATTAATTCTGCCAATGCAATAAACATCAGGCGATTGCTCGATAATGCCGACGAATCAATACGAGGTTTAAAGGCACTTGGTACCGAGGCTGATTCAAAGGATATCTGGTTAATATATATCTTATTAAACAAGCTCGATGATGAATCAAAACAACTATGGATGCGTGAATCAGCTGATATCGAATTTCCAACGCTTAATAATTTTTATGAATTTCTTGGCAAAAGAGCTGACTCAATGGAAGGCATGAAGTCATCAATAAAGGGTCTGTCCAAATCATCTAGTAACGCAAGAGGGTTTCATGCAGCATCGTCGATAACCTGTCCTGTGTGTCAAACCAACTCACATCAATTATTTGAATATACCAAATTACCTGTTGTTTAATATCGACAAATGGAGTCATTTGGAAAACCTACCTATGTCTGATCCAACATTTCATACACCAGGTATTATTTATATTGATTTCTTCCATATTATAGGCAGCAAGAGAATATGCGACGAACAAGGTGCACCAATTGCGCAAGAGACACTATTTGGCTGGATTATTGCTGGAACTGTTGATAATCATAATCAAGTGCTACCACCAGTTTACATAGTGAGCTCAATCTTGACAACACTCTAAAGAAATTTTGAGAAATTGATCAAATTCCAACTCAATCGTTGTTGACTGATGAAAACATAAAATGTGAAGAACATTTTCAAAGACACACATTATGCAATAATGATCGATTCGTTGTTAGACTCCCCTTTAAAATCGAAAATCCAACCTTTGAAAGAAGTATGAACAGCGCATTGAAACGTCTTGAAAACATGGAAGCAAGAATCAAAAGAGATATCGAATTCAAGGAAGCATACCACAAATTTATGAACGAATACCGCCAATTAAACCAGAAATAGACCAGAATCGCCAACAAAGTTTTTATCTACCTCACCATGGCGTTTGCAAACCTTCGAGTACCACAACCAAACTTCGAGTGGTCTTCGACGCTTCATTTAAATCGTCGAACGGAGTATCTTTAAATGACACCTTGTTAGTTGGTCTTACCTTATACCAACCACTCGTAAGCATTTTACCAAGGTTTCGAATATTGAAGGTGGTATTTTCTGCTGACATTGAAAAGATGTACAGACAGATACTAATTTATCCAAACGATAGGGATTATCAGTGCATATTATGGAGAGAAAAAACCGACAGAGCCTGTAACACATTATAGATTACAAACGGTAACATATGGCACCTCATCTGCACCGTATCTTGCAACCAAAACAATTCAAGTAATAGGCAATGAATTACTCAAAACCGATCCAGCTGCAGCACATGTGATATTAAACCATTTCTATGTAGATGATCTGATGTCTGGAGCAAATACCCTCGAAGAAGCCTATCACTTACAAGATAAGGTATCATCATCATTGCAGAATTTTGGGTTCAAATTACGAAAATGGGCTTCAAATGCTATCGAACTGCTAAACCATATAAACGAAGACGATAAAGAAAGGGGTCCTGTAAATATAAACGACGATTCAACCTATCTCAAATTGTTGGAAATTCAGTGGCATTCTGTGAAGGATGAATTCAGTTTTAACGTTTGCTGTGATGTTGAGAAGAAACCAACCAAGAGAAATATCTTGTCATTTTCTGCTCGAATTTTTGATCCATTAGTATGGCTCGCACCTGTCATCATAAATTTAAAAATTATTTTTCAGAAGCTGTGGCTGTTACAATTGGATTGGGATGATGAAATCCCTTCGTCGACGGCAGAAAAATGGTTAAAGGTGAAAAATCAAATGGCATATATTTAAAATCGAAGTATTCCAAGATGGCTGTTAATAACAAGTGGTAAATTAGAACTACACGAATTTGGATATGCATCGGAGGATGCATATGCCGCTGTAGTCTATTGCAGAACAATCAATGAAAAGGGAAGCATCAATGTGAGATTGATGGCCGTCAGAACGAAGGTTGCCCCTATAAACCAAATTTCAATACCTAGATTGGAATTGTGTGCTGCAGTATTGCTGAAACGATTGCTCACGATGATCAAGGATACTCTGGGCGGCGAAATCGAAATTATAGCTTGGACGGATTCGACAATCGTCCTTTCATGGTTATCATCTCATCCCCGAAGATGAAAAACATTCATCGCGGAACCGAACGGCAAACATTCTATCTTTTCTTTCTAGGAATCACTGGAAGCATGTGCAATCATCACACAACCCAGCAGATTGTGCCTCACGAGGTTTACTACCACAAGAATTAATCAGCCATAAACTATGGTGGAATGGTCCTAATTGGTTGTGGCTAGACTCGTCCCATTGGCCAAATCAACCGCAACAATTAGGGGAGGCTCCTGAAGTAAAATTGGGTGCTGATGTGCTTATATCAACAATGCCATTTACTTCGGATATTCTTCCTAAAATCTGTCAAAGATGTTCTTCGTTTCACAAATTTATAAGTATCATCGGATGGATCAAGCGCTTCTACCATAATCTTCGTCATGCGTCCCAAAGAGACTTCAAATGTATTAACCGTCGAAGAAATAATTGCCAGTAAAATGCTTATTTACAAACTTCTTCAACTGGAGTATTTCAGCGATGGGTTAAAAGATATTCAAACTCGTCAAGTGGTATCGAAGAAGAGCAAATTATATCAATTCAATCCATTCATTGATGACGATAACATTGTGAGGGTAGGAGGTCGAATCCAACATTCATCTGTTGATTTTAACACACGTCATCCAATCATCTTACCCAGATGCTACATTACAAAACTATTGGTAACGGAATTGCATCATAAAAACATGCATGCAGGAGCTACATTACTTACCAGCATCACACAACAAAATTATAATATTTTACAATGTCGCTTTCTAATCAAGGAAATTATACGCAGGTGTACCGTATGTACGAGATACCGAAGTCAACCCAATAATCAACTCATGGGAAATCAATAATCAACAGCCATTCGTCAAAGTTGGTGTAGACTATGCTGGGCCATTGATGATAAAGCAGAAGCATGGTAGAGGTTCAAAGCATTCCAAGGCCTATTTAGCCATATTCGTCTATGTCCACAAAGGCAGTACACATCGAAGTCGTCGGTGATCTTACAACTGAATCATTTATGGCGAGCTTAAGAAGATTTATTTCCAGAAGAGGCATGTGCTCAGAAATTTTCTCCGATAACGGTTCCAATTTTATTGGAGCAAAAAATATCCTAAAGGAATTATATAATTTTTTAAAATATAATTCTGATGAAATTTGTACAACTCTAACTCCAGATCTGATAAAATGGCATCTTATTCCAAGTGCGGCCCCATCATTTGGTGGATTGCGGGAGGCGGCCGTTAAATCTCTTAAATTCCACCTAAGGAGAGTAATGGGTAACACCATCTTCACATTTGAGGAGCTAACAATAGCTGTGCAGATCGAAGGAATACTGAATTCTAGGCCAATTTGCAGTTCTTCAACCGATGAAATTGACGCGTTGACACCAGGCCACTTTTTAATTGGTAGACCAATCAACCAATTACCGGACTATAATCTAAACGATATAAAATCATCACATCTTACTAGGTGGCATCAATTACAAAAGGAGCTACAGCACCTTTTGCAGAGATGGCACACAGAATACCTCACAACACTACATAGACGAACTAAATGGCAATCACAAGGAGAAAAACTTAAACCAAATGATATTGTCATTATCAAAACCAATAACCTACCACCAGCACAATGGTTATTAGCGCGAGTGAATCAAATACATCCTGGAACAGACGGAATAGTCCGTGTCATTACAGTAAAGACTAAAACGTCAACATTGAAACTACCAGTCCACCAATTATACAAGCTGGCAATCGATCAATAATTGAATTGGTGGATTCAACGGGCCGGTATGTTGCAGCTCATCGATGGACAAACATTATCACCTAAAACAAAATGTAGAAACTAGAATTAAGTTTTGAATTTTATAATAAATACTTATCTCTTTTCTTTTGATGTTACGGCAATCTCGTAGCACAGATCTCCGTGGTCTTGTACTATTCCTAAAATCATATTATATAAAATGAATATATATATTGCATAACATAATTTACTTACCTTTAACAGATCTCAATTGTTTACATAATTGTCATTCATTAGAATGAAGTGGTATGTAATTAATATGCAATTGTAATACTTAGCAATGTTACCGTCATCTATCATCAAATAGTACAGTTACCACTTATTCAGCACAGCGCGATTTCTGTGCCATACGTGACGAATTTCTTGAGGGTGTTGATGATAACTTACATTTGATCGGCAACTGTCTGACTTTCAATCGTAACAGATCCCTTGAGTTCCACGAATATTTCTATACATCTACTGCCTTCTCTGCTCTGGTTCAAACTGCTCCAGTTTGTTAAGGATGCAGAACGTACCTGAGCGTTTTGATAAGATCTTAGATTGCACCATGTTTCTTCTGTGACATTGAGTGCGGCATGTCAACGGGTTCAAGACAACTTTAATATTTATAGTTTGTGGAGAAAAAGTTAAGAAATTCAGAACAAATTGTGTGTTTCAAATTAATGTCAAATTTTTTAAATGAATACTAGATGAGTGAAACGTATACTATTTATATTTCACCTTGAAAATAAGTGAAAAAAAAATACTTTGCACGAACAATAATTAATATTGGCTTTGATAGTAGGCCATTATTTATGCTTAAATAATGTGACATTTTCCAAAATTTGTTTAGTATAAACAAGAAAGAGATCGAATAATGGCAAAATATTTCAGAATTGGAAATAAAATAATAGAGCGATCTCTCTTCAAAATGAAGCAATATAATATCGATATGATGCAACGCTGTCATCAAAATCCGCTTCATGTAATGCATGTTAAAGTAAGTCTATATTCACATATACTGCTTTTAAAGATAATTAATTTTTATCGATGGTCTAATTTAGACAATGATGACAGGAAAAATAAAAGTCGGCCCAATTGTTGATATTTTGGGTGATGAAATGACTCGAATCATTTGGCATGATATTAAGAAAAAATTAATTTTACCATATCTCGATATTGAATTGCACGAATACGATTTGGGTATCAAAAATCGAGACCAAACAAACGATAAGGTGACAATCGATTGTGCCGAGGCGATAAAAAAATACAATATTGGCATTAAATGTGCCACCATAACACCAGATGAGAAACGTGTTAAAGAATTTAATTTGAAAAAAATGTGGAAATCGCCAAACGGAACAATACGAAACCTTTTGCATGGTACACTATTCCGGCAAGCAATTATTTGTAAAAATATTCCACGTTTAGTTGCCGGATGGACTAAGCCTATTATAATTGGGCGCCATGCACATGGCGATCAATACATCGCCACTGGTTTTCTTATCCCATCTGCTGGCCGGCTTGAGAGTAGATTCTATCCGAAAGATAGTAGTGCACCAAAAGTTCGTGTGGTCAATGAATTCGAGGGGGCTGGCGTTGCAATGGCCATGTACAATACAGACGAATCAATTATCGAGTTTGCACACTCGTCATTTAAATATGCATTGCATCGCAAATATCCCTTGTATTTGAGCACAAAAAATACGATTCTCAAGCAATACGATGGTCGATTCAAAGATTTATTTGAACAAATTTACACAAGTCAATACAAAAATGCTTTCAAAGATGCTGGCATTTGGTATAATCATCGTTTAATCGATGATATGGTCGCTTATGCGACGAAATCGGATGGTGGTTTCGTTTGGGCATGCAAAAAATATTATGGTGATGTCCAATCAGATTTAATTGCCCAAGGTTATGGTTCATTGGGCTTGATGACATCGGTTTTAATGTGTCCCGATGGCAAAACGATTATAACCGAAGCCGCTCATGGTACAGTGACGCGACATTTTCGTTTGTACCAGCAAGGTAAACTAACATCGACAAATCCTATTGCATCGATTTTTGCATGGACCCAAGGCTTATTGCATCGTGCTAAGCTCGATAGTAACGCTCAGTTGACAACATTTACTGCGACACTCGAAAAAGTGTGTATCGATACAGTCGAATCGGGATTTATGACAAAAGATCTAGCCAGTTGTCTAAAGGGCGCAAACAAAGTGGCAGTAAGCGATTTTATGGAAACGTTCAAGTTTATGGACAAATTAGCTGATAATTTCATAATTGAATTAAGAAAAACGGGATAATTCATTTATAACGCCATTAATTTAATTATGTAGCTGAGGTTTCTCAGATAATTTAAAAATTAAAAAATAAAAATATTAAATAAAAATTTGTTTGTTTGTTTCTTTTTATCTTTCTAATCTGTTTTGGGGTTCAAGGCACTTCCAACTCTTTCGCAGTTCGCTTATTTAGGTCCTACCTTATATGCTATTACAGCCAAATCGAAGACGTACGGCTATAGGTCCGATTAACGTAGAACCAGATCATGGGTTGGTCTTTGTGAATTTGAGAAAATTTCCTTTTGCCTCCCGCCCCTATTCGAGATCCTGGTACCTCCAGCTTCAACTGCTGCAGCTTTAACCACTGGGCCATTTGGTCGTTTAAATAAAAGAATTGGCATTGTTTATTTATAAAAGCACCAGATCTAATTGGGGTTGGGTAACTCAGTTGAATCAATTTGTGTTGAATCGGGTTTGTCCCTCAATCAAATCAAAATTAATCGTTTTTCTCGCATTCTATACATCAGTATGTTTCATATAGATAAAGGGTGATCCAATAAAATCTTCCAAAAGATTTTTCAATTCAGGTGCTCCTTTGACGTGACTTCAAACTGGCTCTCTCGCTTGGGTTGTTTAAGACTTGTGTTGCAGCTCATCAATCGACACCTGAAACAAAATGTAGAAACTAGAATTAAGTTTTGAATTGTATAATACTCATCTCACTTTTTTTGATATTACGGCAATCTCGTAGCACAGATCCCCGTGGTTTTGTACTATTCCTAAAATCATATTATATAAAATTATATATATTGCATAACATAATTTACTTACCTTTGACAGATCTCATGAACAAGAAATCAAGGTCAAATTGGCACGCATCTCCCAATTGCATCAATAATTCGTAGATATCGAAGGTAAAATATTTAGTGAATTGAGCGAGGAAACTTCCGACATGGAAACCATTGAGTAGCAGTACTATAAAATCGTTATAAACTTTAACTCGTGGCTCAGAAAGAAAAATGTATCACCACATGAACAATCAATGGATGATTCAACAGGTGGCTTTTACAACACGTCTCATAAGGCTGCAGGTGATTTTAAACTACCACGTTTAAATATACCGATATTTTCGGGTGATTATCGCGAGTGGCAGTCATTTCATGATCTCTTTAAGGCTGCAGTGCATGAGAACCATTCATTAACATCCGCACAAAAGTTTCAATATCTGGCGTACTACGAGGCGAAGCCAGTGCATTGATTCGACATTTCTCTATAACCGAAGCGAACTACTACGGGGATTTTTTTCAAAATTAAGTAAACGCTATGATCGAAAACAATTAACGGCAAATGCATTCATTAAATTATTCATGGAGCAATCATCAATTAATTCTGCCAATGCAATAAACATCAGGCGATTGCTCGATAATGCCGACGAATCAATACGAGGTTTAAAGGCACTTGGTACCGAGGCTGATTCAAAGGATATCTGGTTAATATATATCTTATTCAACAAGCTCGATGATGAATCAAAACAACTATGGATGCGTGAATCAGCTGATATCGAATTGCCAACGCTTAATAATTTTTATGAATTTCTTGGCAAAAGAGCTGACTCAATGGAAGGCATGAAGTCATCAATAAAGGGTCTGTCCAAATCATCTAGTAACGCAAGAGGGTTTCATGCAGCATCGTCGATAACCTGTCCTGTGTGTCAAACCAACTCACATCAATTATTTGAATATACCAAATTACCTGTTGTTTAATATCGACAAATGGAGTCATTTGGAAAACCTACCTATGTCTGATCCAACATTTCATACACCAGGTATTATTTATATTGATTTCTTCCATATTATAGGCAGCAAGAGAATATGCGACGAACAAGGTGCACCAATTGCGCAAGAGACACTATTTGGCTGGATTATTGCTGGAACTGTTGATAATCATAATCAAGTGCTACCACCAGTTTACATAGTGAGCTCAATCTTGACAACACTCTAAAGAAATTTTGAGAAATTGATCAAATTCCAACTCAATCGTTGTTGACTGATGAAAACATAAAATGTGAAGAACATTTTCAAAGACACACATTATGCAATAATGATCGATTCGTTGTTAGACTCCCCTTTAAAATCGAAAATCCAACCTTTGAAAGAAGTATGAACAGCGCATTGAAACGTCTTGAAAACATGGAAGCAAGAATCAAAAGAGATATCGAATTCAAGGAAGCATACCACAAATTTATGAACGAATACCGCCAATTAAACCAGAAATAGACCAGAATCGCCAACAAAGTTTTTATCTACCTCACCATGGCGTTTGCAAACCTTCGAGTACCACAACCAAACTTCGAGTGGTCTTCGACGCTTCATTTAAATCGTCGAACGGAGTATCTTTAAATGACACCTTGTTAGTTGGTCTTACCTTATACCAACCACTCGTAAGCATTTTACCAAGGTTTCGAATATTGAAGGTGGTATTTTCTGCTGACATTGAAAAGATGTACAGACAGATACTAATTTATCCAAACGATAGGGATTATCAGTGCATATTATGGAGAAAAAAACCGACAGAGCCTGTAACACATTATAGATTACAAACGGTAACATATGGCACCTCATCTGCACCGTATCTTGCAACCAAAACAATTCAAGTAATAGGCAATGAATTACTCAAAACCGATCCAGCTGCAGCACATGTGATATTAAACCATTTCTATGTAGATGATCTGATGTCTGGAGCACATACCCTCGAAGAAGCCTATCACTTACAAGATAAGGTATCATCATCATTGCAGAATTTTGGGTTCAAATTACGAAAATGGGCTTCAAATGCTATCGAACTGCTAAACCATATAAACGAAGACGATAAAGAAAGGGGTCCTGTAAATATAAACGACGATTCAACCTATCTCAAATTGTTGGAAATTCAGTGGCATTCTGTGAAGGATGAATTCAGTTTTAACGTTTGCTGTGATGTTGAGAAGAAACCAACCAAGAGAAATATCTTGTCATTTTCTGCTCGAATTTTTGATCCATTAGTATGGCTCGCACCTGTCATCATAAATTTAAAAATTATTTTTCAGAAGCTGTGGCTGTTACAATTGGATTGGGATGATGAAATCCCTTCGTCGACGGCAGAAAAATGGTTAAAGGTGAAAAATCAAATGGCATATATTTAAAATCGAAGTATTCCAAGATGGCTGTTAATAACAAGTGGTAAATTAGAACTACACGAATTTGGATATGCATCGGAGGATGCATATGCCGCTGTAGTCTATTGCAGAACAATCAATGAAAAGGGAAGCATCAATGTGAGATTGATGGCCGCCAGAACGAAGGTTGCCCCTATAAACCAAATTTCAATACCTAGATTGGAATTGTGTGCTGCAGTATTGCTGAAACGATTGCTCACGATGATCAAGGATACTCTGGGCGGCGAAATCGAAATTATAGCTTGGACGGATTCGACAATCGTCCTTTCATGGTTATCATCTCATCCCTGAAGATGAAAAACATTCATCGCGGAACCGAACGGCAAACATTCTATCTTTTCTTTCTAGGAATCACTGGAAGCATGTGCAATCATCACACAACCCAGCAGATTGTGCCTCACGAGGTTTACTACCACAAGAATTAATCAGCCATAAACTATGGTGGAATGGTCCTAATTGGTTGTGGCTAGACTCGTCCCATTGGCCAAATCAACCGCAACAATTAGGGGAGGCTCCTGAAGTAAAATTGGGTGCTGATGTGCTTATATCAACAATGCCATTTACTTCGGATATTCTTCCTAAAATCTGTCAAAGATGTTCTTCGTTTCACAAATTTATAAGTATCATCGGATGGATCAAGCGCTTCTACCATAATCTTCGTCATGCGTCCCAAAGAGACTTCAAATGTATTAACCGTCGAAGAAATAATTGCCAGTAAAATGCTTATTTACAAACTTCTTCAACTGGAGTATTTCAGCGATGGGTTAAAAGATATTCAAACTCGTCAAGTGGTATCGAAGAAGAGCAAATTATATCAATTCAATCCATTCATTGATGACGATAACATTGTGAGGGTAGGAGGTCGAATCCAACATTCATCTGTTGATTTTAACACACGTCATCCAATCATCTTACCCAGATGCTACATTACAAAACTATTGGTAACGGAATTGCATCATAAAAACATGCATGCAGGAGCTACATTACTTACCAGCATCACACAACAAAATTATAATATTTTACAATGTCGCTTTCTAATCAAGGAAATTATACGCAGGTGTACCGTATGTACGAGATACCGAAGTCAACCCAATAATCAACTCATGGGAAATCAATAATCAACAGCCATTCGTCAAAGTTGGTGTAGACTATGCTGGGCCATTGATGATAAAGCAGAAGCATGGTAGAGGTTCAAAGCATTCCAAGGCCTATTTAGCCATATTCGTCTATGTCCACAAAGGCAGTACACATCGAAGTCGTCGGTGATCTTACAACTGAATCATTTATGGCGAGCTTAAGAAGATTTATTTCCAGAAGAGGCATGTGCTCAGAAATTTTCTCCGATAACGGTTCCAATTTTATTGGAGCAAAAAATATCCTAAAGGAATTATATAATTTTTTAAAATATAATTCTGATGAAATTTGTACAACTCTAACTCCAGATCTGATAAAATGGCATCTTATTCCAAGTGCGGCCCCATCATTTGGTGGATTGCGGGAGGCGGCCGTTAAATCTCTTAAATTCCACCTAAGGAGAGTAATGGGTAACACCATCTTCACATTTGAGGAGCTAACAATAGCTGTGCAGATCGAAGGAATACTGAATTCTAGGCCAATTTGCAGTTCTTCAACCGATGAAATTGACGCGTTGACACCAGGCCACTTTTTAATTGGTAGACCAATCAACCAATTACCGGACTATAATCTAAACGATATAAAATCATCACATCTTACTAGGTGGCATCAATTACAAAAGGAGCTACAGCACCTTTTGCAGAGATGGCACACAGAATACCTCACAACACTACATAGACGAACTAAATGGCAATCACAAGGAGAAAAACTTAAACCAAATTATATTGTCATTATCAAAACCAATAACCTACCACCAGCACAATGGTTATTAGCGCGAGTGAATCAAATACATCCTGGAACAGACGGAATAGTCCGTGTCATTACAGTAAAGACTAAAACGTCAACATTGAAACTACCAGTCCACCAATTATACAAGCTGCCAATCGATCAATAATTGAATTGGTGGATTCAACGGGCCGGTATGTTGCAGCTCATCGATGGACAAACATTATCACCTAAAACAAAATGTAGAAACTAGAATTAAGTTTTGAATTTTATAATAAATACTTATCTCTCTTCTTTTGATGTTACGGCAATCTCGTAGCACAGATCTCCGTGGTCTTGTACTATTCCTAAAATCATATTATATAAAATGAATATATATATTGCATAACATAATTTACTTACCTTTAACAGATCTCAATTGTTTACATAATTGTCATTCATTAGAATGAAGTGGTATGTAATTAATATGCAATTTTAATACTTAGCAATGTTACCGTCATCTATCATCAAATAGTACAGTTACCACTTATTCAGCACAGCGCGATTTCTGTGCCATACGTGACGAATTTCTTGAGGGTGTTGATGATAACTTACATTTGATCGGCAACTGTCTGACTTTCAATCGTAACAGATCCCTTGAGTTCCACGAATATTTCTATACATCTACTGCCTTCTCTGCTCTGGTTCAAACTGCTCCAGTTTGTTAAGGATGCAGAACGTACCTGAGCGTTTTGATAAGATCTTAGATTGCACCATGTTTCTTCTGTGACATTGAGTGCGGCATGTCAACGGGTTCAAAACAACTTTAATATTTATAGTTTGTGGAGAAAAAGTTAAGAAATTCAGAACAAATTGTGTGTTTCAAATTAATGTCAAATTTTTTAAATGAATACTAGATGAGTGAAACGTATACTATTTATATTTCACCTTGAAAATAAGTGAAAAAAAAATACTTTGCACGAACAATAATTAATATTGGCTTTGATAGTAGGCCATGATTTATGCTTAAATAATGTGACATTTTCCAAAATTTGTTTAGTATAAACAAGAAAGAGATCGAATAATGGCAAAATATTTCAGAATTGGAAATAAAATAATAGAGCGATCTCTCTTCAAAATGAAGCAATATAATATCGATATGATGCAACGCTGTCATCAAAATCCGCTTCATGTAATGCATGTTAAAGTAAGTCTATATTCACATATACTGCTTTTAAAGATAATTAATTTTTATCGATGGTCTAATTTAGACAATGATGACAGGAAAAATAAAAGTCGGCCCAATTGTTGATATTTTGGGTGATGAAATGACTCGAATCATTTGGCATGATATTAAGAAAAAATTAATTTTACCATATCTCGATATTGAATTGCACGAATACGATTTGGGTATCAAAAATCGAGACCAAACAAACGATAAGGTGACAATCGATTGTGCCGAGGCGATAAAAAAATACAATATTGGCATTAAATGTGCCACCATAACACCAGATGAGAAACGTGTTAAAGAATTTAATTTGAAAAAAATGTGGAAATCGCCAAACGGAACAATACGAAACCTTTTGCATGGTACACTATTCCGGCAAGCAATTATTTGTAAAAATATTCCACGTTTAGTTGCCGGATGGACTAAGCCTATTATAATTGGGCGCCATGCACATGGCGATCAATACATCGCCACTGGTTTTCTTATCCCATCTGCTGGCCGGCTTGAGAGTAGATTCTATCCGAAAGATAGTAGTGCACCAAAAGTTCGTGTGGTCAATGAATTCGAGGGGGCTGGCGTTGCAATGGCCATGTACAATACAGACGAATCAATTATCGAGTTTGCACACTCGTCATTTAAATATGCATTGCATCGCAAATATCCCTTGTATTTGAGCACAAAAAATACGATTCTCAAGCAATACGATGGTCGATTCAAAGATTTATTTGAACAAATTTACACAAGTCAATACAAAAATGCTTTCAAAGATGCTGGCATTTGGTATAATCATCGTTTAATCGATGATATGGTCGCTTATGCGATGAAATCGGATGGTGGTTTCGTTTGGGCATGCAAAAAATATTATGGTGATGTCCAATCAGATTTAATTGCCCAAGGTTATGGTTCATTGGGCTTGATGACATCGGTTTTAATGTGTCCCGATGGCAAAACGATTATAACCGAAGCCGCTCATGGTACAGTGACGCGACATTTTCGTTTGTACCAGCAAGGTAAACTAACATCGACAAATCCTATTGCATCGATTTTTGCATGGACCCAAGGCTTATTGCATCGTGCTAAGCTCGATAGTAACGCTCAGTTGACAACATTTGCTGCGACACTCGAAAAAGTGTGTATCGATACAGTCGAATCGGGATTTATGACAAAAGATCTAGCCAGTTGTCTAAAGGGCGCAAACAAAGTGGCAGTAAGCGATTTTATGGAAACGTTCAAGTTTATGGACAAATTAGCTGATAATTTCATAATTGAATTAAGAAAAACGGGATAATTCATTTATAACGCCATTAATTTAATTATGTAGCTGAGGTTTCTCAGATAATTTAAAAATTAAAAAATAAAAATATTAAATAAAAATTTGTTTGTTTGTTTCTTTTTATCTTTCTAATCTGTTTTGGGGTTCAAGGCACTTCCAACTCTTTCGCAGTTCGCTTATTTAGGTCCTACCTTATATGCTATTACAGCCAAATCGAAGACGTACGGCTATAGGTCCGATTAACGTAGAACCAGATCATGGGTTGGTCTTTGTGAATTTGAGAAAATTTCCTTTTGCCTCCCGCCCCTATTCGAGATCCTGGTACCTCCAGCTTCAACTGCTGCAGCTTTAACCACTGGGCCATTTGGTCGTTTAAATAAAAGAATTGGCATTGTTTATTTATAAAAGCACCAGATCTAATTGGGGTTGGGTAACTCAGTTGAATCAATTTGTGTTGAATCGGGTTTGTCCCTCAATCAAATCAAAATTAATCGTTTTTCTCGCATTCTATACATCAGTATGTTTCATATAGATAAAGGGTGATCCAATAAAATCTTCCAAAAGATTTTTCAATTCAGGTGCTCCTTTGACGTGACTTCAAACTGGCTCTCTCGCTTGGGTTGTGTAAGACTTGTGTTGCAGCTCATCAATCGACAAACATTATCACCTGAAACAAAATGTAGAAACTAGAATTAAGTTTTGAATTGTATAATACTCATCTCACTTTTTTTGATATTACGGCAATCTCGTAGCACAGATCCCCGTGGTTTTGTACTATTCCTAAAATCATATTATATAAAATTATATATATTGCATAACATAATTTACTTACCTTTGACAGATCTCATGAACAAGAAATCAAGGTCAAATTGGCACGCATCTCCCAATTGCATCAATAATTCGTAGATATCGAAGGTAAAATATTTAGTGAATTGAGCGAGGAAACTTCCGACATGGAAACCATTGAGTAGCAGTACTATAAAATCGTTATAAACTTTAACTCGTGGCTCAGAAAGAAAAATGTATCACCACATGAACAATCAATGGATGACTCAACAGGTGGCTTTAACAACACGTCTCATAAGGCTGCAGGTGATTTTAAACTACCACGTTTAAATATACCGATATTTTCGGGTGATTATCGCGAGTGGCAGTCATTTCATGATCTCTTTAAGGCTGCAGTGCATGAGAACCATTCATTAACATCCGCACAAAAGTTTCAATATCTGGCGTACTACGAGGCGAAGCCAGTGCATTGATTCGACATTTCTCTATAACCGAAGCGAACTACTACGGGGATTTTTTTCAAAATTAAGTAAACGCTATGATCGAAAACAATTAACGGCAAATGCATTCATTAAATTATTCATGGAGCAATCATCAATTAATTCTGCCAATGCAATAAACATCAGGCGATTGCTCGATAATGCCGACGAATCAATACGAGGTTTAAAGGCACTTGGTACCGAGGCTGATTCAAAGGATATCTGGTTAATATATATCTTATTAAACAAGCTCGATGATGAATCAAAACAACTATGGATGCGTGAATCAGCTGATATCGAATTTCCAACGCTTAATAATTTTTATGAATTTCTTGGCAAAAGAGCTGACTCAATGGAAGGCATGAAGTCATCAATAAAGGGTCTGTCCAAATCATCTAGTAACGCAAGAGGGTTTCATGCAGCATCGTCGATAACCTGTCCTGTGTGTCAAACCAACTCACATCAATTATTTGAATATACCAAATTACCTGTTGTTTAATATCGACAAATGGAGTCATTTGGAAAACCTACCTATGTCTGATCCAACATTTCATACACCAGGTATTATTTATATTGATTTCTTCCATATTATAGGCAGCAAGAGAATATGCGACGAACAAGGTGCACCAATTGCGCAAGAGACACTATTTGGCTGGATTATTGCTGGAACTGTTGATAATCATAATCAAGTGCTACCACCAGTTTACATAGTGAGCTCAATCTTGACAACACTCTAAAGAAATTTTGAGAAATTGATCAAATTCCAACTCAATCGTTGTTGACTGATGAAAACATAAAATGTGAAGAACATTTTCAAAGACACACATTATGCAATAATGATCGATTCGTTGTTAGACTCCCCTTTAAAATCGAAAATCCAACCTTTGAAAGAAGTATGAACAGCGCATTGAAACGTCTTGAAAACATGGAAGCAAGAATCAAAAGAGATATCGAATTCAAGGAAGCATACCACAAATTTATGAACGAATACCGCCAATTAAACCAGAAATAGACCAGAATCGCCAACAAAGTTTTTATCTACCTCACCATGGCGTTTGCAAACCTTCGAGTACCACAACCAAACTTCGAGTGGTCTTCGACGCTTCATTTAAATCGTCGAACGGAGTATCTTTAAATGACACCTTGTTAGTTGGTCTTACCTTATACCAACCACTCGTAAGCATTTTACCAAGGTTTCGAATATTGAAGGTGGTATTTTCTGCTGACATTGAAAAGATGTACAGACAGATACTAATTTATCCAAACGATAGGGATTATCAGTGCATATTATGGAGAAAAAAACCGACAGAGCCTGTAACACATTATAGATTACAAACGGTAACATATGGCACCTCATCTGCACCGTATCTTGCAACCAAAACAATTCAAGTAATAGGCAATGAATTACTCAAAACCGATCCAGCTGCAGCACATGTGATATTAAACCATTTCTATGTAGATGATCTGATGTCTGGAGCACATACCCTCGAAGAAGCCTATCACTTACAAGATAAGGTATCATCATCATTGCAGAATTTTGGGTTCAAATTACGAAAATGGGCTTCAAATGCTATCGAACTGCTAAACCATATAAACGAAGACGATAAAGAAAGGGGTCCTGTAAATATAAACGACGATTCAACCTATCTCAAATTGTTGGAAATTCAGTGGCATTCTGTGAAGGATGAATTCAGTTTTAACGTTTGCTGTGATGTTGAGAAGAAACCAACCAAGAGAAATATCTTGTCATTTTCTGCTCGAATTTTTGATCCATTAGTATGGCTCGCACCTGTCATCATAAATTTAAAAATTATTTTTCAGAAGCTGTGGCTGTTACAATTGGATTGGGATGATGAAATCCCTTCGTCGACGGCAGAAAAATGGTTAAAGGTGAAAAATCAAATGGCATATATTTAAAATCGAAGTATTCCAAGATGGCTGTTAATAACAAGTGGTAAATTAGAACTACACGAATTTGGATATGCATCGGAGGATGCATATGCCGCTGTAGTCTATTGCAGAACAATCAATGAAAAGGGAAGCATCAATGTGAGATTGATGGCCGCCAGAACGAAGGTTGCCCCTATAAACCAAATTTCAATACCTAGATTGGAATTGTGTGCTGCAGTATTGCTGAAACGATTGCTCACGATGATCAAGGATACTCTGGGCGGCGAAATCGAAATTATAGCTTGGACGGATTCGACAATCGTCCTTTCATGGTTATCATCTCATCCCTGAAGATGAAAAACATTCATCGCGGAACCGAACGGCAAACATTCTATCTTTTCTTTCTAGGAATCACTGGAAGCATGTGCAATCATCACACAACCCAGCAGATTGTGCCTCACGAGGTTTACTACCACAAGAATTAATCAGCCATAAACTATGGTGGAATGGTCCTAATTGGTTGTGGCTAGACTCGTCCCATTGGCCAAATCAACCGCAACAATTAGGGGAGGCTCCTGAAGTAAAATTGGGTGCTGATGTGCTTATATCAACAATGCCATTTACTTCGGATATTCTTCCTAAAATCTGTCAAAGATGTTCTTCGTTTCACAAATTTATAAGTATCATCGGATGGATCAAGCGCTTCTACCATAATCTTCGTCATGCGTCCCAAAGAGACTTCAAATGTATTAACCGTCGAAGAAATAATTGCCAGTAAAATGCTTATTTACAAACTTCTTCAACTGGAGTATTTCAGCGATGGGTTAAAAGATATTCAAACTCGTCAAGTGGTATCGAAGAAGAGCAAATTATATCAATTCAATCCATTCATTGATGACGATAACATTGTGAGGGTAGGAGGTCGAATCCAACATTCATCTGTTGATTTTAACACACGTCATCCAATCATCTTACCCAGATGCTACATTACAAAACTATTGGTAACGGAATTGCATCATAAAAACATGCATGCAGGAGCTACATTACTTACCAGCATCACACAACAAAATTATAATATTTTACAATGTCGCTTTCTAATCAAGGAAATTATACGCAGGTGTACCGTATGTACGAGATACCGAAGTCAACCCAATAATCAACTCATGGGAAATCAATAATCAACAGCCATTCGTCAAAGTTGGTGTAGACTATGCTGGGCCATTGATGATAAAGCAGAAGCATGGTAGAGGTTCAAAGCATTCCAAGGCCTATTTAGCCATATTCGTCTATGTCCACAAAGGCAGTACACATCGAAGTCGTCGGTGATCTTACAACTGAATCATTTATGGCGAGCTTAAGAAGATTTATTTCCAGAAGAGGCATGTGCTCAGAAATTTTCTCCGATAACGGTTCCAATTTTATTGGAGCAAAAAATATCCTAAAGGAATTATATAATTTTTTAAAATATAATTCTGATGAAATTTGTACAACTCTAACTCCAGATCTGATAAAATGGCATCTTATTCCAAGTGCGGCCCCATCATTTGGTGGATTGCGGGAGGCGGCCGTTAAATCTCTTAAATTCCACCTAAGGAGAGTAATGGGTAACACCATCTTCACATTTGAGGAGCTAACAATAGCTGTGCAGATCGAAGGAATACTGAATTCTAGGCCAATTTGCAGTTCTTCAACCGATGAAATTGACGCGTTGACACCAGGCCACTTTTTAATTGGTAGACCAATCAACCAATTACCGGACTATAATCTAAACGATATAAAATCATCACATCTTACTAGGTGGCATCAATTACAAAAGGAGCTACAGCACCTTTTGCAGAGATGGCACACAGAATACCTCACAACACTACATAGACGAACTAAATGGCAATCACAAGGAGAAAAACTTAAACCAAATGATATTGTCATTATCAAAACCAATAACCTACCACCAGCACAATGGTTATTAGCGCGAGTGAATCAAATACATCCTGGAACAGACGGAATAGTCCGTGTCATTACAGTAAAGACTAAAACGTCAACATTGAAACTACCAGTCCACCAATTATACAAGCTGCCAATCGATCAATAATTGAATTGGTGGATTCAACGGGCCGGTATGTTGCAGCTCATCGATGGACAAACATTATCACCTAAAACAAAATGTAGAAACTAGAATTAAGTTTTGAATTGTATAATAAATACTTATCTCTCTTCTTTTGATGTTACGGCAATCTCGTAGCACAGATCTCCGTGGTCTTGTACTATTCCTAAAATCATATTATATAAAATGAATATATATATTGCATAACATAATTTACTTACCTTTAACAGATCTCAATTGTTTACATAATTGTCATTCATTAGAATGAAGTGGTATGTAATTAATATGCAATTTTAATACTTAGCAATGTTACCGTCATCTATCATCAAATAGTACAGTTACCACTTATTCAGCACAGCGCGATTTCTGTGCCATACGTGACGAATTTCTTGAGGGTGTTGATGATAACTTACATTTGATCGGCAACTGTCTGACTTTCAATCGTAACAGATCCCTTGAGTTTCACGAATATTTCTTTACATCTACTGCCTTCTCTGCTCTGGTTCAAACTGCTCCAGTTTGTTAAGGATGCAGAACGTACCTGAGCGTTTTGATAAGATCTTAGATTGCACCATGTTTCTTCTGTGACATTGAGTGCGGCATGTCAACGGGTTCAAGACAACTTTAATATTTATAGTTTGTGGAGAAAAAGTTAAGAAATTCAGAACAAATTGTGTGTTTCAAATTAATGTCAAATTTTTTAAATGAATACTTTTTTAAATGAATACTAGATGCAATACTAGTGAAACGTATACTATTTATATTTCACCTTGAAAATAAGTGAAAAAAAAATACTTTGCACGAACAATAATTAATATTGGCTTTGATAGTAGGCTAAAATAATGCATATGATTTATGCTTAAATAATGTGACATTTTCCAAAATTTGTTTAGTATAAACAAGAAAGAGATCGAATAATGGCAAAATATTTCAGAATTGGAAATAAAATAATAGAGCGATCTCTCTTCAAAATGAAGCAATATGATATCGATATGATGCAACGCTGTCATCAAAATCCGCTTCATGTAATGCATGTTAAAGTAAGTCTATATTCACATATACTGCTTTTAAAGATAATTAATTTTTATCGATGGTCTAATTTAGACAATGATGACAGGAAAAATAAAAGTCGGCCCAATTGTTGATATTTTGGGTGATGAAATGACTCGAATCATTTGGCATGATATTAAGAAAAAATTAATTTTACCATATCTCGATATTGAATTGCACGAATACGATTTGGGTATTAAAAATCGAGACCAAACAAACGATAAGGTGACAATCGATTGTGCCGAGGCGATAAAAAAATACAATATTGGCATTAAATGTGCCACCATAACACCAGATGAGAAACGTGTTAAAGAATTTAATTTGAAAAAAATGTGGAAATCGCCAAACGGAACAATACGAAACCTTTTGCATGGTACACTATTCCGGCAAGCAATTATTTGTAAAAATATTCCACGTTTAGTTGCCGGATGGACTAAGCCTATTATAATTGGGCGCCATGCACATGGCGATCAATACATCGCCACTGGTTTTCTTATCCCATCTGCTGGCCGGCTTGAGAGTATCCTATCCGAAAGATAGTAGTGCACCAAAAGTTCGTGTGGTCAATGAATTCGAGGGGGCTGGCGTTGCAATGGCCATGTACAATACAGACGAATCAATTATCGAGTTTGCACACTCGTCATTTAAATATGCATTGCATCGCAAATATCCCTTGTATTTGAGCACAAAAAATACGATTCTCAAGCAATACGATGGTCGATTCAAAGATTTATTTGAACAAATTTACACAAGTCAATACAAAAATGCTTTCAAAGATGCTGGCATTTGGTATAATCATCGTTTAATCGATGATATGGTCGCTTATGCGATGAAATCGGATGGTGGTTTCGTTTGGGCATGCAAAAAATATTATGGTGATGTCCAATCAGATTTAATTGCCCAAGGTTATGGTTCATTGGGCTTGATGACATCGGTTTTAATGTGTCCCGATGGCAAAACGATTATAACCGAAGCCGCTCATGGTACAGTGACGCGACATTTTCGTTTGTACCAGCAAGGTAAACTAACATCGACAAATCCTATTGCATCGATTTTTGCATGGACCCAAGGCTTATTGCATCGTGCTAAGCTCGATAGTAACGCTCAGTTGACAACATTTGCTGCGACACTCGAAAAAGTGTGTATCGCTACAGTCGAATCGGGATTTATGACAAAAGATCTAGCCAGTTGTCTAAAGGGCGCAAACAAAGTGGCAGTAAGCGATTTTATGGAAACGTTCAAGTTTATGGACAAATTAGCTGATAATTTCATAATTGAATTAAGAAAAACGGGATAATTCATTTATAACGCCATTAATTTAATTATGTAGCTGAGGTTTCTCAGATAATTTAAAAATTAAAAAATAAAAATATTAAATAAAAATTTGTTTGTTTGTTTCTTTTTATCTTTCTAATCTGTTTTGGGGTTCAAGGCACTTCCAACTCTTTCGCAGTTCGCTTATTTAGGTCCTACCTTATATGCTATTACAGCCAAATCGAAGACGTACGGCTATAGGTCCGATTAACGTAGAACCAGAAGATGGGTTGGTCTTTGTGAATTTGTGAAAATTTCCTTTTGCATCCCGCCCCTATTCGAGATCCTGGTACCTCCAGCTTCAACTGCTGCAGCTTTAACCACTGGGCCATTTGGTATTTTATATAAAAGAGTTGGCATTGTTTACTTATAAAAGCACCAGATCTAATTGGGGTTGGGTAACTCAGTTGAATCAATTTGTGTTGAATCGGGTTTGTCCCTCTATCAAATCAAAATTAATCGTTTTTCTCGCATTCTATACATCAGTATGTTTCATATAGATAACGGGTGATCCAATAAAAGCTTCCAAAAGATTTTTCAATCGGAAGTCAACCGGCTTCAATTCTTGAACAAGCTGTAAATTGTATGCCTTCAAACCAAGATTTATATTCAAAATATACCACCTTAAGAGACTCATAGCTTAAGAATATAATTATTCACTAATTTAAAAAAAAAATTATACAATTTAGTGATATGTCAATAAATACTGAACACAAATGTCATATGAATATGACAGTTGTCAAGCATGCATTACAATGAAAATCCCAATAGGAAAAAGTATCTCCTATTGCATCACTCTATTTCAAGACTATGAATCTGAATCATCAAAACGTTATCATGAAGACGATAGGTTGAAAGTCATGAAGTGACACGACTAAGAGAATCGGGGTGTTAGTGTATCAGTCGGAAGTGTCCAACCGAATTGGTTCTAAAATACAAACGTTCGATTCGTATACAAGCGGATATTCCATTTTGATCATGCAATAACCATTGATTGTTTATCATTGCTATTACTTCGTACCTATCATTTATAGGCATTCAGTTGCAATTTACTTTATTTTAATTCAATTACTTAGTTTTATTGCAATTTAAAAGTTTACAAATATGTACATAGTTATTAGTTTCATTTTTTCATTAAATATCCTACATTTGCCGGTTTACAAGAAGCCTTAAATGGATCTTCTTCACAAGGTAAACGAAAACCACCTTTTTTCTGTCGGACATCACAGTACTCATCTCCACACACATCTTCTAGATCCACATTTTCACCGGCTCTATCGTCATATTCGCTTTCTAAGGTTTTCACATAGCTTTCATACAATTCCACAAGATCGGTTCGACAATCAATCGTTCCTTTCAATACATTGACCATATTTATCCATCGTTCATCGTGTCCCCCAATTTCTTTTGCCATCAAAACAAGTTCAGACGGTGACCTAAACGAGTCCATATACTCTCGATAAAGGTCAATAATTTTGGTTTTGCTATAAATTGGTTGATCAATTTCTAATATCATATCTTGAAACTCGGTTGCGTTTAAATCAATTTCCGTCACGATGTCAATTATTTGATTTTTAGTAAGCGGACGTGCAGGAACGTTTTTCTTCTTTTTATCAGCATCAGCTTTCTGTTTATCTTTTTGTTTTTGTTCTTCTGCCTCATAATCGTAATATTCATTGTTTATAAATGTAAGGGGATTTTTAGGTTTTAAAGCTCTTGCTATAATAGGGCCATTTGGCCCTTCCACTTGTTGGTAATCATCATTTAAAAATGATTCATTTTCAGCATATTCTGGATAATTTTCTGGATAATCATTTTCCATATATCTCTCATATAATTCATCTTCATCTGATAATGAAGAGTTTTCTATCCGATTTAAAAATTCTTCAAAATCTGTTGATGATGATGATGATGATTCACCGGGGTTGCTACAACCACACACATCTCGAGGTGCTAAAAATTGAAAAAAAAATTATTACATAGTTGGAGAAGTCCGTTTGTGTCTCAGGTCTTATTTTATACTGTCCATACGACCCTGTACGTACCACCACAGCGACATAAACTCATTATTATATAAATAAAAAATAAATTAATTTAGAATAAAAATTTAAATAGGTGAAATTTAGAAGATTTTTCCAAAATAATGTCAAACGAAAACAAAATAATTAGATAGTACTTGTTACATTATACCTGGTCTACTGAGATTAACTTAGAATGGCAATTGACCAAATCGCTTAAAACACTTGTTATGGCAAACAAAATATAACAAAAGTAATCCGGTGATAGCCGATGCCCTACAATGTAATATACACTTGGGTGCAAAAAAATCGCACTTTACTCAATTTTCCTAAGAAGTTCAAAAATATCAAAAAAATCCAATACTTGTTTAATGCAGATTCAGTCTATTTCAATACCTATCCAGGAGTACCTTTTTGTACTTGGGATGGTACCAACAAAGTGATTATCTGTCAAATGCATACAGGACAGCAGGCTTTCGAATTAAATTCTAAAAATGATTCAACATTCTTCTAAAAATGAGTCAATATAAGATCGACGCTTAGCCTGAACAATCCTCTGTTAATTACGTCTTCAACCGAAGTAAAGAAATGGATACCACCACAGAGATAGCCGCATAATAATTTATGCGGCTCTACAACAAAAGCTTGAGCCGAATCTGCATTCCAGTGTGGCAGAGATATCAGGAATGTGGTGGCTTTAGACGGCGACAAGGATCAGGCCGACCTTGTGCTACAACACAGCGTACTGACTGCTTTCTTATAAAAACTTCGTTGCGAAATTGTTGTATAAATGCGGTTTAACTGGAACGGGGGCTCTAAGAAGTTCGTGAAGTCGAACTCAGTTAATCTGATTGCACACATACCAGCAAATGGAAATTAACCGCAGCATAATGACAAATCCGCCGTAAGTTCGCCCGAGAACATTTAATTGGACAGAACAAGAATGGAGAACAGTCCTATTCTCTGACGAATGCAGGATGTGTTTGGACGCCGTAAAGTATACATAAGACAAGGAGAACGATATGCTCAATGTTGCAGTGAAGAACGTGTCTCGTATAGCGGTGGATCATGCATATGTTCTGCGGAAACATATTACTAGAGGCAAAGACAGATCATGTATTTATCACTCGCGCCAATACCGGCTGTCGATCAAGAGGAATGACTTCTCAACGTCACATTAAGGAAGTACTCGAGGAGTAAGTCGTACGTTTTGCCGGATTTATTGGTGAACATTTTCTGTTCATGCAGAATAATGCGAGCCCGTATACTGCTGGCGTAATATAGCAGTACCCTCAGGTGGATCTGAATCTCATCGAACATTTATGAGATGAGTTGAAAAAGAAGAGTTCGAACCAAAGATATTGCTCCAAAGAGTCTTCAGAAGCTGCAACAGGCGATCATATAGGAATGGGAGGCACTTCAAGATTTTGTGAAAACTTTGGTGAAATCAATGCAGCATCGAATATTTGATATGGAACACGACATTCGGGCAGGGGAGGCCATTGCTCAATGTATGATTTTTTCATCCAAGTGTCTCTTAAAATTAAATATTTGCGATGTCCAGTTTATATAAGTGTTTTACAATCCTGAAATTTAACGAAACCACAGTTTGGATATATTTTCCTCTAATTCAGATTAAGGAGCATAGGGCGTCAAATATAGACCGGATCATGTAACTCTATTTGGGCCTGTTAGTTCGCCCATGATTTTCCGAGTTGTTCGCCTCGGTTAGCACTGTTCTTCTTCGCAGGTCATTTTTGGTCTTCTCACTTTTCTCTTCTCTTGCGGATTCCACTCCAATGACATTCTTGTCCTATCCATCTCCATTTTTGTTACTTTATTTTGTGTTCTATCTTGATTTGTCTCGTCTGCCGCAGTTCTTTATTTGTGATAGAGTTCGCCCAGAAACATTTGATTAGCCGTCTGAGGCATTTATTTACAAATACCTGAAGTCTTCTGGTTTTCTTCTGCGTGTGTTTCCATGCTTCACAGTCATTCAGCAGTACTGAATTCGACAAAGTGATCGTATTCCAGATCTCATGAAGCATATTGTATGTATTTCTTGCTCTGTTGATGCGTTGGTTGATGTTCTCTTCGGTTCTGCCCGCTACAGTACAACCAAGGTATACATACCTATCAACATCCTGAATGGTAACTTGGTTGATGGAAATTGGTGTACTAATCGTCAGTCTCATAGTTTTTGTTTTATTGATGTTAATTTTGAGGCCAACTTCTTGCACCAAATCGGTTAACTTCTGAGCTGTTTGCTGCATGTCCGAGTATTTATGCGCTAGGAGACATATATTGTTCGCGTAATCCAGGTCGTTGAGTTGGTTATTGGGATTCCACTGCATGTCATTTGGGGATACGCTGTCTAACTTGCGTATCACATTATCCAGCTTTATTAAGAACAGTAGTGGAGAGAGTGCACATCCTTAATGTATCTCCTGCGTGTGTTGTTGTATTTATCACTCCTTTTACACTTGTATTGAACTCTATTTGTGGCGTCCTTTATTCGAAATGCCCATAGTGTAGAGTGCTTTGCAGTTACTTATACGGCACAGTGTACAACTCACATTTTCACTCGGACACAATTATTTGGAAACACCCCATTCAGAAATCAGTCTGCTGTATCTGGCCAGTGCCGGAACTACACATACATATTATACTAACTCCAGAGGTAAAATAATATATGCCTTTGATGGGTATACGGTATTATCTTTCTGGTAAAAATTGCTACTATTATATGAGCAAACCTATATAGGCTCTTGGCAAAATGTGTAAATTGCAATATGGTCAAGCTGTTTTACGCAACCACGTTGGCCTCTTCGTTTTAGGATCTTCATCCAGCTAAATCTCAATATGTAATGGTGTAAACAATCAGAAGTTTCAACGATGAAAGAAACATCAACCTGTTGCAGGATACGTCGATGTGTATTCAACTAATGAGCTGGGCCGTGAGTATATGACGAGACGTATTAATTTTCGCTTGCTTTTGTTCCATGTTCGTCGATCTATACTTCATTCGAATCGCTTCGTTCTATATGTGTTGTGGGCTACTGTTCGAGAGGCTGGCCAACATCTGGAAAACTGCTCACATTGAAACTCAACACTCACCGATGTCATTGTTTCTGCGTACATTGTTCGCGATCATCCTATAGCGAAATGTCCATGGGAAGCATTGGAATTGTGCAAATGAACGATGAGATACGCAACGATCAGTTTTTATACTGATCGAAGACTTGTGCGCGCTTGTGTGCGGCAGCTATTTGGCATACCAGCACCAATTAGTTCGAGGCACGATGCATTTAATCGTGAGTTGTATAACGAGAGCAAGTGTATACCTTCGAGATTCAATTAGATAAATAGTACGAATTAATCTCCAGCTTATGAATGAATCATTTGGGACAAGTACATAATGGCACCCAAACGATTGGCACCCAATGATTTCGTTTCCCACCAATTTTTGTCCTCGAGCAGAAATTATATGAATCACGATTGGCTCGGTAAACTAGCGATTTTAGCATTGAAGAATAAGGATGTAGAAAGCCTGAATAACTTGATGCAAAACCAAATCGCCGGAGAAAAGCATTGTTACAAATCCGATTGTGACCAATCAAGACAAGGTAACAAACTATCTGACCGAGTTTTTAAATGCACTTGCGATTTCCTGGGAATACGAATGCATAGATACTCAAAGTTGAATCATATAATTTTCATGTTGATGCTGATCTCATGAGATGCTAGTATCCTGAATAAGATGATCGATTGTAATTATATATAATATTAGGTTCCATTGCGTTTCTGTGTCGAGGGGCATGGGAAAATAACGAAAATTTAAACATTTAAAAATCTTTAACTCAAACTAATAACAAAATGGAAAAGAGAAAACGGGGCGGAACGAGGAGGCAAGTAGAAAAGAGTTGATTTATGAAGAGCTTTCGTAACAGTTTATTTCTTATATATAAAATGGATTTATTAAGTTTTATCTTATCTTTGTGTTTTCTTCTTGTGCTTTTTTTCTATATATGTATATGTTAAAGAAACGAACGTATTTATGTATGTATGGATGTAACATGCATATAAACGTGTGTGACAATTTAACAATGAAAACGTATACGAATCAATGTTAAAGGATTTATGAAAGTTCCCTATTGTATGAACACCTTGGATGTGTTAAACGAAAATACGTCTTTAAGACGTAGTATTTTGGATTCGAAATAATTTAGAAAATTTATGATATTTTTAAGCTTTTTCCACTACTCCTCCTTCCAAAATAATAATCTAACCATATACAAACGTATTCCGATAAACACAACATTAACATTACATACATGTACTTTTGAGTTTATGCTTCTTATATATAATACATAAAGGATTTTCATTGAAATGTTATAGCAGATATATAAGATAACCCGCAAACTATATATAAAGTGCGGGAGTGTAATTGAACATCATATCGAACACACAATTTTATCCCCCATTATAACCGCGCGTATACACACGTATATACGAGTATAAAATATGAAAATCCCCCGATTATCATATCAAATCGAATACGATCAAAATCATGGAGCGACAATAAAAATTGTCATCTAAATCGATTCTGTATAAATATAAAATCCTTAGAAAACTTAAATTTTCAATTTTCTCAATTTTCATCTCATATATACATCGATGTAGTAATATGGCATCAAAATAAAATAAAATCGTTTTGGAGGTGCAGATTACGATTTGATTGCAAACCATTTGCCAAAATGTAATTTTAAATTTTATAAAAAAAAATTTTTTTATTGAAATAGTAAATTCACGATTTGATTGTTGTCTTTGACGCCAATAACTTGGTTGGGGTCACAAACGTACTTTTTAATCGGCTATACTTTGAATCAAATCAACGAGCGCAGCTATAGACATATATGTACATCTATTATCTGTTTCTACTTTACACCATTAACAGCTAAATCGAGGACTATAGCATATAATACTGACATAAAGGGTGGGGCAACATTTGTTGTTCTGAGTTCAAGAGAAGTGTTCATTCACATCACCAATCGTGATTAGATCAGGATTTGACTCAGAAGCTTATACAACAATGGACGTAGGTATGTTGTGACGTTCAGGACAAAATACAAACTAAACATTCACAAATACAGGATGAGGCTAAAGTCTGGCTACCATTTTGGTTGTTTGTTCAAAGAAAAGAAAATTATATCGACTGAATGGTGACCGTGATTCACTATGCAACTTTCGGCTCTTTCTAAGGCATTTTTCATGACTTCCTGCAACATCTCAGGCTGAATTTCTTCAATTTCGTGACGAATATTGTCTTTAAGATGTTGAATCGTTTGGGACTTATTCATAAAACTTTTGATTTTAAAAAGTCTGGTGCTGTTAAATCTGGAGATCAGGCTGACCATGCTAAATCGCCATTTCGCGAAATTAGTCTTCGTGAAAAAACCTCATTCAATAATTGAATTGATGAACGGGCTGTGTGTGCTGTGACCTCATCTTGCTGAAACGACATGTCCTATACTCCTTACTCTTCCATTTCAGCACAAGAAAATTTCGAATCATGTCTTGGTACCGTTCGGCAGTAACAGTAACTTAAACACCTTGGTCATTTTCAAAATTATAGGGACCAATGATGTTTCCAGCATTAAATGCAATGTGTTTGATGAATTAATTGAGGATTCTGCGTTCTCCAAGACCGACTGTTTTGTTTATTGATGTGGCCTTTGAGATTAAAATGGGCTTCACCGCTCATTATCAATTTAGATGAAAAATCTTCAATTTCACCAAACAGACTTAAGATTGCATTACTGTACTCAACACGTTGATTAGAATCACTCGGTAGCAATTTTTGGACTAATTGAATTTTGTACGGGAACATTTTCAAATCAGTTGTCAAAATTCGCCTTAAACAGCGTGCAGAAATGTGTAACTGGGAACCACGTCTCCGAATTTATATTTCTGGAGACCCTGCAACACTAGCGCGAACCAGAGCCACATTTTCAGAGTTACGAGACGTCCGTTGTCTTCCAGAACAAGGTATGTCTGCTATATTAGGTAAACGATATATTATGATTTTGTAAGGCACTGGACGATTAGGATATTTTTGACGCAATTTCAGCTGAATGGCAATAATGGAACGATTATTTTCAATAAATATTTTCACTATTTCTGCTTGTTCTTGTGGCGTATATTTATTCATTATAAAATTGAGGCGTCTACACTCTACACAACACAATGGTTAAAGCGAAACTGAAATAAACGTCACATAAACAAGATGGCGCGCAATTAAAATTCATTCTACAGTCATTTAATTCTTCTCTTTGAGTAACTTGCGTAGAACGTTTAGTCTAGTTTTGTCTTGTACAGCTCCAGTTTGATGCCACATTTATCTTCATTTTATTTTCAAGAATGCTTTTCCTTGCGGCGTGTTGAATGAGCTTAATGAATGTTTCAATTTTCTCCTTCTTTTCAGGATTCATAAATTTTCTCGACAGTGTAGGTGCGTTATGAGTTTCTCAGCCCAGCGTGAGGCAGACGTGAACGTGTTGAATGTTTTTTAGTAGGATGACCGTTTTTGATAATTTATCTGATCGTGAATTAATCATTGATGGAATGATCCGGTTTCTTTGTTGTTGGAGGTACCTGGGATGTACATACATACGTACCACCTGTGGTATGAATGTATTGATTAACTAACCGGACTAGTTGGTGGTGGTGGTTTGATGGTAATCTTAGAGCTTTTTGGAGGAGCGCTTTAGAGTTGTTTGTGGTGTGTTTGTGTGCAGGTCATGTTGCTGGATGTGTGTATTTTGAATGGATGGGGTGAGTCTAGTGCGTAGGTTGCTGCCTTGATCTCGTTGGGGAGGTATCCAAGTCTTGGATGAAATAGTCTTTTTAGTTTTAAGTTTCGATAGTGAGAATTATGAGTACTTCAGTGAATGGTTATACAGTTATGAGTGGTAAGATATTTTGTTGTCTTGAAGTGAGAGCTGTCGTTTCCGTCACCACTCGGAGGCATCTTTTACTTGATGAGGATGATAATTTCTGTACTATGTAATTCCAACCATATGTGTTCTGCATGACTTTGGTGATTTTGAAGCCAAGGTCGGATTCATCTCGAGAGTGTCTAAAGTTGGTGAGAGATTGTTCCAGGTTAGTAGATAGGAAGTGTAACGATTTACCAGGTATCTGTAACCGGTTCGTTTCTAATTAACAAACCTTCCTATTCTTAACTATTGTTTTATGTAAACGGCTGAAGGAAAAGGCCCGGCGTTATTCGGGCTAGCGCTTGGTCCTATCTAATCAAACATCACAATTAGTAAGTTTGTTTTTTGATCACGATGTATACAGATCAAAATGTGGAATATGCGGCGAGGAGACAAAACGAATGGGACAGTATAGTATCAAAAATGTCAAATCAAAGCAATAAAATGCTGCTGCCTGTATATATATATCATTATACAGTCTATACGCCCTGGATAGAGAGAGGGATTTACACCAATAATTTTATTTTTAATGCCAACAAAATATAAAACCATAAAACTGGTGTTGAATGTTTATGGCTGCATTATATAGAGAATTTTGTGCGGATTTGCGATTATATGCTGGCTTTCTCTTGTCTGAATGTGTATGTGCGATCATATATTAATTCCGTGTATCCTTTTTTACCATCCATAGACATAATCCAATTGGTTGTGTACACATACAATATGCTGTTGGTGAACGCGGATGGGATTTATTTATTTTTTAGTGCTCGGATTGTATTTTATTTTTATCTCTGTTACAACAACTGTATAACACAAACATTTTAATGGCGTTTGAACACCAAAAATTAGATAAATTATCACGAGTTATGTTATTTTTTTTTTGTTGTTGAGATAAAACAATTAACAAATTCCCCGCGCGCATCTCACATATAAAAGTAAACAAAATGCCAAGTTCAAATTCAAAATATCAATCAAAATCTTACCGACATCTCTGTATACAGGTAGCACTACATAACGATTTCATCCGATGATCCAGTAAACTAATTAAATAATTTTTTAGAGTTAATCAATTAACACCATCGTCTATATAGATGGTATATGTAGGTGATGCGCGACTTAAGGCTGTATATAAATTAAGATATTACAGCTACAAGTTGTATAACAAATGTCGATGTGAATGAAATAATTAGAGGCTGTGATCTTTTTGATTTTCGTGAGATCTAAAATCGGTGTTTCAAGAATATTCATTTATGGATAATTGACAAATTGAGCGAACGACCTTCCCTTAAACGTTTCTGGTGGTCGATCTATATACGTTTGATCTTTCCGATACAGTATATAAACACATCCAATATTTTATATTAATATATATATTCAATCATCAACCCAAACTTATATTAAAAAATATTAATCACAACAAAAACTTCGCTCATATATCATCTCGACCCATATAATCTCATTCATCCCAACTATCATCGTCCATTCCCTCACTTTCATCTTCCCGCACCATTGAACTATACTCGAGCGTCGATCCGCTACCACTCGACCATCTATATTCGGGCCCAGCCGGTAATTTACATGGTGTATAGGGTAATTCATTTGCGTGTCGCGAATACACTTGAATATTTTGTAGTCCGCGTAATACACATGCCGCCTGTGCCGAACGATTTACATTCATTTGGGTGCCCGATTTCCACATATTCATCAATGGATCGTAAACTTCAACAAAACTCATTGTATAGTTACCATTAAAGCCGCCAATGACGTAAATCAAATTTTCGATTAGTACGGAGGCAAAATTACTTCGCGGTGTCATCATTTCGGCGACATTTTGCCACCGTGGATTGCGATCCGAGTATTTTTCGACTGAATTTAAACGATTCGCTCCATCGAATCCTCCAATTGCATATATCGATTCTTGGCATGTTATTAAACATACACCCGATCGGGGACTTAGCATAAACGGAATCAATGTCCATTGATTTGTATTGATATTGTACATTTCGCAGCTACTCAATATTTCATTGCCGTCAAAACCGCCGACTATATAAATCTAGAAGATGCGTTGGATATATATATATATATATAAATATCATTAAACTATAAATATATTTATATACTTACATGTTCTTTGAGTGCAGCTGCTCCAGCATCCGATCTCACCCGTTTCATGGGTGCTAGCATTTCCCATTGATTACGATCGGGATCGTATCGCTCGACCGAATCTAATCGTGAATATCCATTATAGCCACCCATTGCATATATCATTCGACGATGTGCAACAACGCTTACATAACATCGTGGATGATACATGCACGCCTTTTCTTCCCAAATATATTTCAAACCGTCATAGCATCGCATCGAATTAAAATGTGTCGTCCCATCGAAACCGCCGAGCACGTACATTTTATGATCGATGGTGCAAACACCATGATAGGCGCGTCGTGTATCGGTTTTAATCATTCTTAGCCAACAATTTGCTCTATATTATAATATAAGACATATTATTGAGTGTCCGAACTATATGTAAACAAATTTTTGAAATGTGACAAGCGCGAGATGCCACATTTGTTCGATATGTAGTAGTCCATTACAATATATAGTGTTACCATATTTAAAAAATATATATATATCTTTTGTCATGCATAAGAACCTACCTTGTATCAAAAACTTCGATAATATTGGTCGGTGACCCTCCGGTCCAACCACCCACGACCATAATAATTTCGTAGGGGATTCGGGGCCGTGCCATCGGATCAAAACTCGTACTGGTATAATCGGGATTTTTACTGACCGTATTCAAATACGAAACAGCTTGCGTTACTATTTTTCGACATTCGGCACTTTGCTGAATCGGTGGCCACAACATAAACCCTTGGCACGTAAATTGATTTTTGAGCAGCCCAAATCGTACGCTCGTCAATAGTTTTGCCAAAACGGGGCTACGATTAACCGTATCATGTTCGACCCATTTCTTAATCGTATCGTACACAATCTCCTCGTCGTTAACATTCAAATGGTCGTGAACGAGTAGGGCGTATAGCTCGTCGCCCGACATTTCAAGCAGTTCATGACTTTCGTTGATTATTTTACGAAAATGGCCCAGTATGAAGACTTTCGAGAGATCAATTAGATCGGCGCAAAAATATTGCTTAGCGAACAGATAGATTTTGATCGCGTTTTTGGCTTGCAATTCGCCCAACAAAAATGTCGAACACAAACGGATCAAACCAACGACGCCATACTTGTCGGCCGCTGGCAATAAATCTTCGATATTCGACCAATCGATGGCGCATGTTCCCGTATAGGCAAAATCTAAAATTAAATTCATAATATTTTTATCGGTGTCGACAAAAATTTCCGTTTCCGAATTGTTCGCATTCATGGCGCCACTATACTCATTATTATCGTTTGTGTCGTTATTGGAGTCGCCATTTTCAAAATTTTGAAAATATTCGTTGTTTTTATATATGAAACATGCTTTGAAATAGCGGCTACACGCTGACAAGATTGCCCGATGTATTTTTATATTATCACCATTTTTCAATCGGATCACACCATCGCATAATTTTTCTTCAGTTCGCATTGTATTCCAAACGTGTGAATATTCAAAACCGGCGCGTGCATTTAATACTGAACCATTCGAATTGTTACTTTTGTCGTTACTCGACGTCGATGGGCTTTCACTGGCGGATGTTATGGTTTTGTGATTATTATTAAAAAATGACATAGCAAAATAAATTCAGAGAGATGTTGGCGTATTATAGGTTATTGATGTGATTGGCTATTTTGAAAATTAATATTTTTGTGTGACCGTTTTGTTTTTGATTTTATAGAGTTTTTCCTTATTGATTGTTTTAGTTTCCAAAGCCACCGCTGCAAGTGCGCTATTTTTAGGAACAAAATGTGAGGCTGCTATATTATAGGTATAAATTTAGCTTCTGCTCAAAATTTGGAAGTATCAAAACTGCAATGTCTATATAAAATTTTCAATCAACCTTACGCCATTTACATAATCGTACTTGAGTATTTTTATTTTCTTTATACAATAATTACAAAACATATTCAACATCGTAATCATCTCGTTTTAATCAACACCACCGTTGTTATAAATTGTTCCATTTTTGTATTTCACCTCTTCCGAATATAACAAATATCAGATTACCAACAAAATAGATGGCAGCCGAAAGAAAGAATACAATTCGCCATTTAAGTGGATCACTTTCATCATCAATTATAACACCGACCATCAAGGGTGCCAGTATAGATACGGCATTCGCTGCAAAATTCGTTAGTCCCATCAGTGTGCCAGCGAAATTTGGTGACAAGTCCATGTGATTGAGCTGCGAAACAAAATTTTAAAGGTAAGCTATCGTTTTGCGTTAGAATTTTATACACAATTGTTATTACCAAATAGCCAACATATTGGCCAGCATTAACGCCCACACAGATCGTCAATAATACCACAGCTATGGTTTTATCCTCTTTTGTCACAAATCCAAGTCCAATCAACATAAACATTGGTACCCAGTGGCCAATCGAATTGAATATTTTTCGACTGGTGCCCGGTGACACCAATCTTCGATTGTTCACATAGTCAGCGGCAAAACTAAACACAAAACTGAGGAGCCACATCGTGAGATAGGGCAACGCCGATAAAAGTGCATTTTCCTTGATGTCGTAGTTGAGCATGTTTTTCATATAATTTGGAATATTTGTAAAAAGTGTCCACTGTCCCCAATTATTGCCACAATGTACAATGAGAAGTGCCCAGAATGGAACACAAGTGAAAATCGATTTCCACGGTATAGATTTTGGTTGTAAATCTTTGTCGTCCGAACCGCATGACGCCTCGATATATCGTCGTTCTTCGGGCGATATATTTTTGTATTCTTTCGGTTCGTTTGCACCGAAGAAGAACCACAGTACCGTCCATATACAACCGATCGCGCCCGATATATAAAATATTCCCGGCCAACCGGTAAACGACGATACCAATACACCACTAGTTGCCAACATAATAACAGTACCCAATTGTGATCCGGCATAAATGAATGTTGTGAAACGGCCGCGCTCTTTGATTGGTGCCCATTTAACGATAAGGGCATGCGTACACGGATTAACAAAACCCTGAGAAATTCCATATATAATACGTAGAGCAACAACCATACCCCAATCACCGACCGATGCACCAACGGGAACAAGCAGATTCACAAACGATCCAATTCCAATGCCGACGAGTAGTAAAATTTTTGGACCATATTTGCGTCCCAACGGCCCTGCTGGAATTTGGGCAACGACATAGCCCCAAAAGAAACTACTCAATATCACAGATTTTTTTGATGAGTCCCATTTGTACTGTTCGAAATCGGTGTTTTCCGAATTATCGATCATAGCCACAATGCCCAATGAAATGTTGACACGGAGGGCGTACGATATCACAAGCATGAAAAATAGGAGTGCTGTTTGGATGTGGCGCACTCCATATTTGGCTGTAATTAAAACATTCCAACATATATTATTTATAGAATTGTGAGGAGGGCACACACTTTAAACACAGTATATCTATATACTTACTATATGGCTCTACTTCAGCAGATTCCTTTGTATCCAGATCTTCACTTTTCGATTTTTCACTTAATTCCATTTTGTATATCCACAACAATTAGACCTCTTCCATTCAACCGATCTAAATTGCAACTAATTCAAATTTTGGAAATTTATTTGGAATTCATCGTATCTATACACAAGTGTCTTTGTACTTGGTCGATCTCAAGTACTTGTTGTTTTTTTTGTTGTATGTTGATGTTGTCCAGGGTGGCAAGTAACTGATTATTAGTTGCAGAGATAAAATGTAATCGCGTGTGCCATTAAAAATATTTTAGATAAAACTCATTCCATATATATAAGTGACTACACATACACATATGTAGATTGTGAAGTATATACAGGTAATACTGATTGATTCCAATGCCGATTCTGTGAAATTGTCACGTCGATTATTGTTATTTGATACTCTCGTATTATGAATGTGTTCATTTTACATCATTCCCATCAGCAACATCATCAAAAGGAATTCTTGTATTTGAGTACATATCTATTCATCGCATAACTCCGTGCAACCATAGCAATACAACAATATGGTACCTATATAAAAGCATTTCAATTGATGTTACATATATTTTACGATATTTCGCGTTCGGGATGAGGGGACAAGAGAACGAACGAGCATGTAAAGTATAAAAAAAAATTCTAATAACATTTCAATTAAAGAAATTCTAAAATTAAATTTACTGACGTACACAATTCGCCCGGATATAATTTTACTATGCCACCACCCCAAGATGTGAACTCATTGAATGAGCACAAATTGCTGTCGAAAACTGAAATGGATTCTTGGAGCACCCAACAAATATTTTACAATATCGAGTTCGACCCTATAATTTCAAACAATTTATGTGTGCGTTCAATATTGAAAGCACCAATATATAACCTGTACGACATATATTGACGATATCAGGATAGTTTGAATACGTTCGGGACAGCTTCCAATCATCTCATTCAATCGGACTGAAATCGAGATACTAAAATTTTAAGTATAAGTCCTATTGATCAGTATCTTACGCCACATCCGTTTACCAAGTCTTAATGGTTTCATGTAGATGACACTCATATGCAATACATCATATACATTGTCGTATATACAATTAGTGCATTGCAATCATAATTCTATCTGAATTTTATGCTACTCCAGAGACATGCTGTGTATACCGAACCTATTCATAATGACAATGTATCTACAGTTCGCGTTTGTTCATTATAATATTTGATTTTATTACAATGATACAGTTCCTATATAAACCTACTATATGACTTGCATCTATATACATAAAATCTCTTTAATATTCATGCGAAGAGTGATACAAGATATGAGTGTTCGCACAAATGTATAAATTTGCACATTCCCGCATATTATCTCGTACAAAGGTACGTTGAGGCTAAATATTCAACACACCGAGTAACATACATATATTATAAATGAGGTTATAAATAAAAATGATCATGACAGTAAAATATCATAAAAGTTAACATTTATTAGATTATATTTCATGTTGAACAACATAAGACATCTCGAGCTACATCTTGTGTCATATATAATAGGGGAGGAATTAAGTTATTACTTCAAGTTGTATCGCGAATCCAAACTGGATGAAAAAATCGAGTCTCACACAAACGAACTCTCTTGTCATGGAGTCTCATAGGTTGCTGCATTAACTAAAAATGTTCCAACTGATTGTGGTTCACAAATGGTCTGTCAATAATTGCGACAAGTAGTGGACCTCTGAAGTAATAAACAGTAAGTCAATTTACGTTTGATTGTTTGGCTCTAACTGATTTAGTATAGTTATGTTTCGACTAGGCTTCCCTGTTACAGGCATCATCCATGCGAAATTATCGTTGAACATTACTTTGCATAGAGGTGACTAGTTATTCAACTCTTTATTCTTCCAGTTCAACTATGTTGTCGGGTGTTGGCCGCTGCCCTAGGACATCCGATAGCTCTCTCCGAATTATCTCGAACGGGCATTGAGAGAAAATATGTTCCAAATCTTTTTGTGATTCATTGCAGGTGGGACAATCTGGAGTATCGGCATGTGTAAATCTGTAAAGGTATGCACTAAAACAGCCATGCCATACCTAGCAACTGTGTCAGGTAGTAATTAACTTCGCCACGTCGCCTATTTATCCACGATGGATGGTCTCATACAATAAGTCCACCGGCCTCTTTCCGAGCTATTCCAGCGCCTTTGTCATTCTGTCATTGTTGCAATGCGTTCTGATGCTCTACTTCCTAGTTGTTCTCGGTGTAGGTAACATTTCTTCCTTTCCTTTGAAATTAGTTCGATGGAGATCATCTCCGCAATAACAAGGGTCACGTCATCGGACATTGTGCGAAAGCCACATATTACTCTTAAAGCACTTAGGAGGTAAACCGATTGCAACTTACATCTATGCGATTTAAAATCCATCGCATCGTCCATACAGGTGATCTATATAGGATGATGAATGTTACCATATTTGCCAGCAGAAAATTCCACCAACATCGATATTTACAGTTTCTATATGATATGGTTTTATTTAGTTTTAATCCTTGGGCTTCAGTATGTAGTATGTATCTACATAAGTAGTCTTGCCCAAGGTTTCTTTACCTATTTCTCTCCCCAGACCACCATTTACTATTCCTTACTTGACGAGCGAGATTACAAGCGTTTGCTTAGTTGTCTAGTCCTGTGATCATTCTCCTTTCAGTTTTCTCTCAGGTTTCTTCTGGTTGTTGAACTCCTTTAGCATAATTTCGAGTATATTCCTTATACAAAACATAGCACCATTACGTTTTGTACTTCTGCTCTGTTCATCGTTACATTCGCAATATAACATAGAATCATCATGTCAAAAGTGTTGGGGAAGGCCCCAATACTTCCATGTGGTCTATATATCTAATATCTTGTCTTGGTATCACTCGACAACTTTCATAAAATAATGACAACTGACTCTTTCACCAGTTGTATCTCGTTTAATCTGATTCAGTTCTTCTAAACACAACCATAGTAGTTCTTTTTCGAGTATGCGTAATGCCTATCGCCTTCATTCTATAGCTATCATTGAGTCTAATAAAACTCTAAACGGACAGACTAGACCTTCCATACGCTCAACCTATATATTATTTTAAGTCATTTCCTGTAACTTGTAAAGCTTCAACCCAAATTTGTAAACTATATAGAGCATGACTGAAGAGCTGTTTGTAAGTTTATCTCTGAAAAAACTCCTTGAATCCTACGTAATTCCGAAAGCTTGGACTGCTTCTATTGGTCCTGTTGGATTCCGATCCCAGTTTTAACATTTTTGTGTTCTAAGTTCTAATATAGCATCAGTTCAGTTAAGTATATAGCTTAAAGTATTAGCAAGTACATGTGTCTCGTTCACTTGTTTTGCGACTGCAACAATCGAATGTTAATCACAATACCTATGAGTCTCCCCATTCTGGTATTTTCACGACTGCATAATATTTCTTAATGTTGGAGTTAGCACGGATACTTGTGGAACTTTTGAGGTTAGTTTTTACTTTAACATGCGTCCCTCGCTATCATATATTGTCAACAATGTATCGTTGAAGTATAGTTACTCAAATCCTGAATAAAAACGTTATACCTTAGAGGTTACATACCCTAGTTCGCTGTGTTTGTAATAGCCAAACAATTTCTGATATACCTCCTCTCTGTCTGTTTTTTTTATAACGTTTACTTCCTTAGCATTTTAACTGAAACCGTTCGAACCATTAACATGTATAGGTGCATATTGTAGGCTGGCTAAGATATAGATAGATAATGGAAAGCATTGACCGACTCTTTGATTTCAACACCACAGTCTCACATCGAAGCAGTGTCTATATGATGATAACTTTCTGTTTATATTTTGGAAACCTCAAAATCCTAATATACATCAGTATATCAGGATTTTGATATCGATTGATAGACATCAGTAAAGACTCAAATATAATGTCGAAGGGCAACAGTTAAATGGAAAAGGCTTTTAGTAACTTACGCTAAGAAAAGCTATCACTTAAAAAAAGCTTCGGTCACAGCCTAGAACAATGATAGAATCTATATAGTCTCTGTTCTAATTATTTTATTCAGTTCAGAATCGAATTGTGTTACACTCTCATTTCTTTCATATGGTACAGGCTTCAGTCTCCAATTGTATGCTCAAGCCAATTAGTCAAGAGGATTTAAATTCGGATAGTTCGGTAAAGTCATTGGATAACGTTAATAAAATCAGGAAATTTCTCTCGAAGACGTTCTGACCATGTTATTTATTCCTTACCAAAACCAGATTCCTGGGTGTTTGATAGCGGATTTTGATGAAACACACAGTAAAAGTGAGAAAGACATTACAGGTGTTCTGAAACAAGTGACTTCGACGAATACTAAAATGCTTCTTGCCTAACACTAACATTGAAAAACGAACATTGAACTGCATTGAAAAACAAATAAGTATAAGGCATAGACACCAAAATAAAGAAACGAAAGTGGAGCTGGATTGGCATTACCCTGAAGAACCCAAGTGGTATAACGACGATGTCATTGGGCTGAACCCCGTAAGAGTAAAGTATTGGAAGTCTAGTAATGACATGGAATAGAACAATGCTAGCTGAAGCGAATTAACTCTTCATGATGATAGATCATGGGAAAAGATAAAAGCTGTAGCCACCCAATAGTGTAAATGGTTCAGCCGTATGCTCCTTAAATTGGACATACTGATAAAACATCTGATCTGACCAAATCAATCCAACCGCAATATTGCCATTCTAAGCTACTCGGAAACATTCGGTGTTCGATATTTGGCCACCCTCAGCTTCATGATATAGATAAGCTTCCATCACGGCTAAAATAACAAATGTATGACCCAAAAAGTTACTATACGACGAACATCGATACTCTCATTGAGGTTTGACTAATCATAAAATGCTAAGTCATAGTCGTACGAGTGTGTTGTTGAGCTGTGACAAAATAACTTAAGCTTGATAGTGATGATTAAGTTTTTTATCTTGTTTTGATTGATAATAATGGCCATTAACAATAATCATAAATTAAAAATACAAGTAAGTAAACGATTTCGATTGTCATCCCACTTCAAATTATTATACAATTAATCTGAATATAATATTAAAGCTTCACGATAGATTGGCGATTGCACATATGCTAACAACAGTATAACAAGTTATCAACATTTGGTATTTCCATAAATTCAACCGCGTAAATGATTGTAGAATAGTATTGTGTGTAAACAGTTTCATCACGTGTCGTGTGTACATATATATACCTTGACATACGACTTAAGATCTTCCGTCCCCAATTAGCATCAATTTAATCTCTAATCATCTTGTTATCTCATTCACAAAACACCATAGTTCAAACAACGATGAACAACGAATTTAATCAAATTCGCATTTATTATAACAATGACACGGTGGGTAGGTGCGCGCTTAAATGGGCAATTTGAAGGCCACAATTGAGTTTACATTTCAATTTTGCTCGTTTATTAGATTTGCAAACTGCATAAAGTAACTTCACCTCTATTTGAATTACAAATGTATCTTATATGTGTGATTTTGGAATATAACAACACTTGTGTTTAATGAAGCATCTTGAAAAAAAAACAATTGCTTTTAATATTAAAATGTACTTACTATCAGTAAATATTCGCGTTAATTGAATACGATAACAACAACAAATCGTGTTCTAATCAGATAACCCCATATCGTATACCTGGCTTTGCTAAATCAATATACAGTATGTACACTGATATGACGTAAAACTTATCGGGACTGCTTACTTATCTTGATGCTGGACTATATATATATATTTACAAACAATTCGATGTATAAAGTATAGAAGCTCAAACGATTAGTGCATCAAGTAAATAGGTGGTGTTTACCTTGATAAAATTAGTATTGGCTTGTGTAAACGCACTGTCATATCAATAAATACTTTTCAATCTATCGATTAGATTTATTATGCTATTATGTTATGTTTTTGTAATAACAGTAATATACAATGAAGTACACCTGAAGTTTAACCCTCTACATGCGAGTTTCCTTCAGCGAACGAAACATATAAGGCACGCTAAGCCGGGATCGCTTTGTCACCATTGGAAGCCGATCAAATTTTGTTTATATATGCCTGTCAATAACCAATGACATTTTATTTCAATTATTTATCAGAAGATAATCTCTAACCCGTCACAGCAAGAAAAGTCATAAACCAGCGATATTTGTATTAACTTAACGAATCTCATACGTGATCATTATAACAGCGATAATTAAAATAGAGAACAGTTTTGGTAAGTAACGCCCTGCTTAATTCAACCTCTACACACTCATTTATAACCGAGGCTTTTATTTGGAAGCTAGCAGAGATAAATCCTTATTTTTTTTATGATAACAACGATCGACAGTTCACATTATACTTAACGAAAGATTAAATTCATCACTCAGAACAATCCTCGCCTAATTTAACTCGCAGTATATCGTCAGGGCTATAAATATTGAGAATTTTCTTCAATATTTTTGTAAAACGTGCAGTCATTAAATTTGGAAACAGTTGTGCCGAATGAGATATAATTGATAAGCTCATCTGGTAAGCTCATCGGAAAATCCAAGAAATAATTATCTTCATATATAGGTTCCACGATTTTCTAACATTTACATACTCTAAGATCACGAAATCGTTATCTGTTGAAACATCTAAAATCTTAATCCGTTAAGCCTTCTTCTACCTATAGTCATTCGATGAAAAATTCAATTCCAATTTTCTTAAAGATAGAAGATTATTGGCGGAAGTAAAACACAAAAGTCGTGTTTAATTAAAAATCAGCTGAAAGCTAACAAAAGTAAAAAGTTTCGCGATGAGGTTTTGAACAGTCGAATCGTGGCACCTAACGTCAGTTATGCCTCATTATGTGTAGCAGAAGAGTCGACCATTAAAATATCTCACGCACGGCTTGTTACAGTTGCTCGATTCCAATTAAATGCCACTACGTTATACGCATTCTTTCGAAATAATTGAGTTTACCATCCGATCTAAATTGTATAACCGATTCCTTTATCCAAACCTCCAAAACACTGGAAGACTTATAATTACTAACAATTACCCTATTAGCACAAAACGAAACCATCGATTGGAAGTATGATTCAAATGTGGTTTGCTCAGTTCTGTTATTGTATATACAAGTAATGGTTGAACCATCTAGTGTTTGCAATTTTACCTACCGGCTATTTTGAATTTGGCAACACTTACGTCATTCATTTTGTCAAAAGAAAAATAGTTTAATATTTGACATTTACAAAATGGGTCGCATTGTGCTTGAACTAAATTAGGAAATATTGAAAACTTACTTTCAAAGAGGTGTGTCTTCTGCCCAACCTGTAAGAAATTAACGTGAAAAATAAATAGAAATTAAATGCCTGCAATTGAAATTGTGGATCTATTTGTGAAGCGAGTTTGTGAAATTGGATTGTTATTGGATAAACCAACACGTGTATGTTCATTTACAGCGCGTACCTCGATACCAAGGCAGGTAAACATTTCGGTGATTGAATAATCAGCTTTAATGGAGATGTCAATAGTCACCACGTAAAATTTGACTCCGTTAGATTTTCTTTTTGTGAGGAATGTCTGTGCATCATTGTGGGCTATATTGCGTTGCTTAGCGTCAAGACGAAACTCCTCATCAAACCAATCATTTTTGGCCCCGGGTTTTCACTATACCGAAAGTGTACTGGGTGGCACCGATAACCGAGGTTTTCGATACTTCCCAGACATTGTTCACTTTACAAACTGATAATTAGATCGCAAAATGATATTGTTGACAATATCTTGATAGTTTAGTTGCGTTTCTTCATTCAGCAGACCTTCTTGAGTTTTCCGAAAATTTCAATCGTAGCTTTGATATATTTTTTGATGAATTTTGTTGAAGACCGATACGATCTCTCGTTTCGGCGAACGCGAGCCTACTCTTTTGTAATCAACACATGATCAATTTGGCTTCGGGATGTATCCATGTTTTGAAATGGATGATTTATGAGGAAAATACTTGAAATGTACTTGAAACTTGAAGATTATGACAATCAGTCTGATTTTTGCCAGCTCTATCACTACCAATCTGATATTCTACTATTTTCATAATGCATCAAATTTTGTAAGACCTTCTTCTGTACAAACGTGTATCACAAATATCTTCATACAGTAATGGTTCTTCCAAGTTAACGTGGTAAAAAGAAGAAAGTAGAATTAATGGTTGTTGTACAATACACCTAATTCTCTTTTTACACGAATTTTTTTTACACGAATTTGATTTAACACGAGCTAAAAAGAAATTTTTTTCTCTGTTTTTACACGAATGGTTTTGTTTTAACACGATTTTCAAAATTCTATGAATTTTTTTTTCTGAATATATGAAAGAATTTTTCGCTTTTTTTCAAAATTCAGTTAGATTATATCAATTTTATACGTGTATGAGAGGGATGCCCAGAGTTTTATCACAAACACCTGAATCTAGTCTATTTTTATTAGATTTCAATAAATTGCCAAATCACTGGATGACAAACAAAAGGATTGGGTGACTTGTGCAATCTTTTAAAACAGAATAGTTCACGTGCCCATCTGGTTTTAGAACACCCAAATGTGCAATTTTGTTTTCTTTCGCCTAACACTACCGCAAAACAACCACTAGGGCAAGAGATAATTGCTACCTTTAAAACGTACTACTTCATTCGTTCATTCCAATTCGTATTAGCTAAACTAGACCATAGTTAAGATCTAGCAGTAATTGAGGTATGGACGGCATCATTCAAGTTGGGTTAGCGTTAGCTGAGTTAAGGCCATGAACCTTGAACTCTAGCCATGAACTTTGAACACTATTGCTGGAAAAATATTTGACCAGAATCTGTCAAAAGTAAAGATCCTGATCATGTCATCTGTAATTACACAACTTTTACTGACATCACAACGATGGTACACACAAATGGTGGAGATGGATTCGATGATGTATCATTTGACGACATAGGGGAATTTTTACTTGATAAAAGCTTGGGCAAAGATAAAATTATAGATCGCACCCTTGAGACTCATCAAGATCATTGTGATAATGGCGCAGAAAGTCCTTCCATTTTCAGTACAAACTTAATATTGTTTTTTGATCTTTTCAGTTGCTTTTTCAGGTCAAGAACGAATCCACTGATTTTCCATTTACTGCATATCTTTTTTTACACGAATTTTTTTTACACGATTTTTTCGGGAACGTATCTATCGTGTAAAAAGAGAATTAGGTGTATTTCATTCTATTTCGTATATACATATTTACAAGACAGCCAGACCCCACCCCTCTCATTATACAAGAAACCGACAATTTTTGCATTATCAATCCTTAAATTAAAGATAAAACATTAAAAAAAATTAATTCATTATTGTTGTTGTAAAATGATAGATTACCATTTTCCAAAAAAAAAATTGTTATCACAAAAAATGAAAAATCTATTTTACTATTAAATTTGAATAATATAAAATGGGAAATATCATCATCATCTTTATTCGCTCCATTATTCCGTACCATTCGAAAAATTTTTATATAAAGCATTTCCATTTATAATCCCAATTATCATCATCCGTCATAACCGATTTGACAATTGACTACAAAATTAAATTAAGAAAATTATATATATATAAATTTTGAAGAATTTCTATTAATTGTTTTTCGAAAATATTTCTTTCATTACTATTGGAATAGGTGTTCGAGCCTACCGTTGTTGTGGGTGGCTGCTAATATATCCATAACTTTTTTCACAAAAAGAGGGGCAAAACGACTATCTAGGTCTGTTTGAGATGCTATTACCTTTCTATTTCCACCAATGAGTGTAAGACCGATCCATCTCCATTTGCGATTTCTTCAGTCATAAGAACTGTATGGTTCGTTTGACTAGAGCTTCTAAGTTTCGCAACCGAATACAGCAAGTAGCAACATATATTTCACACACGAACTAATAATATTGAGCTTGGTGTTGCGGGACTGATTGGACTGATGTGATCCATAATTTGCATGTAACGTGTTAAATGTTGTCTTGGTTTCTTTTTCGCTAGTGTACAACTCCCTTTAACAATACTGATTTCTTAGAAGTGTGGATATTATTATTGTTATATATTAGCCTCATCATATCACTATTTTTAGTTTAAGTATGATAGCCTCTGCGCCATCTGTTTGATGATAGTGTTTTTGAGTCTTCACATGCATGTGCCATCTGCGTAATCTAGATCATTGAGTTTCTCTAAATTTTGGTTTGGAGAGTAAAGTCGAACTCTGCACAGAATATGTTTCCTGTGTCATGATTTTTAATATGTCATTGCCTTTGGAGGTTTGAGACCAGTTGGTATGGTTACCGTGAATGTCTGCACTTCTCATTGGCATGACATCTTGTGTAATGATGTTAGGAATTTCTTGTTGATCATAACATGATCTATTTGGTCAACAATTCTTTTTTTTTATTGCCATTACGCCCATTTTCTAACGCTTGTTTACCCATGGCGATTCTTAGGATCAAAGTTTAAATCGACTTGTATTATTTTGATATCATTTCTGTGTATGTATCCCACATGTTCGTATATGACTCATCATTTGTTGTTCATCTATGTTCTGTCGGGCATAGCAGTTAACTATTGTATTTCGTATTTTTGAATGAAATCTCGTTACGATTATTCTCCAATTAACTGGCTTTCATTTCATCAATGCGTTTTTGATAGACCAATTGTTAATATGTCCACGTCTTATTTATGTGTGTCGTCCAGAAAATATCAGGTAGTTTCCTTCGGTTGTGGTTATAACTCAGCTATGTGTAACTTCATCTATGATTGAGTCATAGCAAAGCCAATCCCAAAACATTCCTCTCAATGCAAAGATTTTCATCTTAACAGTTTCTTAAAAAAATGTACAGTCAACATACATAATAACTGCAGCGACTGTCTCATCTCACAATAACGTTACATTATATGGATTATTATCACTATTTGTATGAAGTGAAATTGATCTCATCAGTTTCACTGATTTTCTTTCTTAACAGATCTGTAACAGTTACAAACTGATCAAATGGATTAAGCTACCTAAGTTAGAGTAAAATACAGAATGAAACAAGGCTTTTTCAACATATTAGATTGCGATCTCGTGGATTCAGGTGAAATCTTGGGCACTTAATTTGCTGAATTCAAAACAAAATACTATTTTACGATGATGCCCTAATATTAGTATTGGCTTTATATATTTATATCAAGAACTGCTTTAATCGAATTAATTCGAGTATATATTACATAAAATTTGCCTCGAGAATATAGTGCTCGTTGTACAAAGTTCTATAGTCTTTCGAAAAAATCAGTTCAATTATTATTCCAGGGCTGTACCTTTGCTTGGCCAAATATGACGAACAATAAATTTCCAACGAAATAAATTCCAGCTGCTATAAAGAATACGATTTTCCATTGCAGCGGGTCACTCTAAAATTACACAAAATCGTTCAAAAATTTACTGTTCAATAGACATTTTGTTTAAACATTACCTCATCTTGCACCACAAGTCCAACGAGTAAAGGAGCTAGTATCGACAGACCGTTAGCAGCAAAATTTGTTAGGCCCATCAACGTTCCAGCAAAGTTTGGTGATAAATCCATATGATTCACTAAATAACCAACATACGTAGCCGCCGACACTCCCACACATAATGTCAATAACAAAACAGCTATATTGCGATGATCTTTAGTCACGAACCCTAGCCCAATCATCATAATCATAGGAATCCAGTGGCCAATCGAATTAAATAATTTTCTACTTAGCCCCGGAGACATTTTCCGACGACTGAAGTAATCCGCAAGAAAACTAAAGAAAAAGCTTAGTATCCACATCGTTAGGTATGGTACAGCGGACAGTAGGGCATTTTCCTTAATATCAAAATCCAGCACATTTTTCATGTAGGTCGGTATGTTCGTGAATAGCGTCCATAAACACCAATTATTACTGCAGTGTACAATAAGTAACGCCCAAAATGGTACCGAAGTGAAAATCGATTTCCATGGTATAGACTTTGGTATCGATTCGACATCATCTGCACCACATGATTCTTCAATGTGATCACGCTCACCGCTTGAAATATATTTACTCTCAGACGGTGTGTTAGCTCCGTATATGAACCAAAATATCGACCAAACGATACCCATACTGCCCGATACATAAAATATACTAGGCCACCCAAGAACCGATGCGGCTAAAATTCCACTCACGGCCAACATAAGAACGGTACCAACTTGTGCTCCTGCATATATAAATGTCGAAAATGTGCCACGCTCATTGATTGGCGCCCATTTTACGATCAATGCATGAGTACATGGATAAACAAATCCTTGAGATATACCGAGTAGAACACGAAAAGCGACCACAGTTTCCCAACCACCGATTGGTGCGGCCAAAGGCAGCAACAAATTAAAAATTGATCCAATCATCATTCCTATAAATAATAATATTTTTGAACCGTATCGTCGTGCCAACGGTCCTGATGGAAGTTGTGCGACTACGTAGCCCCAAAAAAAACTACTCAACACAATCGATTGTGTCGAAGAGTTCCATTCATATTTCTGAAAGTATAATAAACTATATCATTATGCAAATTCTTAAATATACTCAATTGGACGAACTTTAAAATCTAGATTTTCCGAATTGTCCACCATCGTTACAATTGCCACCGACATATTTATTCGCAATGCATACGAAATGAGTAACATGAAAAAGAGTAGAACAGCTTGTACATGGCGAACACCACATCGTTGTGCTGTAAACAAGAACAAGTGATTTATATTTCATTCTAATACGAGTATATACAAGTGAGTTACTGATGATAAGCACTGTGCGCACCAACAAACAACTTACACGGTTTATAATTTTCAGTATTACTGGGTATGAAGCTGGAGGCCGCTTCATTATCACTCTGCATTTTTATAATGTAGAAAACTGTTCAATAAGCACTGTGGCATTCGTCAGCCATAAAAAATCAATCATAACTGAATTAATGTACGAAATGATAAAAAACAAATCGATTGACAAAAAATTACTTCAAATTGAAAAACTTGCTGATTAAAAGTACTTGAGTTGGTAAATAAGTGCGTGGCCTTATCATTTTAAATTAGTTTTAACTGTTAACGGACTATCAAAAACAAAGGTGTGACCAAGATATAGACGAGCAGGTCATACAAACGATATAGTATTATAGATATTAATTATTGTCATTAGCACGATAAGCTGGCACCCAAATAATTCAGATAGATATTATCCTTGAATTAGGATTCAATTTTGGCAACCGGCTCCGAATTAGAAACATATGGCGTCTTATAGTCTGAAGTAGCGAATTCTATCGAATTCTATCTCTTCATCTTCACTTTCGCTTCCTTATTTCTTTTCATTTATTTGACGCACAAAACCCTTATAATTCGATGATATCCGGCCGAAGTGTTGCATAGTTTTTGACATCGTCATTATAAGGTACAATTCTGTCTTAGTTCTGGTTTATTGTAGTTTTATCACTAAATTTCCTGTTTGTGTAGAACTGTACCATCTCAACCATCCTGATAATTTTGTTCTGATAAGTCCGATTTATTTCTTGGAAACTTCCATTTCACCAAAGAGGATAGAGATAATAGAAATTATGTCTATAACTTTTATGAGCTAGATGGGTTTTCAGGTGAAGTTTATACATAATCCAGAGCTAGCGTAGGCTTCTCTTGTTCCCATTTTTGATTAACTGCATATGTTGCTTACTTTAGATTAACTTGGAACGTTCCTGTGAAGGCATATATTATATCAGTATATTTCTCAATATATCTATGTTACTTACTCCTTGTTCCTTCATGTTGAATGTTGTTTTCACTGTTGGTCATTGCAACCTATAGGTATTCTTCTGCTCCTTTGACCAACTTGACATTCTATGCAGCGTGTACTTCTCGTTAACAAGTATGATGATCAATTCGCCCATCTAATGTTGTTCTCGTATTTATATTAATGAATGATTTTGTATGAGAGATTGCTGGTTGTGAAACTCTTCTATCCGAATTTAAGCTCATCATTTAGTGCACTTTTAAACCACAAGTTAAAATTTTGTAACTTAATCTAAATGATGGAAAATGAGTGTTGCCTACTTACTCTCATAATTTGTTGTTTCAAACTGTTAGCGATACTACACATCGTTTCACCATTCGCCGAAGTTTAAATCAAAGAGTACGCTGAGTACGCTGTTTAGATTGTTCACTATACCGTAAAGCCATGACAGGTCTTTACCAAAATTAGTATTCAAATATTCAAAATGTGCCCGTATTATAATAGTAGGTCGATCGGAGTTAATTGGTCTGTGATAGTATCACGAAGAGTTTCATACTCAAAAGCAGTATGCCTTAATTAACTGGATGTGGAAGATAGTCTATAGTATTCAGAGCTATTCAAAAGTGTTATCGGTTTTGTACTGTACGTAAAACTCTATTCATTGTATTGGAAACCTCTAATTTCAACTTACCAACGAATTCGTATCAAAAACCAGCTTTAAATGTGACATTACTATAAATTCTCTTTGTAAACAACTTACGTAGTCTTCTTTCAATAACATTAAAATTTAAGACTTCTCCATTCCGTTCCCTCGTAAATGCAATGTGGAGATTCGATTGACTCAATCGTGAGAGTCAAAAAAATAAAGTGTTTGTTGACTGTATCAAGGTGTCGTGTCATAAGAACTATAAACCGACATGATTTTTTATCATTTTTTAGCCCTGGCGGTAGATCTGGGATAACTCAATTGTGTGACAAAATCTTGACCACTTAACAATAATTTACTATTATAGTTATTTCTTCAGCTCAAGCGGGTGAAGTGCTTAATATGTCTGATACTAAGTCAAGTAGTGCTAATAATATTGTTGAGATGAATAGTGTTGACGATGGTACCAAATATAGTAAGTTGATTATAATATACTTTTGATTTGTGAAATTCTTTAATAACCACACAAGTTGGAATACGAAATAACGTATTTATCACGTGACCTTGATTAAATATAAGCTTCATCTTATAATGTGTATTCACGATCTTAACACCGATAACTAAATGTATAACATACTATGATGTACAGATTAAATGTGTCGAATACTCGTCTTAACTGTGCGATATGGCTAAGAGTATTGCCTGTTCGACATCTTTGTTCTTGAAAGTGATCGTAACAGCTTTTACCAAGATCTAGTATAGGTCGTATATTGCTCAAAAGACTCAATACAAATTGCTTAGTATTCTAAGCTTAAAAAGTAATGAAAGCTTGAACCTATGATTTGGAAAAACGCTAACACAGAAACTCAGAATTACTGAATGCTTGTTACTACGGTTATTGCCAAACAATCTCGCAAGAGGTAGAATGTGATACTTAACGAATGGATTAAAGAACTCGAGCGTATTCTAATTTGAATCATCTTAATCGAGTGATGGGTTACTTCCTGCTTAATTATGGAGTACCGGTTTGTTTTCTTTAAAGGTCGTATATTCCAAGTGTAAAAATTGTACCACGTATGGTATATTCTACTTCTATTCAATTTTCCCTTACAAATGTCCGAATAGTATGAACATCGATAATACATAGCAAGATAAACAGACTGAGTGTGACTAGTCAATACGCTATGATAGATTAGCAGATAAGTCACGACAATGTCACATGTGTGTGACAGTGAAGAAAATTCTACGGTTTTATATGGTCCCAAATGGCGTTATTTACTGAATTTTCCCAGATATTTTCCTTTATCTACTATATCATTCTAGGTGAATAACGAATAATATTTACACCTACTAACATGATTTCAGCAAAAAAATATGGATTTCGACACATACAAGCATTACTACTATTTCTGATGTTAACAATATCTTTCTCACTGCGAGTAAATATTTCCGTAGCGATAGTTGCAATGGTAGACAATTCGGAGAATCCCCATTTTGAAGTATGATCATCGCAGTATTTATCCAAATTCACATACTTAAGTGTAATATAATTTTAGCAATACGATTGGAGCTCATCGACGCAGTCAATTGTTTTAAGCAGTTTCTTCTGGGGATATGTTGTATCGCAACTACCATCAGGACCGTTGGCGCGACGTTTCGGTGCCAAAGTAATAATTCTATATGGCTTATTACTAGGAGGTATTTTGAATATAGTTATACCGCTAGCAGCTTCTAGTGGCGGATGGATAGCAGTGGTAATATTTCGAGTACTATTTGGAATAACTCAAGGTTTTGTATATCCTTGTACACATGCGCTTATAGTGAAATGGGCACCAGCGAGTGAAAGAGGTACCCTGACAACTTTAATTTATGGTGGATCTCAAGCAGGCACTGTTTTGATGTTAGCCTTTAGTGGAATTCTAGCATCGACTGCGGGTTGGCCGAGTATATTTTATATATCAGGTATTCTTAGTATTGTTTGGACAATCGTTTGGTATTTTTATGGGGCGAACGAGCCGTCAGAGTCAAAATATATTTCAACCGAGGAAACCGAATACATACAACTATCGTGTGGTTCAAACGAAACGAATGCACAACCAAAATCTATACCATGGAAATCAATTTTTACATCTCCACCTCTTTGGGCTCTTCTTATCGTACACTGCGGTAATAACTGGGGTATATGGACACTATTCACTAATATTCCAACGTACATGAAAAATGTTCTAGACTATGACATCAAAGCGAATGCTCTTCTTTCAGCTGTTCCTTATTTAACGATGTGGGTACTAAGTTTCTTCTTCACATCCTTAGCAGATTATTTGAACAACCGACACGTTATAACACCAGTAACAAGTAGAAAAATATTTCAATCTATCGGCAATTGGATTCCAATGACAATGTTAGTTGGATTAGGATTTGTTACACAAGAAAATCGGGAGATTGCAGTCCTGCTGTTAACTTTGTGTATTGGTATATCGGCATCAACCTATGTCGGATATATGGTAAGACAAAGTCTAAAAGTAAGAAGATACATTGAACAATAACATTAACCTTTTGTAGCTCAATCATATGGATTTATCACCAAACTTCGCCGGAACTCTAATGGGAATAACAAATTTTGCTGGGAATGGAGTATCGATATTAGCCCCACTGCTGGTAGGCTTTGTTGTTGAGAATGAGAATGATCCACTACAATGGCGATATGTATTCTTTATAGCGGCCGGAATTTATTTGTTAGGAAATTCAATATTTGTTATATTTGGACAGGCAACTGTCCAACCGTGGAATAACAATTAATGTAAAATGTTCAAAATATATAATTATAACTATTCTTTATTTCAATGTTAAAAAAAGCCATTCATACAATAAAATTAATAAAAATTAAAACATACAGTGGATTCACAAAACACAAACAGCCCATCTAATTATTTTGAAGACATGTCGGTATTGATATGTTCTTCCCACCAATCTGCACCACAACAAAATTGCAATCATCCTCGGTTTTGTATAGATTAAAATTGAAATCATCATTATCGACAGTCAATTGTACACAAACTTTACTGTCCGGTCGAATGAATCCTTCACGCGGCTCAATACCCGAAATATATGCAGCATCCGATACAATCACAAACCGCATTTTCTCGAAACTAATATTTTTGATTGTTAGATCTCGAATAACTGACACGTTTCCAATTTGCACATAGCTCGGGTCAATTTCATATTCTCCTGGTTCTTTGTATTTACAATCGGCTTCACGTAACGGTGATGCGATGATAGTTCGAAACATTAACGATTCATCTTCCATATCCAGTGTAAAGTTCATTAATGTCTCATCCATATTTCGATTTAGGGTCACCTCAATCTCCTCAGTGTGAAAATTATCGATTAGACTGTTGAGAACACCCCATGATTCGCGTAACATCTGAATATCGTTAACTGTTATCTCACGCACAAATTTAGTACAAATATCGTTCAATTTATTGTGAACGTTTTTTTGTTCCTTATTGTTCTTTTTTACCAAACGCTTGATACGATGCCGAGTGGGTTCATCACCATAGAGTATTGATAAATTGGCAATTGGTAGAACATCGGAATTATTCTTCAAGAATTTTTTAATTTCATCACACCGTGGATTGAAAACTAACGATATCTCTCGTGATGCGTTCGAATCGATTATAAATTTATCGGGTTGTACACGAATCGATGAAGTGCCAATGAAAATATCATGCATTTTTGTTTTTACTTCGATCATTACAAAGGCTGGAAGTGTTCCTCGATTAATAAGTCTGAAATGTTTTTTAATCGGTTGGGTTAAATTACGGAAATCTCCAAGAGGTAGAAATTTTAATCCTTGTGGCCCGATGGGTCCCAATTGAACACCTTCAACATGTAGAATTGCGTGCCCTCCATAACCATACAATGGAATGAATCGGACACTGTTTGCATTTTCGGTATTTACAAGGTGTATTGCTATTTTTCCAACAGCGGATCCGATTATAGTTGGACAAAATGTGACCGAAAATGTTGAACACTCTTGACGTTGTAAAGTGATTATACAGTTGTTATCGACCGAGGTAAACTGAAAGCCAGGTCCAGAAATATAGACCTTTAACGTAACTTTTTTGTTACTAATATTCTTTAATTTAACTGTATTTTCGGCACGCTGTCTTAACTTTACACTACCCCATGCTATCTCAGATTTCGAAGATTTAATCGGAAATCCGTAAACGACACCACCGATTTCATTTTGTGAACCAAAATTTGATTTTTGGCTAGTTGGTGACTGTGAATTTGATCGCATATGGTGAAAATTACTTCCGAATACTGGTAGAGACATTTTTTGTTGCATCGTATTGGGTACTAAAAATTCTGACGGGCCAGGATTTGACCAAAGCGGCGACGACTTTTGGGCTTTAAGAAGACCTGGCGTGTCTTGACCATAATCATCAATATCATTTAAATTTTCACTCGTTAAAATTCTTTCTTTTCTCTCGGCGATTTTACTTGCACCAGTTGCCGTTGAAATATTTAAATCGTTTACATCATCTGTTTCACCACTTACCAACCCATCTTCGGTGAATGCTAATGATGTATTGAGCGATCCGATAGTCGTATGCGTATCAGATTTTAGTGAACTTCGTGTTCGTTGTTGGTTTTCACTATCTCGGGAACTTATTGATGCTATAGTTTCATTCCGTCTTGATCCATGTTGATTCACCAATTTCTGGATAATAGCGTTTGGTGAATCGTTCATATTAAATTGAGCTGAATGAATTAAAAAAATAGTATGTAGATCTTAATAGTTTATACTCATCTTAACAACGTACCTATATATAAGTCAATATTTTCCAACGATGATTTTCCTGCTCGATTTTCTTTTCCCACAGATGGTGTAAGTTTGTGCAACGGTGCAGGCATCATTTTCTTTTTGGGGCTCAAATGGGGCAACATTTCTCGCAAATCATCAGATTTCTTATCAAAGAATGAAGTAATGGACGTTGACGAATCAAAGTGTTTGGTTTGATTTTCATTTACAGGGTCATTATCACGTGTTGATGTATTTACGATAATCGGTATAGTTTTAAATTCTTGTTCGTTTGCTTCTACAGGTAATATCGCAAATTGCTTCTTCCATTCCAGCTCGTCAGCTAAAAGTTTCGACTCCATGAGATGTCCGGATTTGAATTCAGCATCATTATCAATGCTAGTAATTGAATTAGTTTTGCAAGTTACATTGTGTTGCGCAATATTTGTAATATCCCAATAGCTCTTCTCCGTTTTAGGGACCGAATCATCAAACTTTGTATGATTTTGCAAAAACGATAGCTCCTGTTTTGATGCAGACAGAAAATTTCGAACATCTGCCGAACAACTGGTTGCTAATATGTTTTCAATACTTGGTGATAATGGTCTAGTATTTGATCGTCGACCTTCAACTTCATTGCACATGGTCGAACGTCCCGTTATTTCCGAATTTTGAAACGACATAGCAAGCTTTATATCAATAGTATCATCGATAGTTTTCATCAATTCGCTTTGATTAAATGAATATTTTTTTGTTTTTTCCAATTCAACTGGATTAAATAGTCGATTTGTTTGCTAAAATTGATATAAATAAGCATTGCACAAATGTATTGAACTCTCAGCTCGTTACTTACCATATTTGTAACAGCATTCGGTATTTTGTAATCACTAACGGGTTCCTTATTATTTTTTAACATCTTATTTAATTTTTTTTTCTTATTATATTAAATATTTTTCGTTTATTATTATTATAATTATAAAACAATCATCAGCACAAGAATACTAACTTCTGTTACATTTGAAAAGCAGCTTGAATTTGAAATATACTAGCAAGCAAATGTCACTTTGTTTATTCTACTGAAATATAGGGTTGTCATAAATATTTTGTGTAGACATTTTAAGCCATGTAACAATCATATATCATTAAGTACTATTATAACTCGATCTAAATTATTAATAATATTCTAAAACAAGATTTGATAACTTTAAATATACATAACTTATAGTTATATGCCCAAATTTAACGATCTGTTAAATTTATTGAATTCACATGACATCATAAATGATACGTAATTTGTTGGAGACTTAATTTTTTCATCAGACAACACTAATCTACACGTACAATTTTTCGACATAGTAAAAACGTCTAATCCAATTGGAATAGATTTTAGTTTCTTTTATTTTTTGTATGACTTCGGAACATAATGTCAATGTTTTCTCTATAAATAATTCATTTTTAATTTAAACGATAAATATATTCTAAACCAAAATGTTTAAAAAACTAAAAGATAAAATTGCCGAAGAAGTGAAATCATCACCACAACGAATTCAACAAATAGCCCAGGCAGCACAGGTATTCAATAAATAAAATTTTTTTTTTTGTTGATATTACCAATTTTGACAACTTTAATTATATTTCAAAGATGTGTCACTCCCAAAAATTTTATTATTATTTATATAAATATTTATGGCGTTGTTTTCTTTTAATAATTTTAGGCAGCTGTTAGTTCTGCATCAAGTACAACGTCTGAAATTTCGGGAAGCGACAATTTTTTTAGTATCACTGAAGAAGGTAAATCTTGGGCATAAACAAACAAAATGTTTTGGGGTAGTTTAGACCTCCAGATTGTGATAGAATGGTATAATATTGGATCAAATCGTTAATTCGTTTTCTATATTTTATTGATCTCTTCGGTTGCATAATACATTCCATCACAAGTACAATCTAGGACAGTAACTTATGATTGTAAAAACCTGCTCTAACTTTAGTAACCTTCTTGAAACACATAGAGCTATGTAGTAATATTAACGATTTATTTTTAGATACACCGCATAATTCACCTTTACGAGCTCCTACCAATCCAAACTTATCAAAACCGATCAATAATGGATTGCCTTTGAATACAAACATGAGAAATCGCCGTTTATCGAATTCGTCAATGGCCAGTGATGTATCATTCCGTTTACCAAACTATGATAACCCTGCCGTTTATCACCTACAATCCGACATGGAAACATCAGCTGGCGAAGAATCGACCATTAATGCTACTCAAATCGTACAGTTGGAATCAATTTCGAAGGAACAATTGTATCAGGCCTATAGAAAAATTTTAGATCGGTATCAAAAATATCGGAATCGTTTTACAGAACTAGCACAACGATATCGAGACCTGGAACGGGATAATAATAAAGCTCGAGCCGTATTGGTTGAAACGCAAGACAAAGCTTTACGACGATTATCTGAATTACGGGAACAGTGTTCACTTGAACAACAAGCGAAGGCACATTTAGAAGCCGCCCTACGTCTTGAAATGGACGAATTAAATTGCGTCAATCAAACGTTGCGCACTAAGCTTGGACTGTTAGGTGAAAATCCTGATAATAATGAAGAAAATACGAAAACTAATTCTGTATCGCCGGAAAGTCAAGCAGTCGATCAGCTTAATGCAAAAATTGAAGAATTAACAAAAAAACTTCAAGAATCCGAAGCCGAAATCAAACAATCAAAAGCTCGAGAGGAGGAAAATACAATATTACTAGCTGAAAATAAATTAATGATTCACTCAGAGCTGGAGAGTAAAGAAACAGAGGTGAAATCATTAAAGATTATTATTTCGACTTATGAAATGGAGAAAGCAAAATTACAGGAAGATAATATTAATATGAAACAAAAAATCGCTATTCTTTCCGAAAGTGAAAGGAATGACGATAATATCGATGAGCTTGAGCAGAAAATCAAAAATCTAGAACTGGAATTAAACATGTCGAACGGCGCCATTGATTTCATGAATCAAGAAAAGGAAACGTTAAATGATCAGATCAAAACCTTTGAACATAATATCGGCAATTTACAAAAAGAAAAACGTGAACTTGAAGAAAAAACGATGTCATTAGAGAACAGTTACAAAACATTGAGTGAAGAAAAACGTAAAATCGACCAGGAAATTGATTTGTTACGGGCGCAAAATTGGGAGACGGAATCGAAAACATTACTCGACGAAAAGCAAAAATTACAAAACGAAATTAAACAGCTCAACGAAAGTGTGGAAAAATCACAAAGTTTGGAAGTCGAGATAAAAGAACTCGGCGAAAAATTGATGGCAGAGAAAAATGAAAAATTGGTATTGAATGAAAAACTTAATTCGTTGGAGAGTATCAAAACATCGTTGGAATTACAGATTAAAGAATTATCGACCAGCTTGGAGGCTTCAAGCCAATTAGAAAATGAAATTAAAAATTTAAACAATAAACTATCTCAGGAATTTGGAGAAAAGGGAATTTTGATCGAGAAACTTAAGTCGTATGAAAATGATGTTAAAAATTTAAACGAACGATTACAGAAAGCCTTAACTTTGGAAAATGAAAATAAAGAGCTAAATGATACATTGAAAAACGAAAAACTCGAAAAGGAAATTTTAAACGAAAAAATTAACCAGTATGAAAAAGACAAGTGCTCATTCGAAAATGAAATAAAAACTTTCAATGAGAAATTACAACAACTACAGAAATTGGAAGCGGAAAATAAGGAATTGATTGATCAATTTAAACATGAAAAGAGTGAAAAAGAGAAATTAAATGATAAAATAAAATTGGACGGTGATACAATTTCGTCCCTACAGGCTCAAGTAGCCGATTGGGAAATACGAAACAATGATATGGAACAAAGAATTGTTATATTAGAAACGGAACGAAATGAACTGCAATCCGAATTTGGTCGAATAAATACAGACAATTCCCAATTACGAACTGAGATTGGCACGTATAAAATTGAGATTGAAAATTCAAATCATAAAATCGTCGGTCTCGAGGAGGATATCCGAAATTTAACAATTCGTAATGCAAATTCGGAGTCCGAAGCAATTCAATTGCTCGAGGAAGCAATGCGACATAATCTCGACAAGCTGAACGAGAAATCGCGTGAAAATCAGAATTTGATCAAAATGAACGAGGATTTGAATAATCAACTCAATATAATTAAACTGAAAATTGAAAGCTTGAAAAATGAAAAACGAGATTTAGAAAAAACTTTAGAAAAAGAGATTCGAGAGAAAGGTGAACTCAAAATACAAGTGACGAATATTTTACAAGAGATTGGTCGACTTGAAGAGCAGCTAAAAGAAATTAAACTGGAATATTCGAATATACAAGCCGAAAAGACATTGTTGGACGAAAAGTTAAAGGAATTTGACGTAAAATTGAATCAAATGCAATGCGAAAATATTGTATTATCTGATACTAATTGCTTATTAGAAGAGAACAATGGCCGTTTATTGATTGATTTAGAAGCAAGTAAAGATTCTGTAATACATTTGGAAAATAAACTATCGCAATGCGTTGATGAAAATTCACGAATGATGAATTCAAAAGAAATATTAGAGCATGAGTATCGTTCGGTACAAGATCAACTAGAAATGATCGAGAAGGAGAAATTGTGTTTAATGGATAATTTAAAAAGTTTAGAAAATGATAAATTAAAATTGCACGAATCGAATGAAAAGATGAAAACTGAACTCAATAACAGTCAAATTATGTTTAACGATTTGGAATTAACGCTTAAAATTACCACCGACGAAAATGAAACCCTCAAAAATACTGTTTTGCATGCGGACAAAAAGAGTGCCGAATTTAAATCTGTAAAAGACACGTTGCAGAAGGCTAAACATGAAAATAAAAATTTGCAACATACAATCGAAACACTTAAGCACGATAAAAATGCATTAAATGAATCGTTGACATTGGCCGAGAGTAGATTATTAGAAATTGAAGAACGACTCCAACAATTAACGGAAGATAATCAGGAAATGCAGCAGCTCACAAATACATTAAATGTTGAAAGTGAATCGTTAAAAGAATCTCTCCAAATTTCGAATTCAGAAATACATTCGTTACGAGATTCATTAAAATTGGCAAAAGATGAGAATAACGCACTTAAAAAATCGTTGCAATCAGCCACTGAAGAAACCAACGCATTAAAAGAAATGCTTAGCTCAACAAGTCAACAATCGAACCAAGCTGTGGCTGAAAATAAATTGCTTAAGTCGAGTGCCGAATCGTCTTCAGCAGAAATCACATCATTAAAAGACTCTTTGAATAGTGTATCGGAAGAACGACGAACCCTTAAAGAGGCAATAGCTAAAAATACTGCCGATCTTGAGAAAAAATTAGAAAACTATGAGGAATTAAAAATTGAAAATCAATATTTAAACACGCTGACAAAACAACTCGAAGAAGAACAAACTCGGGTGGTCGATACAAAAAAAGATCTCGATCAAAAACTAACGAACTTGGGCCTTGAAATTGATATGTACAAAAACGAAATTCAATCAAAAAATCTTATAATCGATGAGCTAAATGGCAAAATCGATATCCTCAATAATGGTACGGAACAACTAAAACAAACACTTGTGTCTTATGAAGATGATATAAATGAATTAAAATTAAAATTAGAGAAGTCGATAAATGATGCTCAATTAGAAACCGCCGTAAATGTTAATAAACTTAATACTAGTCGTAGCAATATTGATAGTGAAAATAATAATAGTCTTGTCGATAGTGAAACAGATTTACTCGAGATTAAAAAAGAAAAAGACGATTTAGAAAATAAATTGCATAAAATAATGAACGAAGTACAAGATGTATCAAATCGTAATCTATTTTTGGAGCAAAAGTGTGAAAATTATCTAATATTAGAACAATCAAATGAACGATTGAAATTGGCAAATGATAAATTGTCGCGTCAATTGGATGAAACATTGGTAATTAATGCATTCGATCTAATAGAATTTATACTTACAATACAACCTTTTATATTTTTCCTCAAAAGGTATCCATGCAACATCATAACGAGGGAATTTCGGCTAATACAGAATTCGAGTATTTAAAAAATATTATGTTTCAATATTTAACAGGGAATATAAATAAAAATAATACAACTCTAGTTAAGGTAATCGCGGCCGTATTGAAATTTAATCAACAGCAGACGCAAATCATTCTCGAAAAGGAGACGCAGCGAAATTCACTGGTAATAATGAATTAGATATCTAATTCATTTTTTTTTTGTTTTGTTATTATTAATCAGATTCACAGCTTTTGGTGTTCCTCGTCCTAATTCTATTTATTAATTTTATTATTTCGATAATATCAGTAGGATCCTATAGATAGGTCAACAAATTAAAATTAACCAAACTATACAATTACAAACTTAGTTAAAACCACAGTTTCTTCAAATTATAACTTCAACTTACCTAATTAAAATACCTTATCGGGTCGAAATTTTTCCCCAACAATTTGCAAAAGAAATAATAAACAGAAATATTAATTAAATAGTAAATTAATATTAGCAACGACGATGGGGTTTATAAATTAATTTATAATGCATGTATGTATGTATTTACACGATCTCGTCTTATAAAAAGCGCAACACTACAACATAATTGTTTAATTAAAAATTATTTATTTATTGTAATTATTAATTTATGTTTTCTTTTTTTATTTTTTAGCTTGGCCAATTAAATTTAATTTAGCATCATAATGAGTAGCATTTTCATTGGTTGTAAAATATGTAAACAAATTTTCATTATTATTTAATTATTACTAAACTAATTAAATTTAATTATACACATAATTTTATTTTAAGAAAACTAATAGACAAATATTTTTGTTTTTGTTCTGTATATAGATATACAAAAATGCATATTATTATATTTATTATTTACACATTTAAAATGTGATTATAATTTAAACAAAATTAGCTCTACATAAATATTATACTATTTAGCTTAAAATATTAATTATTATTATGTTATTATATTAACAAAATAAAAGAATTGTTAATTTAAAATGAAAGAAAAATGGGCGTTAAAAATTAAACGTAATTAAGGAATTAATTTTATAAATTGTATAAGAGAATATTATATTTTTATTGCTAACTGTGTAATTTAATCGGTTTAGCTTCTATGCTGGTTCTTAATTTTTTTGATTTATTTTCTAATCATTAATTATTTACAAAACAAATATATTAAAATTATTAATTTACAAAACAAGTTTTGTAGTTTTATTTATAGTAACAATTTCTTTATAGTGGAATGTTATAATGGAATGTAGTGGACAAATTTTGAATAACGTTTCGTCTAAGACCGAAACAATAAGCTATTTACGTAGACTAGGTATTTATAACCGATTGTGCGACTGACACTATTAATTATTTATGATTATGATTTGTCTTAAGACATATAAAGAAGCAACATGTACAAATTATTAGGCATAAAACTTCTTAAAGTGTTTACTGAATTTATGGTCTGATAAATTTACAATTCTGTTGAAACTACCTTTATTATCACTCTAGCACACCATTCTAGAAATGTTGATCATTTGAAATATTGAATGGAACAGAATTCCATAGTTAAAAATGACAAATTTAAAGAATACTTAGAAAAATCATGGAGAAATCGAAATTGACGTAATAAGACCTGCTAAATAATAACATTTTGAATAGATAAAAAAGCAAACCCAAATATAGTCAAACAACAACCAAGAACTAACTTCATAAAGAGTGCATTGTAGTCATATTTTCCTTCTACTACGTAAACCAAAAAGATCTTCTTGCCAACTTTAACCTTCCCCTCAAAAATCATAAAATGCTAATTATCTCCTTAAAAAAAGACCCTAGAGCGATTTTGGTCATAATTTGGGATCATATCCAAATTTTGACTTAAAGGATTTAGTCAAAATTTCGATATGATCCCAAATTATTGCTACAATGGTTCTAGGGCCTTTGTTTAAGGAGATATTAAGGATTTTATGATTTTATAAAATTTTGTCAAAATTTCGATGTGATCCCAAATTATTGTTAAAATCTCTTTAGGACCTTTATTTAAGGAAATATTAAGGATTTTATGATTGAATACAAATTTGGTCAAAATTTCGATATGATCCCAAATTATTGCTAAAATTCTCTAAGACCTTTATTTAAAGGTCATTTATACATTTATTACGATCCCAAATTATTGCTTAAATCGCTCTAGAACCTTTATTTATTATTGCTTAAATCGCTTTAGAGTCTTTATTTAAGAAGATATTAAGGATTTTATGATTTAATATGATCCCAAATTATTGCTTAAATGTCTCTAGGGCCTTTATTTAAGGAGATTTTTAGGATTTTAGGATTTAATACAAATTTGGTCAAAATTTCGATGTGATCCCAAATTATTGCTAAAATCGGGCCTTTATTTAAGGAGATATTAAGGATTTTATAATTTAAGTCCATATTTCGATGTGATCCCAAATTATTGCTAAAAAGGCCTTTATTTAAGGAGATATTAAGGATTTTATGATTTGATAAAAATCAGGTCAAAATTTAAGTGTGATCCCAAATTATAGCTAAAATCGTTCTAGGGCCTTTATTGAAGGAGATATGTGATCTCAAATTATTGCTTAAATCGCTGTAGGACCTTTATTTAAGGAGATATTAAGGATTTTATGATTGAATACGAATTTGGTCAAAATAATCGGTCTAGGGCCTTTATTTCAGGAGATATTAAGGATTTTATGATTTGATAAAAATCAGGTCAAAAATTTAGTGTGATCCCAAATTATTGCTAAAATCGTTCTAGGGCTTTTATTTAAGGAGATATTAATGATTTTATGATTTAATACAAATTTGGTCAAAATTTCGATATGATCCCAAATTATTGCTAAAATCGCTCTAGGACCTTTATTTAAGGGATATTAAGGATTTTATAATTTAAGACAAAATTTCGATGTGATCCCAAATTATTGCTAAAATCGCTTTAGAGTCTTTATTTAAGAAGATATTAAGGATTTTATGATTTAATATGATCCCAAATTATTGCTTAAATCGCTCTAGGGCCTTTATTTAAGGAGATATTTAGGATTTTATGATTTAATACAAATTTGGTCAAAATTTCGATGTGATCCCAAATTATTGCTAAAATCGGGCCTTTATTTAAGGAGATATTAAGTTTTATAATTTAAGTCCATATTTCGATGTGATCCCAAATTATTGCTAAAAAGGCCTTTATTTAAGGAGATATTAAGGATTTTATAATTTAAGTCAAAATTTCGGTGTGATCCCAAATTATTGCTTAAATCGCTGTAGGGCCTTTATTTAAGGAGATATTAAGGATTTTATGATTTGATAAAAATCAGGTCAAAATTTAAGTGTGATCCCAAATTATTGCTAAAATCGTTCTAGGGCCTTTATTGAAGGAGATATGTGATCCCAAATTATTGCTTAAATCGCTGTAGGGCCTTTATTTAAGGAGATATTAAGGATTTTATGATTTAATACAAATTTGGTCAAAATTTGTATTAAATCATAAAAGATATTAAGGATTTTATGATTTGATAAAAATCAGGTCAAAATTTAAGTGTGATCCCAAATTTTTGCTAGGGCCTCTAGGGCCTTTATTGAAGGAGATATGTGATCCCAAATTATTGCTTAAATCGCTGTAGGGCCTTTATTTGAGGAGATATAAAGGATTTTATGATTTGATAAAAATTGGGTCAAAATTTCGGTGATCCCAAATTATGGCTAAAATCGCTCTAGGTCCTTTATTTAAAGAGATATTAAGTATTCTCAATATAATGGAAGACGTGTGGGGCTGGCTGTCTCGGAAAGTTTACCAAGGTGGTCGACAATTCGACAGTAAAGAAAGCCTTATTAAGGCGATAAATGAGGCTTGGAACCAAATTTCTTTAGATTATTTAAAATCTTTGTATGACTCCATCTCAAGCAGGTTGCATGAAGTTATTTTTAATAAGGGACCATGTAAACTCAATTAATTTTTAAAAATAAATCGAATTCAATTAAATTTTTAGTCAATAAAATAACTTTTTACTAAGATTAGTTAATCGTTCTTATTCAAGTGAACATTCAAATTTACCATTATTTTAGAAAAAAACAAGAAAGCACAATTACTCATGAAAAAATAAATTTGTTTTTCCTTTAATATTTACAGCTCAAACATTCCAAAAAAAACCGTCGTTCCTGTTCAAGTGAACTGCAGTGTATATACAGGTGCAAGTGTTATTGAGAATAGAATGGGTGTGAGAATTTTTATTCCTTCGATAAAAAAAAGAGGAAATGGTTAGATTAGTTAGTTGGAATTATGGAAAGATTCCAGTTGACAATTAATAAAAGGAGAAGGAGAGTAGTTCTATTAAAACAGGATGGAGGTTTAAAAGCAGCGTGCATGTAGAAATGATGTATGAGTACCTCCAATCTTGTGGAAGCGAGGTTATCCTCCAATGGATAACATCACACCTGCGAATTGAAGGTAATAAAAGAGCCGGTATGCTTGCAAAAAGTGATGATATATCTAATGGTGAATCTTGGGAGAAAATGGCAAAGTGAGTTTATTGAAAAGTGTCTGGTGAAAGTACGGGAAATACTAATGCTCCTTTGAGAAAACCATTCTTTAAAAAGATCAAAGGAGACACTACAATGATACGAACTATGAAGAGCGTGGAAGGAACATGTAAATAAACGTCCTTTGGCTGTGTATGATTTTAGTGAAAGGTATTTGGCTGTGGAGAATGTCGAACAATTACTAATCAACACATTTCATAACCAGTTGCTTTTTTCAACTTCGATCTAAGCTAAAACTAGTTTTATTTGAGTCACATTGCTACAAGGCGCACATATTCCATTTAAACACAGTTTTAAATTAAATTCAAACTAAACCGAGTTTAATTGGTGATCTTTTAAAGGTAATTGAGCATACAACCAAGTCTTATGAGAATTGTTCAGAATTGGCCAATATGTATAAAATCTATGGCTGAGAGGCCGTAAACGGCCCTACCGCGTCTCAACTGAGACCTTACGAACCAATTTTTTAACGATTGGTATGCACATTGTAAGTGGTCAGCCCAACGAATGGTTTTACACACAAACGCGTATTTATGTCATCCGGTTGCATGTTAATTTTTGGTCAACGGCGGGAATCGAACTCGAGACCGCGGCGTGATGAGAAACTCTCTTAACCATTAAGCTACAACCGGCGACCAATATGTTATGGCTACTTTTTAATACTCATGTGGATACCAACCTATGATATAAATGCAATCATCAATACGTAACGTAGTAATGGAACAAATTATATCCTTTATCTTCATGTATTTACTCTTTACAGTATTCGAAAGAAAGAGAGAGAGCAGCTTTTACGACATAGCACGTTCAAAGAAGAAATAAGCAAATGATCAGCTTTAATTTAATCTCGGGTATAAATACGAACAGTGGCTGATTTCTTCTAAGATTCATGGGTTTGATGAAAACAACCCTGAGACCTTTAGGATAAATTATTCCTACATGTACTTGCATCATAAAATAAATGTACTTAGTAATGAAAATCTACACTTTCAAATTATGCCCGACCTAGTTGGTTCAGGCCACCTTGAAAAATCTATACGCCTTGAAAAGACCACTGTTATGTTCTTACCAGTGAGAGTCTATCATCATGCACGATATAAATCTCTTGATTGAATAGAACTCCATAATTGTGATCAACGTAGCGTTTTAGGTCATAACTTTACTTAAATGCTAGAAATGTTTACACTTTTTTTACACTTTTCCGCCAAGGTTCAAATCTCTGAACAATACTATGTACAATTTAAGATTATCTTGAAAAATCTTGCATAACCTGTGAGTTCCACATAATCTTGAACTATTTAAATAGTTATTGGTGTACAATGTATGTGGTCGTCTAACGAATAGATCGGAGGAGCAACGGAGGAAATACAATAATAATGGTGTTCAATAGTGTAACATAAGACCGATCTGACCTTAAACATCCTGCTGTTGTATACGTGCCATCGCAGATTATCCAATGTATTGTAAAATAGGTTATACAAACAAACAATTATCAGGATAGCTCTATCCATGCCTATTACTAAAGAGCTTATGAATCGATCGTTATAGGAGCACTTGCCTTCAAGAATATGCATTACTTCATATCTATGATTGAGAAGAAGGTAAGCCCATCGTGATCATAATTTACAAAATTGTTTTGTATTAACAGACAATCGATAGTATTTCGACACTGTTATGTACATAATATTACATATCGACACGAGGAACCTGTTACTGGAAACCGGTCAGTAGTTTAAATATCTACATATTTTGCACTTCTCTATCTCGTCTATATATTTGCCATGTTGTATTGCGCATTATCTAACCATCTTTATGTAATAGAAACTGGATGAAAGAAAATGAATTTTCTTAAGAAAGTGGGGTATTCTGTATATATATTACTATTTAATACCTTTGGAAAGAGTTTAGTCTTTAAAATTCGTCGTATCATCCCGAATAGTGCAAAATCAGATAAGTGTTTTTCAATATTAAAAATTTTATGGAATTATTTTCGTGAAAATATTAAGTGTTCTGGAGTGTCTTGTGTTGATCAGAGGTAAATGAAATGTATGGCAATATAATTTATAATATTCGAGAAACGTTAGAAACGAAGTGGAGGTTAAAACTTAACGGTTGTATTTAAGGTGGTTTGATTCAATTTCTCATCACTTCGCAGTCTTGGGGTCTGTTCTCACCAACATTTACCATGCCCCGGATTGGCATAAAAAGCGATTTGTGTGTAAAATCATTTGTTGGGCTTAACGTTTAAATACGTTTAAATGTTTCGACTCAGTTGAGTCTCGGTTAGAGTGGCTTACGGCCTTTAGCCATAGATTATTTATGACTCGGGTCTATATGCTCTTGATTTTGACTGATTGATCTTATTCATATAGAAAACCTTGATTTTGTATAATTTTTCACATATTTCATTTATAACAAAAATGCAAAACCTGTTATTAAAGAAAACTCCACTTTTGATTCAATCCAGTCTTAGAAATTATGTAAACTAGTGCGAATTATGAAATCACTTATGTGTACAAGTATGTGCACGGGAAATGAAAGTTTAATTGAGATAAGCGGATAAAAATAATGTTTCTAGTTAAAAATAGTGTAACAAAATGAAGAGATGGTATATTACGAGCACTTTCACTTTATTTCCACTTTTCATGTTTACCACAAACCATTTATGTGATATCTGTAACTTACAGATTTTCTTTATTCCGTTTCTATAGGTAAATCGATTTTGATGTGCCCATAATCTATAATGTACTATTCCGCTATTTTTTATATATTAACACTCTTGCTGATTACGTTTATCGGTTGTATTAAGCCTCGAAATTTTCCAAAAGGCCCAATATGGTTGCCGATTATAGGTAGTGCATTGACTGTAATCAAAGAACGTAAAAAACATGGGATGCTCATTGAAGCGGTCACAAATATATCGAAACAATATTCATCTGAAGATGTGATTGGATTTAAAATTGGAAAGGATCGAATAGTTGTAGCATTATCTGTAGTGGCATTAAAAGAAATGCTGCTGAACGAGGATATGGATGGCCGGCCGACAGGACCATTTTACGAAACTCGAACATGGGGCAAACGATACGGTATACTGATGACTGATGAAGAATTTTGGATAGAACAACGTCGTTTTGTTATGCGACACTTGAAAGATTTTGGATTCGCACGGCGCGGCATGATCGAAATGATAGAGAATGAAGCTGAACAAATTGTCGTCGATCTAAAAGAAATGATGGACCAAAATCAAGGCCAACTTTTGTTGCAAATTCAACATTTTGGCAGTGTTTATGTATTAAATACGCTATGGAAATTGATGACTGGCCACAGGTATAACTACAACAACGATGAGCTCAAAAAATTACAACATTTATTGCATCAGCTATTCGAAAGTATTGATATGATGGGAGCACTATTTAGCCATTTTCCCTTATTACGTTTCATTGCCCCGAACCTATCGGGATACAAAGAATTTGTCGTATTCCACGAAAGAATGTTTAATTTCATTGAAAAAGAATTGGATCGGCATAAAGAAAATTTTAAAATTGAAAATCAACCGCTCGATTTGATGGATGCATATTTGCGCGAAATGGAAACTCGTGGCGTCAAAAATGCATCATTTTTTACCGAAAAACAACTTTTGGCCATATGCTTGGATATGTTTCTGGCCGGTTCGGAAACCACAACTAAATCATTCTCGTTTTGTATGCTGCACATAATACGAAATCCAGCCATTCAAACGCGATGTCAAATGGAGATAGATCGAGTGGTTGGAGCACATCGAACGCCACGATACGACGATAAACCAAAGTAAATAGTCAATTTCATATAAAATGTATGTGTTGTTGACAAATTATTTTATTTTATTTTATTCAGGTTGCCATATTGTGAGGCTGTCGTATTAGAATCGATTCGAATTTTCACATCATATTGTTTCGGATTACCACATCGTGCCTTGCGTGACACAAAACTATGCGGTTTCAATATACCAAAAGATACAATGTTGTTGAGCTCGTTTCATAATGCATCAACAAATTCGGCCCTATGGGGACCTAATTCAAAAGAGTTTGAACCAGCGAGATTTATCAGAGACAATAAAATATATATTCCTGATTTCTTTACACCATTTGGTGCGGGACGTCATCGATGCTTGGGCGAAGTGATGGCACGAACAAATTTATTTTTATTTTTAACGACAATGTTGCAAAAATATAAATTTTCTATACCACCTGGACATAGTTTACCGGATACAACACCGATTGATGGGGCCACTCCTACTATACAACCGTTTATGGCACTTGTCGAAACTCGATGAGGTCATTTACATATAATAAAGATTTTAATAAGAATTTGTTTTGTGTTTTATTCTAATTATCATTATACTTACCTTAACGATACCTCCCACTAATCGTTATGAAATTTATAAGAGCAGCTTTATAAAAGTTACGTCTGGGTTTGTATCTATTAAAATATAAACAACTTGTACATTCTCAAGAAATGATTTGAAGTAAATGTAACTCTTTAGCCTTTAGGGAAATTCAACAAAGCATGTAACATTTACTGGAAATGCAAACATTTATTTGGTAAATCATGGGCGGCCCAGACGCGAGTTTCGGTGATCAGACCCATAACCTCAGCAGGGTTGGAAGGAGATCTCTAAATCACCTTCAAAGGTTGAGATGGCTGTGGATCTGCTACCGCTTGATCTCTGGATCAGAAGGGGTGCAGCGCAAACAACCGCTCGCCTATAAGGTAAAGACCTTATAAGCACTGTCAAATATGGAGGAATGTGGGTCGTCACACAACTGCTCACATGCCCTCGGACACTATGGAGACGAAGCATGTCTTCGGGAAATTATTTTGGGTAACTATTACCGGAAATCACATATTACTATAATAGCCCTAGAAATATGTTCATATTTTCTGTACTGATGGCTCAGTATGCTGTAATCTAGCTGGTGCCGGGTAATACATACAAAACTCTGAGGTCGATTTATCTATTCCCCTTGGTAGGTACGCTACTGTCTTTCAGATGAAAATTGCTGCAATTTTGAAAGCAGCACTCTTTGCTCTTCCCTGTTGAGTACTTCTTGTGCTCCTGTCCTTCATACTCTTTCCATAGACTGCACTGATTTGAATCACAATTCCTATTTGAGGATCAACTGACAACCTTGAAGATACCAGATATCTTGAACTTCATTAGAAGAACAAACATATGTCTGGACTGAGAGTGTAGGTCTGGTAAGGGATGTCACAATGGGCCAATCAAGCCTGAGTGACTGGAAAAAATTAATAATTCATTAGGCTAAAATTGCTCTCCACGGCATCTCGAAACTATTACATTATCTCCTATTTCTTGAAAATATTTGAAAGTCATCTACTATGTGCAAACTTCTCTGACTTGTCTCATATGACCTATTGAAAAATTTTTTGACTATAAAGAAGCTCTATAACAATGCCAGATCAGAGGCCAAACTAAAATATTTTTTGGACTAGGAAATGGTAAGCCTTTTGAATAGATTTGGCTGTCTTTGAGAAATATTCTATAGTAACTGTAGATATCTTAGTCTTCTAGCGAAATGGGACAGTACTTGTAAATTACCTCAGTTTCACTCTCCCATTCCTACAAGAGTGTACTGTACGTTATCGACAATTTAAACTTCATGGGTCTTATTTTGCACAGTAAACTAAGCTAGAAAATGATTTAGAAAGCTACAATAGCACTATATATTGTTGTTGGGTACAGGCTTAAGCCCTAAATTCGATCACTGCGTTATTCTAATATACATGCAGTTACTATTTGTTAACGAAGTTTAAGTTCAACAATCAATTAAAAGCTGTTAAAGAATGTACTCAATAGCCTCCACGAATACAAATCGTACTCTGAGAAATAAATCTACTCAAACTTACAACTACTGCGACTACTTCTAATAGAGAAGTCAAATTAAGACGCTTCGTCTCTTCATTGCTTCGTCAGAAGATCAAAATGGTTTCAACAAGCTAGCACTGGAACATTAATGGTATACGTCTTCTGGACGTGGTCATCCTATACTAAACTCAAGCCTAATATACACAAAGTAATGTTACCGATGTAAATCTCTACGACATTAGCACTACACGTCCAAGATCAGCTTGACAGACTATGTTATCATATTTTTTTAAGAAACTGCCTGGCCTGTTAAAACTAACACAAGCTCTTGAAGTTTTACCAGTAAACGGTATTGCTTGAAATTGGATTAAATCAAGAGTTATATAAATCCGTACTAAGACTTTTTAGATATTCGTTGTGTGATCCGTCATTTAATTAAAACTTTGTGCATTATTTGGAATAAGTATTTACATTAAATGTATAAACACTGTTTTATTTTTTATGTAAAATAATTGTTTGGTATTACAAAAATGTATTTTCTTCTCACCACCATTTTCTTACAAAACTAATTTATGGTCCAATGAAAGGAATTATTTAAATTAAATTAGCACATGTTGTGTATGAGCCTTATTTGCCTAATGCTGCCTTTAGGTTTTCCGCTAATTTATCCATAAACTTGAATGTTTCCAAATAATCTCCAGCTTTCACATTGTTCATACCTTTGATACAAATGGCCAAATCTTTTGTCATAAAACCAGACTCGATTGTATCAACACACACTTTTTCAAGAGTTTGGGCGAATTTTTTCAACTCCGTGTTATTGTCGAGTTTGGCACGGTGCAATAAACCTTGGGTCCATGCAAAAATCGAAGCAATTGGATTTGTTGATGTTTCCTTGCCTTGTTGGTACATACGATAATGTCGTGTTACTGTACCATGGGCAGCCTCAGCTTCGACCGTTTTACCATCGGGACATATCAAAACCGACGTCATTAAACCTAGTGAACCGTAACCTTGTGCAACTGAATCGGACTGTACATCACCATCGTAGTTTTTACATGCCCAAACAAAACCACCTTCAGATTTCATTGCATATGCAACCATATCATCGATCAAACGATGTTCATACCAAATGCCAGCATCTTCGTATGCTTTCTTGTAGTCCTTTTCGTAAATTTCTTCAAAGATATCCTTGAAACGACCATCGTATTTCTTAAGAATTGTATTTTTTGTACTCAAGTACATTGGATATTTTCGGTCTAGGGCATATTTGAATGATGAGTGGGCGAAATCGACAATCGATTCATCTGTGTTGTACATGCTCATGGCAACTCCAGCACCTTTGAACTCGTTGACGACATGGATAATTGGTTCGCCACCATCTTTTGGATAGAAACGAGTTTCAAGACGACCAGCCGATGGAACAACAAAATCAGTTGCTCTATACTGATCACCATGTGCATGACGTCCAATAATGATGGGTTTATCCCAACCGGTTACCAAACGTGGAATATTTTGACATATGATCGCTTCCCGAAATACGGTTCCACCTAAGATATTACGAATTGTTCCATTTGGTGATCTCCACATTTGTTTCAATTTAAATTCTTCGACACGTTTCTCGTCTGGAGTAATTGTTGCACATTTAATTCCAACATTGTATTTTTTAATTGCCTCAGCACAATCAATCGTTACTTTGTCGTCGGTTTTGTCACGATGTTCAATTCCTAAATCGTAAACGTGTAATTCGATGTCGAGGAATGGAAGAATTAGTTTATTTTTGATATCGTCCCAAATGATTCGGGTCATTTCATCGCCGAGTACATCAACTACTGGACCAGCCTTAATTTTTCCTGCCATGATTTTCTGTAAATACAAAAAAGTTTAAGTTAATCGTTTATGTTAGCTTGTGTATGTATCTGTAGGTATTAACGTATTGAGTAGCTTAATGATTTTGGATAGTCAAATTACTAGAATTGCATTGTTCGCTCAATAAAGGTGGATTTACATATCTGACGTTTTTTCTGTGCCGAACATCACGTGACACATGCAACCAATTAGAAATAACTACTTCGCCGATTTTTCGGCACAGCGAAGACATGAACAAAATTTATCTTTTCGGTGCGACAGCACAGATTCCTATATTCATAATATTTTTTTATTATAATATTTAATTAATCAATAATTATTCGTCGCTGGCTTAGTTCAAATGGTTGTCAATATGTGTAATACCAAAGTAAAGTAGTAGTTTGAAGAGGGGACCAACCCGTTTTTAATAATGCAGAACATTTGACCTGTCCCATTTACATGTTAATACTACATGATGTCATAGAGCTATCTAATGTGAAGATAATTGACGAAGATTAGAAAGTTAAAAATGAACTGCGGGAGTCTTCGGTTCCAAACTTCGGTTCCAAACTGGATTGAAGAGATAAATACAAACCAAGTTCAATAAATGACAAATTAAAATTTTGTTTTGTTCTTTTTCATAAGGCAAAGTTCATCCTTAATCACGTCAGTTAGTTCAATGGTCGGTTTATGGTGGAACAGCAATACAACGGAAATACAAAGAAAATTCGTAAACATGATTAAATTTAAAAATATGTAACACATTTAAATGGCCAAAACTCTTTCACGTTTCGCACTTTCTAAGTATCCAAATTGTGAAGTATGGCCTCCCTGCATATAACCACATGACGCTATCGAAGGAAGGTTGGCTCAAGAGTTCTGTACTTCAACAGGTTTGATGATCGGCCTTTATCAGGCAAACATAGTAGTGTGATGGCATGATATAAGCCATTTATTCGTTTTAAGCACAGATTGATGAACTGGAAAATTGTGATTACATGTTATTTAGGCCATTGAAAAATCATTACGCACAACTAAGTGCAAAAGGTTCGATTGATTAATTGTTATCATGAAAAGTAATAATTTTAAAATTTATTTACAAGTATTCCGGTATACATAAAATTGATAGCAAAAATTTGATTCATAATGTTTAAACAGCACATGCGTTATTGACTCGTATTGATGACCAACAACTTGTGTTGATTTGAATCCCTGATTGATATTATGGCATGACAAGTTGAACATTGAATGACTGATAAATATCAGTACTTGCATACTACTTGATATATGAAACGTTGAGAAATGAAAATATTGCTTGTCATCTTTGATTGAACCAAATTCTATAATTACAGTTGCCAACATAAGGCCACTTATCACTTTAACTAGTTTAATTGCTACTGGAAACTGTCATGTCATTTATTCTTGTACTGTTCGGCGATGAGAAAGCATTATTTGTTGCAAAATTAAGCGCCATTCTCTAAAACATTTCTATCAAGTTAGGTATAAGGACATGACAGAGAACAAGGACTATGACCCAGTAATCTCACCAATTCGGATTTTCGGAATGCTAGAAAGCTCATTGTTTCCAACGGCCGAAAGAAAGATCATTTTTTATTAGTGACTCCGTAGCATTGTTTCAGTCAATAAACAATTGGGCCGCAACAGCACGAGCTAACGGTTCCATTTCTTTTACTATACCATGCCCTGGCATTCACATAAGTGCTTTATCGAGCTTAAATAGTTCCAAATATCTATTTCATGCATATCTGCATAAAATACGGCGGCGTTAATTCCCAATTATTTGAATATGGCTAAGTCATGTCGATAAATGGTAGCGTTTGGTTATCAAAAAAACAGGGGCTCTAGGCAGCACATTTCTCCTTCTATAATAATGGTGCATATAGGTGAAACTTAACGTCAACGTTGCCGTTAAGTCCCACCTACATATATGCACCATAGCCACACTGGGTCACTAGCTTATTCACTTATGGTATCAGATCTGAGAAGGTTCTTTCAGATTTCCCCCTACTTGACTAGACGGACCCGATCATCTGCTTAAACCCTGACAATAAACAGAATACAAATGATTTTTTAGATAACTATTCCATCGAAAAAGTTTAATAAAACAACAATCACTCATGCTTCAAAGCTCCTCTCATAAGCCATTCGGACCTGGGCGGTTTGCATTATGACAACATCGATGTAGTACTTAATGATATAACGTCCAAGTCTGAGATTGTAATTTAATTGAATAATATTTAAATATCACAGAGATGAGTATTCACAAAGGCCAATCAAATACTAAAATCCATCATACACCAGGTATTCCTAGGGCCAATCCTTGATTAATAGGAAACAGTAATAAAATATCAGTGTCGTTGAGATCAGACTTATTTTAATAATTGTTTCTAGCGTTTAGTACAAAGACGCAATTTGATTCTTTTTAATTAACGAGAACCATATCAAGACAACACTTTATACTGGCGTTGCAAAGTGATGGATCCATTAAATTTGGTCTAGTAGCAGATGGTGTTGACACATGGCATGTTGCAATTTTAATAAATTCTCACTCCACCCTCGTAACATTGAGTTGGAACGCAAGTAGTCTCTCAGAATTCATAGGCCGACCTATCTTACATGTTGATACAAAAATCCATAATCGAGCCTATAGCAGTACGCGATCGATTTGACTTCGAAGTAAGGTAAATATCGCACCAAACTTCTCTTCCCATTTAAGTTCATTATATTTAAGGTTTTACTGTACAAACCTATTTATTGACCTATTTTTATTTAAATAAAAAAAGTGAAACTTCAAAACTAGCACATACACTCATATATATGTAGTACGTATGTTCTACTTTATTGCAATGAAAATCATGCAATAATAAGAAATAATTTTCCAGTTACAAAATATTGGGTTTCCATTACTAGCGTTATTGACATGGCAGCACATTCATGGCCATATTTATATACTGTAGACATAAATCCATTATTTCAAAGGTACTGTTTGTTATGACTTATATTTACTGAAACACTATTCATTGATATAAAAGCTTACGTAATCGTATTTAGATTACAAAAAATACACTTCAAGTTCAAAATACGCTATTATAAAACTATTTTAGTATTTTATTACACTTTGAAATTAATTTGAGATATGCATGTATTAAAATGCTAAATATTTGGCTTGGGTAAAATTCTCGCATGCATATACGCGTACTTTCTATACTGTAATCGCGCTAATCGCAGATTCAATCACGACATCGCTAATAGCACGTATAGAACGAACATGGACGCTAATACAGTTTTGATAAGATATAAGAGCTAGAGTCTAGACAAAAATATTATTTTACACTTGGTTGTACTAGTAGGTTATGTATATACACTGTACATAAACCAAGGTCGAGGCCAACAATACCATTCACCATGTATATTACTCACTCGTACAATCAATTAAGCTTCCGTGATGAATTTATTATAATCCGCGTAATTCAATGTTTTTGTTTAATTGCAATAAATGCGAAATTCATTTAAAGCCAGTTAGTATGTCTTTGACGTGGGAAAGTCTTATCTTGGATGGTCCTAGAAAACGTTACTCTATCGGGCCATCGCAACATCTCCTTCTCTTTAACCAGCGATAAACTTAAAATTTACGGACCAAATGGCGCAGTGGTTAAAGCTGCAGCAGTTGATGCGGGACGTACCGGTTTTGAATCCCAATAGGGGCGAGATACAAAAGGGATTTTTCTCCATATGATCTGGTGGTATGAATACACATCTATGACTCCCTGTTGGAGTGCAGAACTCATGGACCAACCCATGTACCATGTCAGTACTATACGCTGGCATGGAGCTATGCAATGGGCAGATGTACAAACCAGAAAGCCCTAGAGGTTCTAATGTTCCTAGGTTCTAAATCAATTCCACACAAACTATACCAAGTTTCAGAGATTAGAACTTGAAATAAACCACCAGCTCCAGATGGGATATTGCCTACATGAAAGACTGGAAATCATCCTAAATCACCTTGCACATATATCTACAGAGCCAGTTTGGCTTTGAGATACGGTCCAATATCATAGTGATCTCGAAGAATAGAAGCTTCCTTTAGATATCTGCTCAGCTGAAAGACATGACATAGAGACCACACTTGTTCGGTGGTTTAGTACCATTGTTAGCTCTAGGAGAATTACTGTAAAAATAGGCAGTGATACGACTATACCATCAGTAAGAGATGTCCTCAGGGTGGAGTTCTGTTTCCGCTGTTGTCGTGTCTTGAGCTCAACTGGCTGCTGGTCCAATTAAACGACAACGAACTTTACTGTCAAGGTTATACCGTTGACATCACCATAATACATATACGGTTCATAAATACTCATTATAAATTATAAATATATGGATTTTCTTCATCTTGTTGCTGTGCCGAGTAGAGTGATACAATTGTCAATAAATAGCACAACGAAATAATGTCTTCTCTTAATTAAATTAAACAATTGCTTTATTTACGATAAGATCAGGTTTTTAATCAACCCTAGTACATCAACTACATATTTAGTGCTAGACTTAATCTACGAAAGGACATTGTAACTATCTGTTCTTTATATAGCTATACGAACTTAGGAGTAGGCATAAGAAGGTGAGAGGACATATCTAGATCAAGTAGCACGATTGTAACCATATAATCTAACGCAATAACCGAAACTTAGGTTAACATTACGAAACAATCTTGTATTTCTAACTGTTGCATACTATAAGTATATAAATGACTTACAAATTATTCTATTTGCTTATTGTACGTTCGTCATTGTTCTACTGTAATTTTTCATTAAACTAAATTTTTTTGTATACTTGCGCGAACATATCCGGATATACTTGTAGCAAGCAAACGGTGTTTTAGCATGGAATAAACTACTCGTGTTCTATAATTAATTCTGTTTTAGTCTATAACAATTATTTGATATAAAAATGTATTTTTCGCGCATTCCAAATAAGAAAACAACGCGAGTCGTATGTAGTTGTCTAGTGTAAATGCAACCGAAAGGTACAAATTTAGAACAAAATTTTGCTTTTATATAATATTGTAGTTCCACACAAAAAGTTTTTGACCTCTCAACTATTAAGTATTTACATACACACTTCTTTATAAGAATACATTTACATTATAAAGAAGTAATACGAGGACGAAGTGAGAAATCTGAAATATATCCGAGTCGGATTTTTCCGTTAACGAAAAAATTTATGTCGGGTATATTTCATAATAGGCTCCTGGTAAAATTACAAAAGAAGGCGCCACAAATGCAAATCCCAGATGTCATTTAGTTCAGTTTTAACAGCCATTTAAAACAGACAACCGATTGTTGTTTGTAAACCAAAACAGAGCTTGACAAAATGAACTCACTACGCCTAAATGAACTCACCACACCGAAAATTGTTGACAAAATTCATGGTACGTTATTGCAAGACCGCAGAGTGAAAGTGTTAGAACTGTGAATGAAACATAGATCCATTACTATACATCAAAAAACAAAAAAAGTCTTAACAGTGGATTTATACTACCCATGTTATTGCAACTTATTGGACCGTATCAACGATGTTTTAAAAGAAAGACGACCACATTTGGCGAAGAAAAAGTTCTCTTCCACGAAAACAATGCACGGATGCACAAATGGGTATAGTTACATGCCCAAAATCAATAAATTATGCCTCGAATTTCTTCCACATCCGCCGTATTCTCCAGACTTAGTCCACTGCGACTATTTCCTGTTTTCGAACTTCCAAAGGGATTGCTCGACGGAAAGAGATTCTAATGAGGCTATCGTCTATGCAACAAAAACGTATTTTGAAAGATTAAAGAAATCGTATTATTATTCGGAAGGGATCGAAAATTGGATAAACGTTGAACTAAGTATATCGAACTAAAGGGCGACTACGTCGAAAAATATTTTTTTTTGGGCCGAATATAGTATTCCTTGTTTCATTTTCGCCAGACTTCTCACTCCGCCCTCGTACTACTTGAAAATATCAAGGGCACACAATAAATTTTTGTACATCCAATGCATCAGTTCTGAAACCATTTTGGATTTATCTGCATACATATTATTTTACTAGAGTGTGTATTGGAGTGTCAGCAAGTATTTACACATAAGAAATGTGCAAATCTATTCATTTGTGTCCTTTTATATTATTTATCGCGACTAGACATGAGCATCGAACTGTCGTCGGCAAGATTTTTGATAAAATAATAAGATGTAATAATAAGAACTTCTTCGATTTGTTGTACTGCATTGAAAATAATGGGTAATAAATTTATGATAGAAGCTTACTTCAGACACTCAATCAAGTTCCCTACATCTCAGTAAATAAACACCTGTAAAAACATCTCTATACCTTCTCCTGGTCGCCAGTCGTAGCTTAATGGTTAAGAGAGTTTCTCACCACGCCCCGTTGACCAAAAATTAATTTTTCATAGTAAACAGTTGATTAACTTACAAGTATTGTAACGGGTGATTTTTTTGTGGTTAGGATTTTCATGCATTAGTATTTGACAGATCACGCGGGATTTCAGACAAGGTGTCAAAGAGAAAGATGCTCAGTATGCTTTGACATTTCATAACTGAAGCCGAACGATCTGCCACAACGTCGAATTTTCAGTGAATGGGCCCTAGAAAAGTTGGCAGAAAATCCGCTTTTTTATCGACAAATTTTGTTCAGCGATGAGGCTCATTTCTGGTTGAATGGCTACGTAAATAAGCAAAATTGCCGCATTTGGAGTGAAGAGCAACCAGAAGCCGTTCAAGAACTGCCCATGCATCCCGAAAAATGCACTGTTTGGTGTGGTTTGTACGCTGGTGGAATCATTGGACCGTATTTTTTCAAAGATGCTGTTGGACGCAACGTTACGGTGAATGGCGACCGCTATCGTTCGATGCTAACAAACTTTTTGTTGCCAAAAATGGAAGAACTGAACTTAGTTGACATGTGGTTTCAACAAGATGGCGCTACATGCCACACAGCCTTCGATTCTATGGCCATTTTGAGGGAAAACTTCGGAGAACAATTCATCTCAAGAAATGGCCCGGTAAGTTGGCCACCAAGATCATGCGATTTGACGCCTTTAGACTATTTTTTGTGGGGCTACGTCAAGTCTAAAGTCTACAGAAATAAGCCAGCAACTATTCCAGTTTTGGAAGACAACATTTCCGAAGAAATTCGGGCTATTCCGGCCGAAATGCTCGAAAAAGTTGCCCAAAATTGGACTTTCCGAATGGACCACCTAAGACGCAGCCGTGGTCAACATTTAAATGAAATTATCTTCAAAAAGTAAATGTCATGGACCAATCTAACGTTTCAAATAAAGAACCGATGAGATTTTGCAAATTTTATGCGTTTTTTTTTAAAAAAAAGTTCTCAAGCTCTTAAAAAATCACCCGTTAGTTATGTTTGATTTACATGATCAAAATAGGCTTTATCGCATTAAGCCCTTCGATCGTTAAATTTAGGTGATACTTATTTTCAATATAACGATTATCGAGGTTAAGTATATAATAAATAAGTAATGTTTAAGATATGCTCCTAATACTCTCTTGAGTATTAAGAGCATGTATGATTATTTAGAAAGCTGGAAATGCTGCATAAAGTTTAACAAAATATTTTCATTCGTCACGACAAGAAGTATCAAGAGAATGAAGAAATGAACACGTAACATGCTATTGATTATCTTTGAAACACAACTTGAGTGCAGACACCATAAAATCATCTCAATTGTTTTACTTTACAGGCTCAATTAATTATTATTAGAAACTGAATTTCTCAACGATAATCCAAGTTTTTGAACAGCAAAAAGTGAGATCTTCCACTTACACCCTTCACATTATCCAGAACATGTGGTGACTTTTAAAATTTAAACTAGTTTCATTTAAATAAAAATTACTTTGCACCTTTAAGAATGGTTGAATAAAAAACTCGGGGTTTTTGGAATGTCTATCGTCTATCGTTGAAAGTATAAAGCAGCCCTCGAATCGTTGTGTAAAGTTTTGGATATATGAGGAATTGGGTATACCTGTCCGGAATCATAGTCTGATTAAGTGCACGGAAATCCTACCTACGGTCTTGTTTAACACGAAACTTAATGGGCTGGACCTAGAATCTCTTTTGATAGCTATGCTGTGCCAGAATTCATGACCACGGACCAAGACATGCAATTCGAATCACAACTGTTTGAAGAACTGGTAACCGTACTTTGAACCAAGGAGAACAAATAGTTACAACCCAAAGTATAATGGCATGTCGAATGATGGCACCGTGTTAAGTCTGTCATTATGTATGATATATGATCGAACAGATTGGACTAGTGTTTTTCCTTCAATCTAACTTGCACTACGAACAACTTACAGTGACGAAAAGAAATCTACGCTTGCTGAACTTGTATACGAAAGCACGACCCGAGAGCCAGGAACTTTTTTGGACAGTACACTTAAGTTAAGTGAAGTAAAAAAAACTATTGCTACCTATGGCTCAATGTAGTAACTCCGATGTTAAGCCAGCATGAAACTTATAATTTGAGTTTTGTGAAATGTCAACGGACATTAGTTAAGTTCTGATAAAAGATAATTCCTTCTTTGAGTGATCAAAATAAACTTGATCATAATTATCACAGTCGATATTACAACTCTGGTCTCTTCATGTGACCGTTTTGTCATCCACTTTTGCAAGAGGCAATTGAATAGTTTTGAATTAAAAACATAACATGACTTAAACTTGACTCAACTTTAAGAATACCAATTCGGTTGTTAAGTGATGTGAGATTCGTCACGTCATATAAGAGGTACAATTATAAGAATTGGAATGATAATAGTCGTGTGGACAGACAACTATATTTAAAGTTTGTTAATTTGAGAAGATCATAGTGGATATTATCGTATAATTTTGATGAACAACTCAACTAATTTTAACACAATTTGTTTCACGCTAGTGAGATTAAGGTCTTCATTCTTGATATATTTTACATATCAAATACAGACCACAGATAAATGTTCATTGAGAATCTATCCTGTGAGATATTCATCAAGCAAAAAAGCCTTCGCTTAGAAAGGATTCTACATTCCCCATGTGAAAACATTATCCATCCCTTAGAAGCGACATGGTACCTTCTGGTGCAAAATGATATAAGACTAAATAAACATAGTTCGTTGGAGTCAGAGTTCATTTGTAAAATGCTTGATCTGAAGCAAAACCTTCAGATATTATCTATCTTGTTAAATTTTTATCACGAAATTTGAACTTGTTTGAATCAAAACTACATCTATATAAGTTCAGGCAATTTAGAACTCTATACAATCATGACAAATTACATAATTTTATTGAATACAATAAATCATATTTTTTTAGCTTCGCTCTTATCGCAAACATTTTTGATAAAATTTTTGCGAAACATGCAAATTATATTCGATTTCGTTTACTATATTATATGCTGTTGTCGTAGTCAATGGATATCAGCTTGTTCGACGTATAGGTCAGACCTACTTTTATGTAGATAGATGTTATAATTATGACCATAAATCAAAGTGCAAAGTGTATCGATCTTAAATTACCAACATACATATGTTTATGATAGTATGTAAATGAATACCTTGAATTATGATTACACTAAGTAAATATTTTGACTTTCAATTATAGCATATCCGAACATATGGACTGATTTACATTTGCCTAATGATTTTATGTTAAGTGAGGGAGTGAGGCACGTTATCATGTGATTGATTTATTATTAATGCAGCTTGTATCAAGATAAGGGTAATTGTTCTAATCATATAATTATATGCTTTCTGATTTCATGTGGATTATGCCTATCATTGATTGAGTTTACAAACGAACAACATATTCATATCTTGACGGGAGATGGGTCGGTCATTTTCTGTGTGCTGACCTGAAGATAGATTTCTTAAGGGTGACGATGGCTTCAGGATGCTGAGAATGACCTAGCACCTTCTTGTTGTTGTACACATAGTACAATTCGTCAGAAAGTCGTTACATTAATATTAAGTGTTACGTGGCGCCTTTTTAGAGTGAGTGTGAATGGGAAACTTTGTTATTTTTCAACCGATTACAATCAGTTTTAAGATGAAGATCTAAAATTAATACATTTGAAGGTGTAATTAAATATTTTACAGTGCGACCCACTGACCTCCAAAGCCCGTGTTACTTTCAAATGCAATCGTCCCAGTAGTTTAATCTGCTATAGACAGCCACAGTGGCAAATCGAAGAGATGAGTAAATATATGTACTGAAACCGGTTTTATGTAAATAAACACACACACACAGTGATAAGCGGTAACCTTCCAAAACCAAACCCCTATTTACGTTTTCGTAGTGTACGTGTTATAAAAATTGTGTCGTACGACTTTTTCAATATTTTATTCGATCAATTATATAATTTTAAAATGACTAGAGCTTTTTTGATGGTCACGTCATTGTGATAATAGAAATAGAGGAGTTTTTTAGAATTATAATAGATTGTGTTAAAGTTATCTATACGTGTAGAATACAAAAAGTTATTGAGTAAAATCAATGTATGAAAAATTATATCTACTCTCCAATTCTTATAAGAATTGTTAGCACAATTAGACGATCCTTGGGCTTTTCTCACTCTTCACAAAACGTTTAAATATTTAATTAAACTATCAATATTTATGTAACACTTACATTAAACGTTTGATTAAATAAATAATGTAAAACTGATTTGATCACTTCACACTTCGAATATATATCTCCACGTCACAGAAGAACAAGTACTTGTCCCGCGACTCGGTTACTGACTGAACCAAACTCTACTCTGCGCTGTGTGTACAAAAAACATGAAATCCCAATCAGAATAAAACAAATAAACACCAAAAGATTTATATGTGTGTGTGTACTAAATCTAATACGAATGTATGACGTTTAGTACACAATGTTTGTCGGTACTTTTCAAGTAAAGTTATTATTTTGGATTTATTTTAGTACTGTTGTTTGACATTTCAATTGTCAATTTTATTTTATACATATAACATGTGCGTTTGTGTCTATACATTACGATGAAGAGTGCAAAACAAAATATATTTAAAGTAAGAAATTTAATAAATTAATTTATATATTTGGTAATATAAATTAAGCATCCTGTTTCAGTTTAAATCATTTTCGGACCGAATATCGGAAATTGATATAAGAAAACAAGCATTGTATCATGTTGCCCACCCAAATGAAGAGCACGATGAAGCCGAAACCCATTTCTTCAGCACGTATGAAAAGTGGTTCGGTTTGAATTTAACCGATGAGTTTGGATTATTTCTCAAAGAAACTGGACGTATTGTTACTTTGCCTCAGTTAATACATAAAAAGGATTTTGTAATCGATCATTTAGAAAAATGTTTAGAGAAATCAACAAGCCTTTCACTTCAACCCTTGCTAGAGTAAGTATAAAAGAGTTTTCAGTATTTATAATATTATATATTTAATTTTATTGTGTTCTAGATTCGTTGTCGCTCTAGCGAGAGATTTGCGCGAGGAATTCTACCCATATTTTCAAAGGTTTTTGGTCGTCCTCATCAGTTTGCTCAATACCCAGGATTCGCAACAAATCGAATGGACACTAATATGCTTGGCCCATCTATTCAAGACGTTAAAACCGTTCTTAAAAAAGGAAATCGGAATGGTATTCAAATTAGTCCTCCCACTGTTGGGTGATTCCAACAAAATCGAAATAACAAATTTTGCAGCTGAATGCTTCTCGTTTGTGGCGCGGGATATACGTGATAAGGAAGCATTCATTGCTAATATTCTGAAAACGGTTAACACTAATTGTGATGGCATAACTGGATGTGGTAACTTGTTTTATGAAATTGTTCGTGGTCTTAATGGTCGCTTTCATAATTGTGCTGAACAATTTTTAACCATAATTTTCGAGTGCTTCCATAATGAGAACTTAATTCAATATTACAGTTTACTACAAGAAATATTTATGGTTACTATAGATAGTATCAATGCAAATATATCTCGAGAGCATAACGATGTATTCTGGAGTTCATTACTCAAAACAATAGAAAAGTTAGAAGGCGAGCTGATCAAAAGCGATGATATTCGAGTTCAGGAATCAATTGATATTCTATTACAGTTTGTGATGCGAATTGTTGATTACAAGAAAGGGGTTAATGTAACTAAACAGTCAGAATTAGTTAATCGTATCGGATCACTCTTAAAATTGAATATATCCGAAAAACTGACGTTAACGATTTCAAAAATAGCAGCTGGAATACTACTATCCGAGTGCATCCAGATCGAACAATACGAAACAACCACACTTTGCCGGCAAATCTTGTCGACCAGTTACAGTTCCGTATTTGAATCGTTTGTATTAGGAATGGTGAACTATTCACAATTTGAATATCAAATTTTGCCGGAGTTCTTAAAATATTTCAGTGCGCATTACAGTGATTCGTGCTTGCAATTTCTGAGCACTATAATAACAAAAAAATCGCCACCATGTTGGAACGGCATAGATTTGGAAAACTGGAAATTATATCCAATAAAGCATAAATTTAACTCGAAATGCTTGCAGGAGATTGAACATAACGTTCAGGATTTTAAGCCAGATTTAGGTAAATTCTTGGCATCAGTTATATGTTCTACACATATCGAGAGTATTGACAAAAGGATTGTAGTGCAAGGATTGTATTCAAATTTAAAAGAAATTCTGGAATTACTCAAATCTGGAAGCGATATAGCAGACAATAGACGAAACATTTTTATAATGTCTATTGTTGTGGAAGCGTTAGTCCATTTCGATGAGACGTTTGATATAGAGGAAATAATCGATGGGCTACTTCCATATGCAGATAGTTTTAATTATATACAGGCCCTTCGAATTATAGATCTTTTGGTAACTTATGTTCCAAGTAAAGAAGTGGTATTATTCGATAAGCTACATCGAAAAATTGCAAACAATTTATCGTCGCCTTATCAAGAATATCGCCTATTGACAGCACATATCTTAATGCACTTCAATGAACTGTATAAACATATATTTGAAATTGAATCCACTAAATCAGAAATTCATAACTATCGGCATCAAATACAGGTAACGTTGAAAATATTATTTATCTTTAGTTGTAAATTATAATGGGATTCACTTTCAGATTTTAACTACATTCTCGTGTGACACTGAGTACTACAAAAATTCATTGAAAGGCACCAAAATGGATCTCGATCCATTACGATATTTATTTGGAATTTTATACATTAATTTCAAACTATTATGGGAGCCTACAACCAAAATAATATCTAACTACAGTGAGCACATAAATGCCCAGGAATTTTGGCCTATTTTAGAATCCAGTTTCGCATTCTGTAACAACGCCATAACGCAAAACGCAACCGAACATATAAATGAAATCCAATCGTTAAACTCGAATAACGAACTCGTCGAAGCATATTTTTACAACGCATACGTGCTGAACGATAAACCAGACTTTATAAATTTTAGATGTTTACTGTTGAATTGCATCGCCGAATGTGGACAGCTATCAGAGATAAAAAATCGTGATATAATTCCGATTTTCTTGAAATTTATTGACGACGAGTACCGGGCTACGATTAAGGAGTTCCAACTTACCCAAAACATTTTGAATGTAGTCGCGAGTGATACAAAACCAGGTCGCAATGAGTACAAAAAATCGAATGCTGTGCAACGAACTCTGATCAATTATTTAAAAATATTCACGAAAATGGCCAATATAAAAGGAATTTATAAGCACGATGTATTGCATGATATAATCTTTGAGCTGTTATCGCACGCAAATTTTGAAGTACAAAAATTGGCGCTTGACTGCATGATGAAATATAAAATCAAATCGTTACAAGTGTATAAGGATAATTTATACAATATCATCGATGAGAAGACATTTAAAAATGAAGTGGTCGCTCTTAAAATTGATGTAAACGTTCAAGAAAGGGAGAAATTAGTTTCGGTCCTCATGAAAATATTGTTGAGTAAACTTGGAATGAAAATGCATTCAAACAAAAATACCGGAAACTTGCGTAAATCGTTAATATTCCGTTGCCTTGCGTCGAATTGCAAGGAGGATGAAATATTGAAATTTGTCCAGCTAAATCTCAAAAAATACGATTTCTTCTTAAATTACGCTCAAGATGAATATAAATCGGATACAATTGATCTGACTTACTATTTGAATCCAAAAAAAATTCAATCGATTCTAACGTTTATGGACACTGTCCGTACAAATTTCGCCGGCATTATGACAGAAGGTTTTATAAAATTCATGATTCGGATAATCTTTATTGTTGGTAAGAAATTGCAACTTGTATTGGATAGACAAGATGAAGTGAAGCCGACCGTTGTATCACCTGTTAAAAGTTTACGAAATGTTGTGATGTCATCATTGATTTCAGTTTTTGATCAATTTGATGAGTATAAATGGACGGACGAACAGTTTGAAGTTATGTTTGAGATTTTTGTATGGCCTAGTTTAGCAAAACTGCCATCGGACTCGATCCATACACCAACCCAATTGCTAAAGCTGTTTATAGAATTTGGAAAAAGTGACGAGTACAAAACACTTCTGTTCAAGCAGTATAAAAACGATCAAAATTTCACACCAACTCATTTTATGATCAAACTCCTACAAAATCCGAATGCTAGTCGGGTCGTGTGTCGCACTATAATGGAAATTATTTCAAATTTATTACAAACTAATGCCGATTTGGTGGCTCCGTTTATATCGGATATTCTAAATAAAATCGAATCAAATCTATCATCGAAATTGGGTCGACCCCAGCTTATACAATGCGATTTGAATGTTCTATCAATGTTGACAAAACTTAATATTGATCCACAATTTTGTGATAAATTGCTGTCGCTAATTTTGCCAGCAATGATAAAACAATTGAAATTGAAGACGGTTAAAGAAGATGCTGTAATGCAAACGTTGAATACAATATCGGATTTATTGTCGAAAGTTGAAAAGCCAATGAAATATTTTCGTACTATAATACCGTTGTTTCTACAATTGAATGAACGGCCAACCAGAAATGTACTATGCCAAATCATAAAAGGTATGGCAAAAGATGATGAACATATAGCAAAGATTGTTAGCGGATTGAATGCATTAAGTAAACGATGGGCCGATCAACCGGATCACGAAATTCGACTCGGAGAATTTAAAGCAATTGGAGATATAACAGAAGCGGGCAATCTCTCGATAAATGCATGCTTAGTAGTCATTTATCATTGTTTTTATTTTTTGAAGCATGACAATGATTTGGCGATGCGAGATAGTTCAGCGTATCATTTAAAAAAGGTTGTTCTCGCCACTGTTGGAAAATATAAAGAAATCGATAAACTTGAAATTGACTATTTGATCGGAACGGTTCTACTAAATTTGGTGAGAAATTCGATTACCGATAAAAACATGGTAATTCGTACAGAAGGAATTCTTTTGCTTGGCGACTTAGTACGAGAGTATCCCGAATGTCATCAAGTTTTGGCCGATCTACACCCGTTAACTGATAAAATTGATCGTGAGGTGGACTTTTTCGAAAATCTAACTCATCTACAAAGCCATCGTCAAGGCAGAGCTCTAATCAAGTTTTGTGAGCTCGTTAAAACTTTTGAAAATCCACCGTGTTCTCGAACTTTGACTCAATTTATATTACCGATTGCGTCAAGTTACGTTTGCAAAGAGGCCTATTCTAAAAAACACGGGGTGATTGATGCTTCTATTCAAACAATCGGTACTGTTTGCAGATTCTTACCGTGGTATCAATATGAATTGGTTTTAAGATTTTATCTTAACAAATTGAAAAGCAACTTTGAATATCAAAAACAAATCGTACGAATTGTTATGGGAATTCTAGACTCGTTTCACTTTGATCTGTCGAAGACGACTGACATGCCTATAGTGGTAAGAGAAAAATTAGAAAAACCAAAAAATGAGAACAAGAAAAGCCTTGATCCAGTGGAAGACAATGTTGACAATGAACTGGAAAATGTCCTGGATGAAATGGAAGAGGTAGTTGTGGAGACTAATAACGTAATTGATGAAAATAATAAATACGCCGCTATTGATAAATTAACACCAGCTGCGGGTAAAAAGCTGATATCTACGCTAACAAATAACATCATTCCGATGTTGAACAATTCCATTTCAAAATTGTCAATACATGAAGCGTCACATAAATTAAATAAAGGCCACAAAACGAAAGATGTTGAAGATGAGCATACATTAAAAGTACCGATAGCACTAGCGATTGTCAAGCTTCTTCAGAAATTACCACATGGTGCTCTAGATACCAACTTACCTGGAATATTCTTAAAAGTTGGAACATTTTTAAAATCTCGACTGAAATCAATACGTATGCTGTCTCGCGATATTTTGCGCAAAATCATGGTAAGCGTTGGACCAAACTACTTAGGAATGCTATTAAATCATTTATCATCACTATTGATTCGTGGCTATCAGTGTCATGTTTTCGCCATCACATTGCATAATGTTTTGGATGCATTAAAAGATAAATTTCAACCAGCAGATATCGACAAAAATTTGGGCACAATACTGCACATTTGTATGGATGATATTTTTGGGGCAACAGCTGCCGAAAAGGAAGTTGAAAAATTAGCGGCTAATACACCAGAAGCTAAACCATCGAACAAAAGTTTCATGATCTTGAATATTGTAGCCCAAAATATTTCGGAAGTTTCACTTCTCGATCTAATGATTCCGTTCAAAGAGCAATTACGAAAGTCCCAGTCGAAAAAAATTACGAACAAGATTTATGAAGCGTTTAAAAAAATCACTTCCGGTCTCATCGAAAATAAGTATATTACAATTGAATCACTTGTAATTTTCGTTTATGGTGTGACATCGGCGAGTATACCGGATTTGCAAATCGTGAAATCGAATCTAATCAAACCAAATACAAAGTTGAATAAGCATTTAAATAAATCGGATACGTTTATAATTCCCCAGGCGCCAAAAATATCGACAGTTACACCACACGCTGTTGTCAAGACAAATAGCCAAGCGAATGCTCACATTCTAATCGAATTTGGGCTTGAAATGTTGCACATCATACTTAAACGTCGTCTTAACGATGAACTCGATGTCGTACAATATATAAATCCGTTCATTTCGATAATCGATTCATCGCTAAATAGTTCTAATGTTGGTGTAGCTACCTACGCTCTAAAATGTTTAACAACAATTTGGAATTTAAAATTATCGTTTCCCGATTTAGAAACGTGCGTCGAATCTATGGCGACGAAAATTTTTCAAATTTTACATAAATATGCAACTGTTGGAATGTCGACAAATAGTGAAAATTATCATTTAGTGAAAAATGTATTTAAAGCCGTGGTTGCGCTACTCAGGCATGTCGATTATTATACGATATCAGAGGATCAGCTGAAAATTTTGTTGCTACACGCGGAGCAAGATTTACATAGCACTGATAAGTCGCATAGTTTTGCGTTTACTTTATTGAAGGCGGTTCTGGCGAAAAAACTGGTTACTTCCGAAATTCATGAAATTATGGAAAAACTTTCGGAGATAAGTATTCTGTCAGATTCTAATTCTATACGGTAAGTTGACCTACTTTTTATACATTAAGGCTGTGAAATGTTAACAGAATTTTTATTAATTTTTCAGGGAAGAGGCAAGATCAATATTTTTAAGCTATTTCATGAACTATTCTCTGGGCAAGAAAGTCGAAACATTTATTAAATTTTACGTCAATCAACTATCGGTTGATTTAATCACTGGTAGACAATCAGCAATACATTGTCTAATGGTTATAATCAAAAAACTTCCGTTATATTTGTTAAAGCAACAAGCTGGATTTCTATTTCTGGCCATAGGAACTCGAATGGTTAACGACGACGAAGCTGACTGTCGATTTCTTGCCGCTAATACAATCGAATCACTACTTCAGCGCTTGGAGAAACAAGATTTGGATAAATTATTCGATATTGTTGTGCTGCTGTTAAACGACGAGAAACCGATCCACTGTGAAATGGGAGCTCAACTATGTACTCGATTTGTGTCGGTCGAACATAATAAATTTATTGCACGAGTTAAAGAAATACTTCCATTGCTCCTAACAAAACTGATAGCTAATAATGCCGAAGAGACGGGTAAATTTGTAAAGCAGGTTATAAAAGTACCACAACCAGATGATGATGGCGATGAGAATTCAACGGAGGAAGCCGATGAACGAAAACAAACTCAAATTGATCACCAAATTATCCAAATTCAGAATTTGATCATAAAAATTATTGCAAATTGTACCGAAATTTTGGATAATCACAAGTTGAATGAATTTATTGATGAGCTGGCATTTAGTTCGCAGCGATTACTAAACGACGACCATGCCTGGATTCGAGTGAACGCCATAAATATTTTGGAATCAATTTTAGCGAATACTGATCATGAATATATCCAAAACATGCTCGCCAATAATGCTAAAATCCCGTCAAATAAATATCGGTCGTTTTTGTATAGAAATCCAGTTGCTGATATGAAATCGTTAGTACTCGACCATATCGCTCAATTAATACCAGGCGCCACTAGTGAGGACACTGCAAACGCTGTTATGAAAAATTTGTTGTATATAGCCAATTTTTTGAAGAACACCGTGATCGATGAAACAGAAATAATCGATGAAAATGAAAATAATCGAATTAATTTAATCTGGTTGATACGAAAAGTTCGGTTTGCGATCAATTCGGAAGTGGCAAAGTCGCCATTACAAATTACAATTCGGATAGCTGCTTTTAATTGGATATTGGGATTGCTTTCGATTTTAGACGAAGCTACGATTAAAAGTTTAGCCCAAACATTCCTTGGGCCATTAGTTCGTGAAATGTCCGAAGAGGATACAACCGTTAATCCAAAATTACGACAGTTGGCGGTTAAAATAGGAAATAGAATGAAAAAAATTTTAGGCGAAGACAATTACAATATGATTCGGTCCCAAATTCAAACCAAATTAATTTTGACTCGGGCCAAACGAAAGAAGATTGTAGCACAGGAAAAAGTGAACGATGTTGAATTGGCAATGAAACGGAAGATGGGTGTAAAAAATCGTAAAATTAAAGCCCAGAAAAGGAAAAATGAAATGTTTAAAGGGAAACCAATTAGCAAGAAAAAACGGAAATTAGAAATCGACTAGACAATTAAAAAGTTGAAATACAAAATATTTTATCGTAATTCTCGTGTTTTTATTGACTAGCGCATACTACTCTTTACATTGGGGACAATCATAATTTAAAACGTTTGGAAATCTAGCCCTTGCCGAATTGTCATGCAATCGACGTCGTCGATTTTAATTGAATTCGCTTTTATGTTGATCTCCTCCTCTTGTATCATTTGCGTATGCAATAAATAACGTTGCGTAGCGGACGATTCAGCAATCATTTGTTGAAGTCTGCCGGTAGTCTCTCGCAACCCAGCCAACTCGGCCATTAGAGTATCTTGAACAAAATCATCACACAGTTCGATGCCAGGACGTTGAGCCCGATTGCCTAATCGCATTTGTACCAATGCTATAAATCCTTCCTTTTCGGCCAGCTCCTTCTCCAAACGTGTTATATTTCGAGACATTTCGTTTACTTGATGGGCAGTTTCTTTGTGAATATTTTCGAGACATGTTTTGGCGTATGTGGTTTCCGAAATTCTTTTTCTGAATTCTTCGTTCGTACGGCTCGTTTGGTTGATCATATCTTCAACCACTTGTTTTAGTAATATGTCAATATAGGAACGTAACGGCTTAGCGGAATTCAACTCCTTCGAAGTATTTTGAATATTTTTATGAGTGGCTTCTTCCCATTCGTTACTTGTCGCATTACTAGAATAGATAATAATATAATGTAAGCATAATAGTTTCGTGTTCTTCTTTATACCACACTTACTATGGATTGATTGGTAATTTTCCTTCATAAATACACATATTCATTTGGTTCTCGCGTAAACTTAAATTTGTCTCGTCGATTTGTATCGATTTTTCCTTGTTCGACAAATCACGGTCCAACAAATAAATCGTTGCCCGAATTCGACGTATCTGCTCTGTTGCCTCCTCAAGAGATTTATTCAATAGATCTTGACATCCTGTGATCACTGTGAGTTCTCTTCGCAATTCCTTGTCCACATCATCATCGGCCATATCGACCCCAACCCGATTTTCCCGAAGTATTATACACTTGTGACATATTTTCAATGCTTTTTCACTCAACGTCTCGATTGCATTTAAAATACGTTGTTTATAGGTTTTCAAAGCTTCCTCTTCTTTCGACGCATCGTTCTTTTGACGTTGGGCCTCATCTCGAAGGAATTTGATATTAATAAGACGTTCCTTTAAACGATAGTCGGCCTCCTTTTTGTTACGTGAAGTGATATATTGTGTCTCATCGATTAAACGGTCGCTCTCCCTGAAAAACGAAAAAAACCAAATCGAAAATTATCTAGGCCAAAATAAATAGATTTTTACCTACTTTAATATTCGATTTGCCAATTGTTGTTGGTCTTCTGCTATCCGATTTTTTTGCCTGTTGTTGAAATTCCAATCTTCGGTGGTGAATTTTCTTGGTGCCCCCGGTACAATCACCAAATTTTTTTCGGCCAAATTAGATCCTAACATTTTTGTTTAGAAAAATAAATTTGATAACAATACAAAACGAATAAGCTCGTTGGATGAAGCCCAACAGAGAAAACGCAATATAAATGTTTTATCCATAACAATGGTTTCTATGATATTTTTTATAATACTGAGTCCCAAGTATAACAAAATTCGACTTTTTCGTCAAATATCGAAGTAAAAACTTATTTTTAGTTTCGACTTTTACATAGTTTTGCTTTCGACTTAGAATAAGATTTCGTATGAAACGTGTCGCGATAAGTCGAATCTGACGAAACTCAATATAGAGTAAAACTGTTCTTATGTATGTGTGTTCAAATGTCAAAAATAAATTTGGCGGGAATATTTTTGTGCATTTATATGTGAAACGTCAGATTTAAATGTTGGTGGCTTAATTAAATATATCATAAATAAAACTACAAATATTAATGTTTTAGATACAATAAAATAATTTTTATTAATCATAAGGTAGTTAAAATACTCGTATTGTAAGATTTATATGTTAATTAAGTGCACAGATGCGACAGAATTTATTTTAATTCCCTGTCTTTAACATAATATGTAAAAAAAATTTCTAACATTCATTGTGATGGTGTCATACTTGGAAATTTTTCGAAAGTGCAATCTAAAATTAAAACAGAATTTATTATTTATTTAAAATTGAATGGTTGATGAAATGCCTCATTTTATATTAAATACCTCTGAAAATTCGCGTAACATTTAATAATTTAACAGCAATGTTTCCTTGACGGCCATCACAGGCAATTTTTCTTTATAAGTTCTTCGTTAATATATTGTAAAGGTTATTGCATAAAATTTTTTTTAAAATCCCTCTTCTTTCATAAGAATACATTTCTGCAAACAAATAATATAAAACACTTAGTTTGTTTATATTTTCATTAGTTTCAGATTTTAGAAATACCAACTGTCTTAACGATTCCTTATCTTCCATTATGTTTGTGTCAAAACGTAAAATAAATTCAAATCGTTGAATCACAACTTGAATTTTGCATTTTCACATTAACACTTTCCATCCAGAAATTTTATTAAAACGCTAAATGCAGGTGTTCCCAAGTTCCAAATATATATATATTTAAATAAACAAGCAAAATTTTAAAACACGTCAAATAAAACGCAGTTTTCTAAACACAATAGTTGACACAACGCAGTGTACATATACGCACCACTACTAAGGTATTTCACTTTCGACTATTTTCGCATATTTCGAAGGGAAAAACGATAGCTCATTTTTGAGTTTAGTTTTGTTATACGATGCTCAATGTAGATATAACGTCCCAAGTATAACAAAGCTAAACTCAAAAATGAGCTATCGTTTTTCACTTCGAAATATGCGAAAATAGTCGAAAGATAAATACCTTAGTAGTGGTGCGTATATGTATACAGCGTTGTGTTTAGAAAACTGCGTATTATTTGACATGTTTAAAATTTGGCTTGTTTATTTATATATTTGGAATTTCTAAGAAATGTGAACACCTGCACTTTAATAAAATTTCTGGGTGGAAATTGTAAGTAAAAAGTATTCATTCGAAAATATGTATTTAATTTTTTTGGTAAAACAGTGATAAAACGAGTTTATTATTCCTTAAATATCTATTCTATTTTTAGGTAAAAAATGGGGAGGAGACACAAGTTTCATATGTACATAGTTTGTTTTCATTCATCACTCAACCGTTCTAAGCTATTTATCAAATAGTGCATGTCAATCTCTGTGTCTTGTGATTTCAATTAAATATAAGTGTAATCATAATTACAATGAAGAAAGATCGTCCTTATTGGTGGCATCTAAGAAAAATAACTGTGTTGTGGACATTTTGTTTCAGATTTGGAAATAAATGAATATGATCTTTCTAATATTCATTATTACGGAAAAAATAATTTTAAATATTCAAACTATCTACTATATTAATTTTCAATCAAAAATTACGTTTTACATTCGAAAATTTTAAAGTTTATATGAATATTAATTTTTTTTTTATTTAATAAAATTTTTATGCATATTAAGTTATATTACAATAACAAATTAATAAAAATTATTTTGTTGTTTCTAAACCATTAAAATTTGTAGTTTTATTTAATTAATCCGCTAACATTTGAATTTGACGTTTTACATATAAATGCACAAAAATATTCCCGCCAAATTTATTTTTGACATTTGAACACACATACATAAGCACAGTTTTACTATATTGAGTTTCGTCAGATTCGACTTATCGCGACACGTTTCATACGAAATCTTATTCTAAGTCGAAAGAAAAACTATGTAAAAGTCGAAACTAAATATAAGTTTTTACTTCGATATTTGACGAAAAAGTCGAATTATGTTATACTTGGGGTTATATCTACATTGAGCTACTTACATTGAGCAACCAATACACTCCTTCAGTTGACTTTTATTTTTAAAAAGTAAAAAGCCGAGATATGAAACCAGCCGTCCATAAAGACAAGTAACCAAATGGCGCAGTGGTTAAAGCTGCGGAGTTGGAGCGGGAGGCACCGGGTTCGAATCCCGATAGAGGCAAGATGCAAAAGGGATTTTTCACCAACTGATTACGATCGGTGGTGTTAATGAACACATCTAGACCCCTGTTCTGTTGGAGAGTGTCGAATTCATGGGCAGTCCCAACATCGATGTCAGTGGTACTTACTATAGGCTGGCATGGAGCTGTGCAATGTGCAGATAGATGGTTCTATGTAAATCGGACCTATACGTCCTCGATTTGGCTGTCGTGTAAGCGAACTGCGAAAGAGTAAGAAGTGCCTTGAGTCCTAAAACAGATTGGAAAGTTAAAAAACAAACAAACAAAAAGCTTTAAGGTCGATTCTCGTTGCGGAGTTCAAAATGAATTTTTCATTATCGATAAAGAACGTGAATGTGTTTGAAAGCATCTAGGTTTCTCTGTTAGAGTGCAGAACATAACAGTATGTGATGAGAACCAGTACTAGTCTGTGATCAATGTCTGTAGAAATTAGACAAAAAGTTCATGCTCTCGATTTGGCTTCGTGTAAAATAGGATGTTAAGTTTAACTGTTTTTGAATCTACACAGCAAATGTTAAGCCCACTCCAATAAACAGCAATCCAACATTGTGGAGTAAGAATCGAGTTAGGAAACCTTAAACATACTGATGAAAACCTAGAAGTAACTATTTGGATAAACGGTTACAATCCTACAATTTGTCTATACCATTCAGTGATCGAACTTCCAACTCTCTCAACAGTTACCATACTTATAGTTACATTTTAACGTCTTACATTATATCTTAAGTTAGGCTGTGGTTCTGCGAACATTGAATTGTTCCACGTCAGTTTATAGTACTAACGTGAAAATTGGATCGTGCACAGAGTGTTAAAGATTGCATGCTCATTGCTCATTCATTCCACAAATGATGAATGATTTTTCGTATGTCTCGCGTCTTACGAGATTCTAACCTGTTGCACTTGAGTTAGCGTGCACAATCGATATACGTAGTTTTGAATTTTGTACGAGTTGCATGGTTTTAAAACTATCAATTTCTTATCAATAAGATAACAAAATAAAAACAAATTTACTTGTAAAAATATTTAAAGCCTATTTATTGATTGTTCCTAGTGGTTTAATTTCACTGAATAATACAGCGTCTTCGTTCATAAATGGAATAAAATCTTTCTTTGTTGCAGCGATACACTGCAATAAAAGCAGAACATCAGCTTCAGCATGATGCGCAACTTTAGGTTCCTTCTTATAAAATCTCCTATAGAGATCGGTAAGTTTATATCCCGTTTTGTACTGATTTGGATTATTCACTGTTTTAGTTGATGGTGAAACGAACGACTGGGTAAATAATTGTCGCTTCGGTGTGTTAAACGAAATTCTCGATTGGAATAACTTTTTTGCTGAGCCACCTTCTGCGTTACTAGACGATTTTCGCTTCGGTGTTGAATTGTCCGTTAATCTTTTCGGTGTGATTTCATTTAGTTTTTGAAAATGTTCCGTACTATCATCATTATCGCTGTCATCTTCCAGTTTAGTCAAACATTGTGTGTTATCGATAAAATCATTGGGTAGATCTTGGAGTTCGATTTTTTCACATTTTTCGTTTTCTTTTATCGAGTCAATTTCACGGAATACACGTAACGAATCGATGCAATATATATTTTCTTGTAGTTCCACATTGATATTTTTTAGTTCTTTTGCTAAAATCGGAAAATCGAAACTATCTCCATTGTGAGCAATCAAACAAACCGGGTTTTGCAATTGTTCAATAAATGCTTTGATTAAATTTCCAGAATTTTCTGAAAAGGGTTTGTCATGCTCAAGCATATAATTATCTAGACCTTGAGAAATACAAAAGAAATGTATGAGTAATCGGTTAAAATTCAAGAAATCGCATTTTCTTTTATGATACCTGTGATTTTACTAGTTTCATCGTTTATCCGTTTCCGTGGATTTAAACAAAAACTTAACTTATGCGTGACCCGAGGAATATCTTGGGATGATTTTAGCTCATTTAAATGTTCAACGGAACACGCAACAAATGATATTTCAGTTATTTTTGTTCGAAACCCATCATAAGTAGGTAGTCCTGATGTTTCCAAATCGAATACAACTATTGATTTGATATTCGCACTCATTTTTCATTTTGTATTATTACCAAAACGTTTGTACAATACACAACATGTAATTCACAAATAATTAAAAAATAAATAAATAAACTCGTCTAGCTTATCAACGAAATGTTATCAACAAACCGATACGTCAAAACAATTGTATTTACTCGAATATGGTAACTCTAACTACAACGAGCGCAGCGTAGCGGAAATTTATTTAACGAAATAGGCTCGCCAAAAATTAACCATTCAGCACAAATAAATTAACAAATAACGGGTGATTTTTTAAGAGCTTGAGAACTTTTTTTTAAAAAAAAACGCATAAAATTTGCAAAATCTCATCGGTTCTTTATTTGAAACGTTAGATTGGTCCATGACATTTACTTTTTGAAGATAATTTCATTTAAATGTTGACCGCGGCTGCGTTTTAGGTGGTCCATTCGGAAAGTCCAATTTTGGGCAACTTTTTCGAGCATTTCGGCCGGAATAGCCCGAATTTCTTCGGAAATGTTGTCTTCCAAAACTGGAATAGTTGCTGGCTTATTTCTGTAGACTTTAGACTTGACGTAGCCCCACAAAAAATAGTCTAAAGGCGTCAAATCGCATGATCTTGGTGGCCAACTTACCGGGCCATTTCTTGAGATGAATTGTTCTCCGAAGTTTTCCCTCAAAATGGCCATAGAATCGCGAGCTGTGTGGCATGTAGCGCCATCTTGTTGAAACCACATGTCAACTAAGTTCAGTTCTTCCATTTTTGGCAACAATGGAATGAAGGCCGAAATGCTCGAAAAAGTTGCCCAAAATTGGACTTTCCGAATGGACCACCTAAGACGCAGCCGCGGTCAACATTTAAATGAAATTATCTTCAAAAAGTAAATGTCATGGACCGATCTAACGTTTCAAATAAAGAACCGATGAGATTTTGCAAATTTTATGCGTTTTTTTTAAAAAAAAAGTTCTCAAGCTCTTAAAAAATCACCCGTTACATATTACATTTAAAAATTACTAATATAATATCGTATTAATAATACGAATTTTTAAACAGTCAGTTTGATATACTCAATGATGACACTACTAGAATTTAAAGCAACCGTTTCATATAAGATTTAGAATATATCAAGCTTTTGTATAAAAGCGGTTTGTGATTGATTAATTTACATCAAAGAAAATGTTAGTTTCAAAATTGTAAGTAATTTATTGTCTTATTATCGTATCAGTAGATATAAAATTATTAAATAATAAAGGTTCATCGTTCATAATTTGAATAAAATCAGTTTTAGTTGCAATAACACATTCAAGAAGCATAAGAGCATCAGCTTCAGCACGATGCGCCACCTCAGTTTCTTTGCTACAAAATCGTCTATAGATTTCACTCAATGAGTAGCCCGGTTTAAACTGGTTTGAACTTCGAGATTTAACTCCAGTCGGCTGTAGTTCATTTTTAGAATCCATTCGAAGATAGGCTTGCACGGAATCAAGACAGTATAAATTATCGTCTAACTCAATTTTCTGAGCCTTGAGCTCTTTTTGTAAAACAGGAAAATCTAATTTATTTCCGTTATGTGCAATCATACAAACAGGTTGCTCTAAATGGTCAAGAAATGATTTAATAATGTTGCCAGTATATTCTGTAAACGGTTTCTGATGCTCAAGCATAAAATTGTCAAGACCTAGAATTAATGAAAATTATTATTATCTATATCTTACTTTGAAATAATTGTTACCAGTTTTTCTGCTGGCCGCATCGTTGATTAGTTTTTTTGGATTCAAACACAAACTCAGTTTATGTAAAACTCTCGGTAGTGTTTCTGATGACGTTAAACTATTTAAATGTTCAATAGAACATGCAACAAATGACATTTCAGTTATCTTTGTGGTAAAACCGTCATACTCCGGCAAATTTGTAGTCTCCAAATCTAGTAACACTATCGATTTTATTACAGAACTCATTTTTATGACTAAATTTTGACAGTACAATTAAAGTCGACTTTTATGTGTACCTGCATTTAGTTTTTGCAGATGTCACTACTGTACTTATAGTGGGCCGTACACTAAGATCAAATTGAAACAAAAACAGCTTGAATCGAAATTTTATTGTATGACTGATATAAATGTACATAAAATTATTAAATTTTTAACTTAGCCTATATTATTAACAGTCTTAAACAGCTTCTAATAAAAGGGCAATTCCTTGTCCACCGCCAATACATGCTGATCCAATGGCATATTTAAATTTCTTATTTTGGCTAAAATAAATACATAAAATACATTATTAGTAATTATGTAGATAAAAGTAATCATTTTCACTTACTTTAATTGATGGACTAAATGTGCTGTGATTCTTGAACCTGATGCTGCTAACGGATGTCCCAATGCAATAGCACCTCCATTTACGTTTAATTTTGTAACATCCAATTTTAATTCTTGAGCACAGGCTAATGTTTGAACGGAAAACGCTTCATTAATTTCAATCAAATCAATATCGTTTAACGACTTTCCAGTAACTTTAAGTAAGTTTAAAATTGCTGGCACCGGACCAATTCCCATAATTTCTGGATCGACACCGACCGTTGAGTATCCGACCAAACGGGCGAGAGGGGTTAAATTATATTTTTTGACGGCTGCTTCTGATGCAATAATAACCGATGAAGCTCCATCGGCAATACCTGAAGCTGTACCCGCTGTAACAACTCCATCTTTTTTAAAAAGACTTGGTAATTTTTTTAGACCATCGCGGGTTGTTTGTGGACGTGGATGTTCGTCTACTTGGAAATCCACTTCCTTGCCTTTAACCTTGAGCTTAACTGGTGTTATCTCAGCATCGAATACGTTGCTATCGGCAGCTTTTTTCCAATTAACTTGAGACCGAAGAGCAAATTCTTCAACAGCATCACGTCCAATGTTATATTTAGTACCCAAGTTTTCGGCAGTTACTGCCATTGGTAGTTTACAATATGAATCCGTTAATCCGGCCCAAAGCGAATCTTCCAATTTAGGTGATGCACCAAGTGTAACACCGAAACGTATGTCACGTGCTATAAACGGTGATTGTGACATATTGTCGACACCACCCGTCATTGATATTTCAGCAGCACCAAGAATAATATCTTGAGCACCATTAACAACAGCTTGGAATCCTGTTCCACATAGTCGATTAATACCTAATGCTGGGCGATCACGTGGTACTCCACTTAGTAAAGAAACATGACGAGGCAAGTAAATTCCATCGGTCTGTGAAATTGATAAAACATTTCCAAGATTAACTGAATCTACTTGATCTGGCTGCACATTTGCCGCTGCTAAGGCTGCCTTGCACGCTATCGTTTGTAATTGAGTGGCAGATGTATTTTTCAATGCACCGCCAAATGTTCCAAATGCTGTACGTTTTGCACCAACAATAAATATACCTGTAAATGATACACGTCATCAGTTAACTGATAAACAATAATTTCGTCATGACCTTCAACACGTGTATATTTTTTGTGTCCTAGGTATGCAGAGACTACAACCAATTCAGCTTATCTACATTTTAATTGTACAACTGGGATAGGCATTAGACAAACCTGTCTATCTATTACACTCAAGAATTTTGATATTTGGACTTAGTTGATAAGAAAGTACAAAATTCATATTAACTTATTATCTCTAGAATCGGTTAGATCACACCGGGAAGCTATTTCCGTAAAATTTCTTACCTTTTGTCACAGCTGCCATCTTTCTATCTTTAATCAGTTATCGAGCACAGTAAATAAACTTTTTCTGTTTTCCTTATAGTATAAAATAATATTTATTAAACTGTTTTATTTAAAATTTTTATCAGAAACAAAATATTTTTTAAATTATTATAAAAAATAACACATCCAAATGATTGTAAAAAATGTAATCAAATAAAAATTTATGAAGTTTGTTTTTATATTATTTTTCTGCTGTTCCCCAAATCAAAGTTCAAAGTACTTGTTGAATAACATTTGTAATTTTAGTACATGCCAACACTAATTTGAATTTTGAATGTTTTTGTATCGCTTCGGAAGACTATTAATTGCAATTTATTATTACGTTAATTAATATATTAATAAGAAAATTTAACAAAATGTTTGCTTAATAATCATAATTATGTATGTATGTATATAAAACGAGTTTAACACCGAAAAATTTATAATGTAATAATAATATGAAGAAATGTACTAACAAAAATATAATTTTTATCCCCCATGTTAGGATAGCGTATGTGTTGCATACTTGCATAAATGAAAATATATAAACATAAAAAATAACCCATTTCGTCCCATTTTTTTTTGTATGATTGTATATTAAATTTATTCGTTTGTCGAGAATGCTGTGTTTAGCGTATTTAAATCTCGAACATCAATTGCTTGTTGTAAATCGTGTCGTCCCATTAGTGATACGGTCATTTTTAGTGTACTCCATATAGTATCGGACATTTTATCTGATGGCAATGTGGTTTGAATTCCGGATCTGGCCGTCGAATTAGCCTGATGATTTAGAGCTGTTAGAAAATGTTCGACTGCTTCTTTGTATGATTTTAAATTGATGCATATTATGCCCACATTGTAGCGGGCCCGAATATAACCCGGATATAAATCCAGAGCGCGTTTATATGCATCGACCGCTTCGACTGATCGATTGCCATTGGCCAAACTAGCACCTAAACGATTCCATGTTTTTGGATTATCTGGGCGAACTTGAAGCGCTGCTTGAAAACAATCGACCGCCTTATCGTATTCGGACGATAAATTGAATAGAACACCAAGTGCTTCTTGTATGTCTGGATCAATTTCTTTTGGATTTTGTTGGACCGCTCGAAGAAATAAGTTTTCGACTTCTTTTAGATCGGGTCCCGGTATTATTGATGACACTGAATTTTCCTGAGTGATTGGGTTTAGTTGTGGCGGCACAAGAGCTTGATATTTTGGATTCAAGCTCATCCATTGAACTAGCGATCTCAATGCTAGATTTTGGATACTCTCATTTGTGTATGAAACTGCTAGCGCCATTAAAACTTTTAAATTGCCCGGCCGAAGTTCTAGTGACTTTTTTAGGGCAGCTATTGCATTGGGATCCTTTTCATTTTCCGCTTGTGCTAAACCCAGAAGTTCCCATATTTCTGGATTTTGTGAATCTTGTTTTATCGCCGCTTCGAAACACAAAACCGCACTAGGTATATCTCCTTGTTGCATAAACGCTTTTCCTTTTTCGAAAGCATTTTCGATATCAATCATTGAATTTTCTTCGTCAAATTTATATTCTTTATATGGATCGTAATAATCAGCAAATTGATTCAGCCATGGATGTTCACTGGTTTCATCTTGCTCTGATATGCGTTTCCATTCGTCTTGTAATCTATTCCAAAACTGATTATTATACGATTCTGTTGATTCCATTTCCTGTTGTTTTCCCGAATGAAATGCTTCCGCCCAATCTTCGCTTGTTTCGCGTAACGTTGCCAATGATTTTTCATTGTCGAGACTGGATTTTTGAAAATCATCAATCCATGTTTCTTGCACTTGACTATTATCAATTCGAACATCACCATCACTAACATTACGCATGAATTTCATAAATTCTGAATAATTTATTTGTTCATCTGTTAATTTTGATCCAGCGACTAATTCTCCTGCCGCTTTTGGAATTGTTTCACTTTTACTTTGCTCGTTCAATTCGAAAAATTGACTTGTCCAATTAACGGGATCGGGATTTCGAAACTGTTGGTCAACCGTTTGTGGAAATGTACCCCACACTTCTGATTCGGATTTACCAGGTGCTCCAAAATTGAATTCAGTATGATTACTCGAAAATTCTTTAGCCCAATCAACTCCCGCATTATTATTCACTTGATCGATAACTGGTGGGGCTCGTATTACTTTCTGCGAAAATGTATTGTCTATATCTCGCATCTCCTTTAGTAGGTCATCCATTCGAAATGTTTGTGGAGGACCTGCAATTTGACCCAAGAACTCATTCACATATTGATTATTATCAAATTGTTGGGGTTGTTGTCCAAAAAATTGTCCACCACTTAATCCCTCATCTTTGTAGGCGGCGTCACGTACTAGATGGTTGCCTAATCTCATCAAAGGATTTGCGCCACCACATTCTGGTTCGACTAAATCACGTAATGACATCTTAATCGTGTAACTTTAAAACAGTTGTTTGTCTTTATATGATTTGCCTTTTACAACTTTTTTCGATCTGTCAAAGTTTTAGAAGACATTTTATTTTTAATTATTTACATTTCTTATAACTACTTAAACTTATGTTGATATCAATCTACACTAATTACTATACAATTTATAATAGTTTTTAAATTAATTCTGTCACGTTTTGATGCGAATTACTTAATTTATTTATTTGTCTTTACAACTTACGATTTATTTATTTCGCCATATTGAGATTAGACACAAATGTTTACATGATACATTTTAGGTTTTCGAATTGAATCGATATTTGATTCATCAAATATTGATCAACAAAAATTCAAATTATTGATTTTATAAATGTTTTGTAATTACAAATGATTCCATTAATACAAATATTTGAATAGTATATTTTTATTGTATTCGATGTTAATTAAGTGTTTGAATTGATTATAAATCAAATATCAGTTTATCTGGAAATAATATATATTGTTGAACAAAACCAGGTTTAAACGCGCTCAATTATAATATTCAATTTTTAGGTTCCAAATATATACAAACTAAAAATAAAATATAAACAAATGTCTTTGGTTGCACAGTTTAATAATAAAAACAATAAAAATGGAATGTCTGTTATACAAAAGAAGATCTTTACATACAATAATTAAAATTCCCGCGCTAAAACATTTTAATTATGCGTCATTAAACGCTCTCTTTACATATTCCATCCAATTCCATCACGTTTTGTTCGTTTCCACATGTCACTGTTGTCAAGTCTTCCATATGGTATCGCACACAAGCGAGATTGGAAAATGACGCACAGCTGTTTTGTTTTATTTGACACACGGACGAATAATATTTTATTGAAGAAATTTCTTCGTATCGATCACACGCAATTGGACGGAGTGTTTAATTTAAAAGTAATTATTCAGTTTGTATAAAAGTAATTATACAGAAACATACTAAAGTGAATAAATTATTGTGAAAAGTGAAAATATATTTTAACAATATTGGTTATGTAATTTACGGAAAATTGCATCAGATTTTTATTTTGATCTTCTCGTGCTCGAATTTAATTCAAAATGAAATTTTGTAAATTTGTGATAAAACACAGCAATTTGTTATGTGTTGCTAGAGTTAGTAAAGTGACTATTTTTTAATTAAGTTTTAAAATTAAATCTAGAGAATAAGATAAAATTCTGTGTGATCATGTCGACGACAAATTCTAAACCTAAGCTAACATTATTCTCGGGTGTCAAATATGAACATATGGTTGCTGGAGTATCGGGTGGTGTTGCATCTACCCTTATATTACATCCATTGGATTTAATCAAGATAAGATTTGCTGGTATGTACATATTATAATTTGTGATAATGTATTGTTCACATTAAGGAAGTGAAATGCGTCAAGGTCGAACAACAATCTTGTTTGTGGCATTTTTTTAATAATAAGAAAGACGTCATTTTGTCTCGAGACAAATTTAAAAGATACAGTATATCAAAAATAATCGACCATTTCACATTTTCATTTTAGTAAATGATGGCAGAACCCTGGCGGCGCCACAATATAAAGGATTAACAAGTGCATTTATAACAATTTTACGGCAGGAAGGAGTTCGTGGATTATATAAAGGTGTTACACCAAATGTTTGGGGCTCAGGAACAGCTTGGGGATTTTATTTCACCTTGTATGTATTTCGCTTTATTTACTTACCTAATCAAAACATAAACTTTATACTTTCTTCCTGTTTCAGTTACAACTCCATAAAAAGTTTCATTCAAGGTAATAATACAGCACAACCATTAGGTCCTACATGGCATATGATAGCCGCATCTGAGGCTGGCATTCTTACATTAATCATGACTAATCCAATATGGGTGGTAAAAACAAGACTGTGTTTACAATATACAGATGGTCCTATAAAGAATTTACCAGATTCAAAAAATTACCATGGTATGTTAGATGCATTCGTGAAAATTTATCGTACTGAAGGAATGCCCGGTTTATATCGTGGTTTTGTTCCTGGAATGTTTGGTGTATCACATGGAGCGCTACAATTTATGACCTACGAAGAAATGAAAAATCGTTATAATCAATATCGTAAACTACCTATTGACACAAAACTGGTACGCACTCGTATTTCATTTTATATTTTGTACCTACATATTTATAAAACTTTAATTTTTATTACAGAGCACAACCGATTATTTAACATTTGCTGCAGTTTCAAAATTAATTGCAGCTGTGTGCACATATCCATATCAGGTGATAAGGGCTCGCCTCCAGGATCAACATCATTCCTACAAGGGAACATGGGATTGTATAAAACAAACATGGAGGTATGAAAGAATGCCAGGCTTTTATAAAGGTCTGGTGCCATATTTGGCACATGTAACACCAAATATTATGTTAGTTATGTTAATTTATGAGAAATTTACGACACTTTAAAAATTCCAAAATAAAAAAAAATGTCACTTAAAGATGGCGCGTTTGACAGATAAGACGAACAATGAAAATGAAATGTCTGAATTGTATTTTTAATAAAACATTAAAAAAAGGATTTTATTAATATTTGCTGGTCAAATTGATTAATTAATAAACTATTTAATTATATATAATATTTATTTAGTTAGTATTATGGTGCTAATTTAATGATTAAAATAAACTCAAAAAAATAAATATTTAGTATTTGAGGTTATGTCACGGCTTTGGCAAAAAGATTCTTTAATTTTAGGTTTATTTATTTTAATTATATTTACATTTTGCTTAATAACATTATATATTCTATTGCCAAACGTGAAATGGTGTAATTGTTAAAGAATAAAGTATTTTTCTGTATGCGATAAGTGTATAGAGGAGATATTCATCGATTACTGGCGCTTCCTTTTTAGTTAAATACTAGTTAAAGAATCTTCTTGCTAAAGGTAAGCCCTATCATATATATTTAATTGTTTTATTATTTTATTTTAAAATTCTTATTCTAGCTACGAAGGTGTTCGAGGATATTATAAAGGACTTGGTCCTTATTTAACACGAATCATTCCGGCTGTGATGGTAACTTTTGTCGTTTATGAAAATGTCTCGCATTACTTGCTGCAGCGTACTAAAAGTATAAATGATGCAAAATCATCTGTTCCTTAAATATGATTAGATTAGGTACAAAGTAGAAGTGTAATTAAATACCAAAAATAATATAGAGTTGTTTACCTAATAAATGTTTTATTTGAGTAAGAGAATCGTGGAGTGGACCCGTTAGGATTTTGAATAAAAATAAATTTTAAGGCACACATAGGGAAATTGATTATGCTCGGTGGTGTGAAAGAACACATCTATGAACCTCTGTGGGAGTGCAGAGTTAAAAGACCAACCATAGTGGAACTAGAAAGACATTCGGCACCAGAAAGTAAATTTTGAAGTTCTAGGTCTACTTTTTGTAGTCCAAGTAAGTCTTGACGTTGGGTGAATCTATGTTCATCGAGTAGGGAAAAACATCCGCAACCATATGATCTCTTGTGCTTGGAAAGCATCCGTTGCTTCGTTGTCTTTACCGTTCACATGATAAATATCCGTGGTGAATTGACTAGTATAATCCAAATGACATGATTGCTTTGGATTACGTTCAGTTTTAGACTAAATTGTTCTTGTTAATGGCTTATGGCCAGTGTTAATAGTGAAATCCTGACCCACAACAAAGTATCTAAAATATAATCTATAGATAAATTGCGATTAATAACCGATCGAATTCGGAGTATTTATAGAACGGCTTCAACTGCCGAATTAGATCAGTAGTCATGCTGAATTAAGCATCATTTAGCGCTGAATTGCTAAACCATCTCACGCCATCGGATGAAAGACAGCTAGAGTGATTACTCGCAGTGGTCAGGATTTTGGAGATCGTCAATGGTCCGAAAGTCTTCAGACATATAGAAGGTCTTGTGTAAACTCGGCCGCCTTAACAACTCTGGTCGAGATCGCGGATCGTATGCATGAGATCATAAGGTTGCAGTAACCAAATTTAAATGCCATCGAGAGACCTATATAGCTCTCGCATTCGTGAAAATGCCTGTATCATTACTGTAAAGTCATGATACAGGCATTTTCACGAGTGCGAGAGCCACAAAGAGCGAGGCCAAATCAGAATGAGAAACAGTCGACATCGTTATCTGACTCATTGGCGTCTCGAATGACGGGAATTTAACAAATTTTCTGGTAATTGTCGATGAAGAAAATTACGTAATACGGTTGAAAATCGTCAATTGGATCTTGGTTTGCGTCAAGTAAATTAATTCGTTCTAAGAAAAGAAGTAGGGAAGATGAAGAGGACTACACACATACCAGACTGTCACTATATACTAAGTAATTTAAGAGAAGCAATCAGCAAGTTATTCAATTTGGAGTAATTTTTGTCAATTTATTTGAGTAAGAGAAACCTGGTCCATTTGGGAGTGGGAGTAGCAATAAAACTAAAATTTAAGGCACACACAAATGGAAATTTATTTATTAAAAATATAAAATAAGCAAACATCTATAATCTAAATGAAGGTAATTCGAGTCCTTGTTTGGTTCACAAGCCACACATTTAATTCTTCGTACTCTTCAATACATTTGTCCACTTCGTCAGGTTTATAGCCTTTAGTAGTACATCGGTCCATAACATCAGCGATCCGAACAGTTTTATTATCGCCCGCCAATTCACGTACGAGCGCAAATATTTTATCTGAAGTATTTGGAATATGTCCCGGCCGATTGTCCTGAATTTGGTTCAATGAGTCTTTCGACATTTCTAAAAGTCGTAAGGCTTCGGCAACATCATCTTTGTGTACGGAATCAGCTAATCGTAAACGTGCCAATGCAGTTGATAACCGCAAAATTCCAAGTAGATTACGGGCTGATGTGAATGTCATATCTTTACTGTTCCGAGCATCGCGGCGCAATTCAACGTATGAATTGACAATGTAATCGGTGAGCTCTGGTGGAATTGCAGGATTTTTACGTTTACATAATCCAATATAGCGTCGCATTAGGTTCATGTCTAGAGCTTTAACACGGGTTGGTGGTTGCTTCTCGTGGCTGTGAACGTATGTGATATGCTTAGCCAAACGTAAATCGTTGTCGCGATCTGGTTTATCTTGAATAAGCCAAAGTAAATCAAAACGTGATAGTAGCGCAGCAGGTAACTGAATATTTTGTTCGATAGTTCGGCGAGGGTTATAACGTCCAAAAGCCGGATTTGCAGCTGCTAATATCGAAGCACGCGCATTGAGCGTGGTCATAATACCCGCTTTTGCTATTGAGATTGTTTGTTGTTCCATTACTTCGTGGATTGCAACACGATCATGTTCCGCCATCTTATCGAATTCATCAATACAACATACTCCTTGATCAGCAAGTACAAGAGCACCACCTTCCAGTATCATATCACCAGTTAATGGATCTTTCATTACAGCAGCAGTTAAACCGACTCCTGAAGAGCCTCGGCCGGTTGTATATTGGCTTCTAGCAGATAAACGGCTTATGTACCCCAAAAGTTGCGACTTAGCAACACCAGGATCTCCCATCAAACATATGTTTATATTTCCGCGAATTTTCATTCCGTCTGGGCGTTTATCAACACCGCCAACCATTAGTAAAAGTAACGCTTTTTTAACATCAATGTGTCCATATATTTCAGGTGCCAAACTAATGGCAAATCTTGTATAGAAATCTTCTTGCGATAGTTCTTGTAATTCTTCAGATGTTAGTTCTTGATATAATGCAGCAGCTTCTTCTGATTTATTAAGACACATGATACGATGAGCTTCTAAATATGTTTCAGAAACAAGTCCCGAAACTACTTGTCGGAATCCCGTTCGATGAAGGGGCAGGAATACTCCAGAAATAAGAACATGATCACCGGGTTGAGCCTGTCGTGTAACTTCGCCACGACACATAACAGTTAGTGATCGTGGAATATGACCGACTGGTACTTGATCACTGTGCTCTTGAATTTTAATCTCTTGAAACTTTACAAATTTAGATCCACGAGTTTGCAAATATAATCGTCCACCAGATTTATTAACACGGCAATCCTCCGAAGGACAATCAACTAGAGGCATAAATGCTAAACTGGAGATTGGTTGATAGGTTTCACTACCACAACGATCACAAGTATAAGTTGCAACCACCATCATAGGTTTTACCTCGGTACATCGAGTCACAATACCGCGTACTGTTACGAGTTTTCCAATTTGAGCAGCCTTAACATCACGAATTGCAACCGGTTTAGTTAAACTGAGTGGTTTGAAATTAATTTCAAATCGTTTCATCAATTCTGGTGGGAATCGGTTTCGTTCATCCCTATGCTCTGACGGTAGTCTAGTTCGGTTCTCCATTAAAAGGCGATGTTCAATATACACATCAAGAGAATCTTTGGCTGCGACTTCGCGCGTCTTGTAATTTGGTAATAGTTCCGATATACAATCACTGAAAAGTCGCTCATAGCGGCGTGTATTATCTATTACATGCTCAACAAGTGCATCATTGAACGAGTGTAGATCATCTAAATCAATTACGATAGAAATTTCTTCACGGTGTGCGATCGAAGTTATTTGATTGGCATATTTGAATACTTTTTTGCCGTCATCATCGATGCTGCAGTACTCAGTCAAAAAATTTGTAATACTTTCTATGGATTACAAAACCAATTGTTAATTCACTTTAATTATAAATTGATAATTTTCTTACCTTTATCTGCAACATAATCGCGGATTGGAGGCATTTTTAATTATTTATTCACTTTTCTATTAGAACTTTAAACTTTTTTGTTCGGCTGATGTCTTGTTCTGATGTTATGCGAATGAATATAGAAGATGTTATTCGTTTGCCGCCAAATTGTTGTATATTTTGAGTAAATGTCAATAATTTTGAAAGTGACATCTATGAGTTAACACAAATAACTTTGGTTAAAATTAAAAAAATCTTGTTTATTTTGTTTTTTAATATTAATCAATAATTAAAATAAGTTATGTTTAGCACTATTTGTATACTTTTCAAATTGGTTAAGTACACATTTAGAGTTGTAAAATTAATCTTACATATAAGCTAGTGTCACCTATTATTTAGTAGCGAAGACATCACTTTCCTCTACCTACCTTTCCAATTTAATTGCGGCAACAATTATTAATCGATGAAAGGTGTTCAAAATAAAAAATATTCGTTATGTGATTGTAAACATGGAGAGACGCATGTCCCATGGTTGTGTAAAGATAAATAACACAGTGAAATTTTTATTGCATTATAAAATTTTTTATACTATTGAAAATAAATAAAATATATACAATATACATATAGATGATGAAGGAAAGTATAAAAACCGAAGAACAGAACAATAAAATTAGAAGATAAAATTGTTTTTTGCATATTTGTCCACTTCTTATTTCTCGATGTTTCTATTACTTGAATTTGTTTATTTTTATTTAAATTTGTACGTAATTTGATTGTTTAATGAAAATATAGGTCCTGCTGTGAATTATTTCACTATATTGTACTTATAAATATTTTTATCGTAAACAGGTGTAATACAGCAAGAATCCAGATGAAACCATGGTATAGCTACATCTTTTTGGTGATGCCATAATGTTAACTACAATAGTTTTAAATGACCGACCAAATGGTGCTGTGGTTAAAACTGCGATAGTTGGAGCTTGTGACAACGGGTTCGATACACTGAGAGAAAAGTATGCTCATATTAAGCGGTAACAGTATAATTCATGCAGATTTTCTACTTGAATGTGTGCTATGTATATTTATTCTTCGATTGAGAATATTGTTATAAAGTTCATAAAATATTAAAAAACTGTAATTGAGAATACTATCATTATTTCAAGAAAATCGGTTTTTTGTTATAAATGTTTTTATTCTTCATTTAAAGTCATTTAATTTATAAAATTTAGAAACTTATTCTCCAATTTGTCTCCTAATTTAAATTAGTTTGAGAATAATATAATAAAATACATACATTTTTGTCGATGAAATTATAAGGTAAAAATCTCAGTTTAAAAATTACTAATTTTAATTAGAGAACACCCAAAATAGAGTTGAGTATAGATTTTCTCAGTATTAAATAAGTTAAATCTTGTATTGAGAATATTTTATTTGAATCAGTAAACTAAAATTTCAAATTATATCATTAATATTCTCAAAAGATGATTCAATCATATCACATTGAATATCGTATTCTTAACTCAAGAAAGAATAATACTTAGCTTAAACATTTCGGAAACACATTTCAAATGGAAAATTCATAAATAAAAATTGGTTAGTTTTAGTATTTTCATTATTTCATGTTGCATATTTCTATTTTTATTGTGTTAAATAAAACATTATATACATACATTTTATAGTTATATACATAAATTATATATACATAAATTAATACATTTAATTAATTATTATTTAGAT